>JAPXFY010000030.1:15278600-15301100 GCA_030674185.1 Monoplex corrugatus | reverse complement strand
ACACACACACACACAACGCACACGCACAGACACACACACACACACACACACACACACACAGCAAGAAACACACACACACACACACAGAAGGACAACACACACACACACACACACACACACACACACACACACACACACACACACACACACACACACACACACACACAGTCACAGGCTTCATATGAAAACATCCGGACAATAGCATACATACTTGTGTAAGCTGGAAATTGACAGTGCTGATGTTTTCTTTCCATTTTCTTTTTCCTTCCTTGAAAATGGAAATCTGTGTGTGTGGTGTGAGAGAGAGAGAGAGAGAGAGAGAGAGAGAGAGAGAGAGAGAGAGAGAGAGAGAGAGAGAGAGAGTACGTGTGTGAATGCATGCATCATAGAGAGAGAGAGAGAGAGAAGAGAGAGAGAGAGAGAGAAGAAAGAGAGAGAACGTGTGTGAATGCATGCATCAGAGAGAGAGAGAGAGAGAGAGAGACAGAGAGAGAATGAATGTGTGTGTATGCGCTCACAAACATTTCTGTGTATGTGTGTGTTTGTGCATACGCGCGTGCGTGTATGTATGCTCATGTGTAGGTGTGTGTGTGCGTTTTCGTCAGTAGGTATGTACATGCCAGAGAAAGAGAGAGAGAGAGAGAGAGAGAGAGAGAGAGAGAGAGAGAGAGAGAGAGAGAGAGAGAGAGAGAATGTGTCTGTGTGTATGTTGGTATGTGTATATGTTTGTGTATGCGCGCGCTGGCGTGTGGTGTGTGTGTGTGTGTGTGTGTGTGTGTTTTGTGTGTGTGTGTGTGTGTGGTGTGTGTGTGTTGTGTGTGTGTGTGTGTGTGTGTGTGTGTGTGTGTGTGTGTGTGTTCGTGTTCGAGCGCGTGCGCGAATGTGTGTTTACGCATGCTTTCATCCTCGCGTGCGTGCATACATACAAGTGTGCGTATCTAGATGTGTGTGTATGTATGTGTGTGTGTGTGTGTGTGTGTGTGTGTGTGTGTGTGTGTGTGTGTGTGTGTGTGTGTGTGACGCGCACCTGTGGATGTGGTTGCCATCAAAGATATTTACGTTTCTTCCGATGGTGTATCTTACCAGCTAAGATGATTTGACCATGGAAACTTCCGCCGTCGCTTGACCGTGACCAGCAGAGTTCTGTTTAGTTCAGTATGGTGGTGACAGTCTTCCACATGCGCTCAGTTTGTGTTTGGGTAATGCATATATTTACTATATAAAAGTTTGCTTCTGAAAACTGTGTCCAGGACAAGAGTACAGCATGGTGCAACAAAATGAAATCGAAGCTTTTTATTTTTTCAGACTTATTTATTCTTATGCTTTTTTTATTTTCTATTTATTAAAAATAAGAAAACATTAAATCTGCAGGAAGCTGGTGGATAGGGTTATGGAATCAAAGGTTAAGTTTTAGCAGTTGGTGGATAGGTTGTGAGAGTCAAGGGGTTTAACTTTAAGCATCGGATGGTCCCGCCAATCACATGCACAGTGGCTGTACCATGTCGGGTGGGCTTACTGCTAGTTGCAACAGAAATGGATGGGCGTGGTTGTCAAGTTGGTAAAATAAGTCAGAAGGTCTGTGATTCGATTGTGCCTGGGTACCTCTCGCCTAATGGATAAAATAAAGGAGGGAGGGGGAGGGGGGGTTCACATCTCCAAATCCCCCCCACAAAAAAAAAAAAAAAAAAAAAGCAAAACAAAAAACAAAAAGGGAATTTTTTTTCTCACACTGGACGGAGCAGCAGGGAAGTTTCAGTCTTTTTCCTCCTAATTTTTGTATCTGGTGTTTGTTTGTTTGTGATCTTACGCTTGCCAAAAGCCGGTTGGCCGAAAATTTTCGCCAGTCTTGTCTGGTTGTATTAAATACGCGTTCTGATTTTTTTTTTTTCGTTTTTTTTTTTTTCCGGTTCACATCTCCACTGTCAAAATGTGTGCTGACCTGTCAGTAGCTAAACCTCCATCGAATGCATACTTACACAGATATCAAATACGCACGTTAACGACCCTGCAAGTCATGTTACTGTCTGGTGGCCAAAGGAAACATGAAAACGCCCAGCTTGCATGTTGAGAGTTCCATGGACAGCAAAGAAAACAAACGACACAGTCTTGATGGAGGCAGACACAAAAAGATCGTTCCTAAGGAAGATTAGAAGAAAAAACAACCAACCAACACCCCCCCCCCCCCAAAAAAAAAAAAAAAAAAAAACCCCACAAAAAACAAACAAACCCAAGCAACATTTAAAGGCCAGATTATGAGGAAGGGGTAATTACAGCACCTGGTCACAACAGGAAAGCTGGAAGGAAAGAGAACACCCGGTAGACCCAGGGAGAAAATATTGGAGGGCTTGCAGGGTGGCTAAGGACAGAGCGGGTGGAAAATGTGCTTGCCGCAACAAGGGATAGATACACATGCAAGGACCATGATCGCCAACACCATGCGGCAGGGCACATGATGATGATGATGATGATGATGATGATGATGATGATGATGATGACGACCAAGCTTGCATGCCCATCGAAGATGGAGTAAGTCGAGCGTGTAGCAAGAAACTGTCCGCACGGTGTTTAGCATCATCATCATCATCACGTGCCTTGCCGCATGGCGTTGGCGATTATAGACTTCCATCTGTCTCTATCTCTTGTTGTCTCAAGCATCTCTTCCACCCCACCCTCCTTGTCCCCAGCCACTCTGCAAGTCCGTCAAGCATCTTCTCCCTGGATCTACCCGGTGCTCTCTTTCCCTCCAGCTTTCCCGTTGTGACCAGGTGCTCCAAATCCCATTTCCTCATAAAATGGCCTATAAATGTTGCCTGTCTTATCCTAATCTTCCTTATGAATGATCTACTTGTGTCTGCCTCCATCAAGACTGTCTCGTTAGTTTTCTTTGCTGTCCATGGAACTCTCAACGTCCTTCTCAGAAACCACATCTTGGCTGCCTCAATCTTGTTCTGGCTTTGCTTGTTGACTGTCCACGCCTCGCAGCCGTACAACAGTATTGGTTCTATATAACATTCATGAACTCTCTTCCTGATGTTAATTGATAGGCATTTGTTGGTAAGAATGCTTTTCATCTTCTTCAATGTTGTTTTTGCTTTGCCGATTCTGCTGGCTATTTCCGATGTGCATCTGCCGTCTGGTGAAATGATCGTTCCCAGGTATTTGAACTTATTAACCTGTGTCAAGGTTGTGCCGTTTGCTGTTTGTTGGGCATAAACTTGCGAAACGGGAAAACTCAAATGGGGAGGTGGTGGAGGAGGTGAAGGTTACTGAACAAAATAGGAAAGGCATGGACAGTTTCTGTGTGGGCCCCAGTAGCTCAGTTGGTTTGAGCGTCGGATTCACATGCTAATGGCTGTGAGTTCGAATCCCGGAGTGCGCTACATTAAAACTGGCCTTCTCACTGTCCCATCTTAACATCATAGTTGTTCTGGTGGTGTCGGTATAGAATTAGATAAGTCCCAATCCCCCCCCCCCCCACTTCACTGGGATGGTTATCCCCGTCGGCGGGCGTCGACGTAAAAACTGAACCAAATAAAATCGATCAATCAGTTTCTGTGTCGCGCTTCCCATCAGACTCACTTAACCCCTTGACTTCCACACCCTGTCCATTAGCATCATGCAGTGTCAACCATCCTGACAAAGCGAAAACCTGATTCTTTGACCCCTTCATTCTTCCCATCAGCTTCCTGAAGGAAGCTGGTGTTTAGGGTGAGGGAGTCAAGGAGTCAAGTTTTTTTTGCAGTTGGTGGATAGGGTGCGAGAGTCAGAGGTCAATTTTTTTGCAGTTGGTGGATAGGGTACAGGAGTCAAAGGGTTAATGGTCAACGCATCATCAAACCCCCCCCCCCCCTCTCCCATTTCACCCGACTATTGGACACGCCCAGCGTTCCCTGTCTCTCGCTGTGCCTGTCAAACAAGACAGTTGATGAGTTCAAACCTTCCACATTCCAACGGTCAGTGAGTGAATGGACCAGAGGTTATTCACAGAGCCTGGTTTTATTGGACTGACACGAGTCACGCCGACAAACGAGAGAGACAGAGACAGAGACAGACAGACAGACAGACAGACAGAGAGGGACAAAAAGATAGAGAGGAGAGAGAAAGAAAGAAGAGAGAGAGAGGAGAGGGAGAGACAGACAGAGTGAGAGAGAGAGACAGAGAGAGACAGAGAGAGACAGAGAGACAGAGAGGCAAAGAGAGAGACAGAGAGAGAAAGAGAGGAGAAAGAGAGAGAGAGAGAGAGAGAGAGAGAGATAGAGAGAGAGAGAGAAGAGAGATGGAGAGAGAGAGGAGGGAGGGAGGGAGACAGAGACAGACTGACAGACAGACAGATAGACAGACAGAGAGTGAGAGACAGAGAGTGAGTGAGAGACAGAGAGAGACAGACAGAGAGTGAGAGACAGAGAGAGATGGACAGACATAGAGTGAGAAAGAGTGAGTGAGAGACAGAGAGAGAGAGAGGGGGGAGAGAGACAGAGAGAGTGAGAAAGAGACAGACAGTGAGTGAGAGACAGAGTGAGAGAGAGAGAGAGAGTGCGCGATAAAGAGAGGTGGGAGGGGGGGGGGCAGGCGTGGAGGATGCTGGGTTAAGTAGATGGAGAAGAGCACAGACATACATTACATAAGATGTCAATGGAAAAGTGGGTTGGGCAGTGGTGGGTATTACGGATGGATAGGGAAAATCTGTGGAGAGAGATTGAGGATGTCAACCACACCCAGTGGGATTACAGACACACAGACACACAGACACACACACACAGACCACACACACACAGACACACACACACCACACACACACACACACACACACACACACACCCACACACACCGTCTAATATCACTTATAGTGAAAAGACGTTAAATTAAAGAACGAACACACACACACACACACAGACAACACACACACACACACACACACACACACACACACACACACACACACACACACACACACACACATACATACACACACACACACACACACACATACACACACACACACACATACACACACACACACACACAAACACACACAGCGCGCGTTGGAGATCTCCATTGGAGACATCAGCCACACCCAAAAGGATTAAACACACGGGCACACACACACACACACACACACACACACACACAACACACACACACACACACACACACACACACACACACACACACACACACACACACACACACGCACACACACGCACATACACAACAAACGACCAAAAACGCTTATGACAAAATGGACAGAGCGAGATAGTCGAAGGGTTAAGCTTTTGCAGTTAGTGGATAGTGTGCGGGAGCCAAAGAGTTAAAGAAAGACGTGGATAGCGGAATCTGCGGAATGTGGTCAGCGAGGCGCTGGACTCTGCATACTTGAGGATAGAGGCAAAACCAAATACCACTAGCTACTGCTGGAGACAAGGAAAAGGATGACGGAAACAGTGCGTGTTTACATTGGGGTTGTGGGGGGGGGGGGGGGGGGGGGGAATCTGGACAGCAGACACAACAGAGGGGAGGAAAGGGGTGGGTGGGTGGAACCTGATTTGTTGAAGATGGCGGCGATGTCATATTTGTGAAGACAAAGAAGGGGCATGGAAAGGGGGTACCTTTACGACTGGGTGTGTATATGTGCGTTTGTGTGTGTGTGTGTGTGTGTGGGCGGGGTGGTGGTGGTTGTTGTAGGCAGCGCAGTCTTCGGAAGGGCGGAGTTTGAAGAGGGCGGAACAGAGGAAAGAATGGAGTTGAAACTGTTAAACATGAATGCAAGATGAGATATATGAAACCAAACCAAACCAAACCAAAATAAACCAACACCACACCACACCACACCACACCACACCACACCACACCACACCACACCACACCACACCACACCACAATACAACAAAGCACAGCGCAGCACAACTCAACACAACACAGCAATACAATCTGGGAAGGGGTCGAAGAAATGTTGAAATCAGAATGCCACTTAAGATTAACTGATAATGTTGTAATCAACTGGTAATGTTGTTTGGGTTTGACAAAAATATTGGCACGAACCCAATATTTCATTTCATTATCTTTTCTAGGAAATTATACTAAAAAATACCAGTTAGGAACACAAACAAACAACAACAGCGACAACAAAAATCAAATCCTCATTGCAATATCTTTGAAAAAAAAATCTGATGAAAACATGCCACAGAAGAATGAAATGCTTTCGTGTGTTTCTCTTCTTGTTAAAATGTGTGTATGTACATGTGTATGTGTGTATGTACATCTGTATACGTAGGAGTACATGTCTGATGTGAAGATGTCTGTATGTGTTTGTGTATGTGTATGAATGCCCCGGGGTTTGTCATCTCCCCACATTGCCATTAGGTTTGTAAACAAGGTGACCGATGACTGGGTCCGAATGGGTCACGCAGCGCATGAACAGCACCCCCACTCCTTTTTTTTTCTTGCTTGATGAAAAGACTATCGATTCTTGTCGGGAGCTTGGGAGGTGATTGTCCCGAGAGTGGCGAGGCATTGGTGTTATAATAATTACAATATTTATATAGCGCAAAATCTTGATAAAATCAAATCTAAGCGCTGTTCTGGGTCCCATCCGCACCCTCGTGGTGTTTCTTGTTAACTTAATTTTATACATATATCTACGAGGAAGCTGGTAGATAGGGTGAGGGATCAAGTGGTTACGGGTTTATAGTTCGTGGATGAGGGTGTGGGAGTCAAAGGGTTAAGCTCCACAGTGGTAATTCGCACCCGTGAAAACTCAAGCAAGTCAACTGGAAAGTGAGTGCTGTATCTCTACGCCAACCAGACCTCAGTTGTAAATATGCTTTGGCAGTAATATGAAAAAGACTCTATGTGTTTTCTTTAAAACGAGTACAACAAGTGTAAAAGAGAAAACAGTAAAACCAGAAAAAGACAGGAAAATGGAAATGCCTATTCACTATTCTGCGGGGAACTAATTTAAAGAGCAGAGTCCATGAAAAGATGCGAGGCCTCCCCTTAGAGTGTATAGGTAAAATTTACTTATATACGTTCTATGGGCCTCACAGACTATACATGTAATGACAGTTCAGGAGAGGAGACTAAAAGCATGTTTGCTGTTGAATGTTCAGACAGATCAGGAAGGGAAAGGAAAAGAAAGGCTTGTCGAACGTTGGCTAGGAAGTCTATTTGCAATTCAGCAGAGTTCATTGAAATTGGCATGTTGGAACGTGCATTGATAAACACGAAGGCGAAATCAAACAATAGACAGGAACAGGGTGGATATTGGGGTGCATGTTTACTGTTGAGCGTGGAATTCACTTTGAGAACAGTCGGAATGCACAGAGAGGGGTCCAGGGTAAAGTTTTGTGTCTGGTGGAAAACGGATGAAAAACTGCCCAGCTGAGGATAAGGACGAAGGGAGTGCACCGGGTGCAGATCTACAGCTGGGCGCAAGATTCATTTGTGTGGAGCATAAGTCCACAGGAGAGTGGAGAGACAGACAGAGAGAGAGAGAGAGAGAGAGAGAGAGAGAGAGAGAGGTAGAGAGAGAGAGAGGGGGGGGGGCGGCTTTTTGTAAGCGTCTGGTTATTCTCAGCTGCACATATATACATTGTTTTATTCACACTGCGCAGGCGGTATGTTACTACACAGTCTGCATACTTCGTCATCAGAAGGTGTACGTGCTGGATGTTTTGTTTCCATAAGCCACTGGACACCAGCTTAAAGGATCTTTAACGTTTGTAACTAATTCTCAATTTGCGTATACACACACAAAGGGAGTTTGTGCACTAACAAGTCTTCACCATGTCGACCTGGGAGATCGGAAAAAAAAATCCCCACCCTTAACCAACCAGGCGGGATGTACCGAAGCAGGATCGATCCCAAACCTTCCCATTGAAAGTTTAACGTCTTACCCACCTGAGTACCGTACCCATCATAGATGGGGTCGAATTCTGCGTAGTTCCAGATCGGGAAACCATCGTAATAAAAAATAGGAGGAGAAAGGAAGAAGAGTAGCTATGAATACATGTTTGTCTGAGCTGGGTGTGGCGCTGAATTGGACACCCGAACCAACAGGGGGTAGCAGGATGAGGTCTGCGCAGTTCCAAGATTGATGGGAGACCACATAGGTGAGACTTAGAAAGGGAGGAGGGTAGACATGAATGCATGTTTGTGTTGGGTGTGGCGCAGATTTTGGAGATCACTGTCCTCGAGTGGGACAGGGTGGTGTGTCGGGTGCATGGTGGAAGATAGAGGCGAGGTCACCTGTATGATGGTAAAGGTGAGGAAGGTGTGATTCTGAACCTTCTTCACAATATTCTTTCTTTTTTTTTTTCTTTTCTTTTCTTTCTTTCTTTTTTTTTCTTTTCTTTTCTTTCTTTCTTTTTTTCTTTCTTTCTTTCTTTCTTTCTTTCTTTCTTTCTTTCTTTCCTTTTCTTTTTGTTGTTGTTGAGAAAAGGGTGGAAAATAATGAAAAGTTGGAGGGTGGAGGTGGGGGTTCTGATTTGGAGATCAGAGTCCACAGATGGGTGTGGTTGGTCCTGGTATCGTAAGCTGCATAATGAAAGCTGGAGGCAAGGCCTGATATTTGAGAGGCGAGAGACACAACGATACGGGGGTTGGGTTTGGGGTCAGATGAGTGTGTAGTATTTGATGGTGGTAGTTGGTGGATTGTGAGTGTATTTACACTATGGTACCAAACCAGTCTGGATGGATCAGTCCTTGAAAGGAATGAAAAGATTGGCAGGGTGGGGTCTTCTTGCATCAATCAAGATGGATGTTCGTTCTTTGATTTAACGTCTTTTCACTATAAGTGGATGTGAGGTCAAGTAGATGCTAAAAGGAAAGGTTTTTCTTTTTCTTTCTTTTCTTTTCTTTCTTTCTTTCTTTCTTTCTTTCTTTCTTTCTTTCTTTCTTTTCGTTTTTTTTTTTTGTCTTGTGTAATTTACAGCCCAGCCAACTCATAGACGTGGTTTCAATCGGGTGTGGCTCTTAGTTTGGAGAACTTAGTCCACATAGGAAGGTAGCATATGAATCTGACATCAACAGTTGGATTACTTAACTATTGGTCTTATATACCAGTGGTTGCGAGTTTAAATCCGAGATAAGTTTTATAATTGAAAATAGTTCTTGCAAGTCGCCATTTTCAAACTCGTATGGACTCGCATGTAAAGCATTCTAACCAACAAAAGCTTATCAGTTAACATCAGGAAGAGAGTTCTTGAATGTTGTATAGAACCGATAATCTTATATGTTTGTATGGCGTGGACCGTCAACACGCGAAGCCACAACAAGATTGAGGCAGCCGAGATGTGGTTTCTAACAAGAAAGTTGAGAGTTCCATGGACAGCAAAGAAAACAAACGAGACAGTCTTGATGGAGGCAGACACAAGAAGATCATCGATAAGGAAGATTTGGAAAAGACAGGGAACATCTATAGGCCATTTTATGAGAAAAGGGGAATTAGAGCACCTGGTCACAACAGGAAAGCTGGAGGGAAAGAGAACACCAGGTGGACCCAAGGAGAAGATATTGGACGAACATGCAGGTTGGCTCAGGACAGAGAGGGTGGAAGATGTGCTTGCGGCAACAAGGGATCGATAGATATGGAGGGCCATGATCGCCAACGCTATGCGGCAGGGCACTTGATGATAATGATGATGATGATGGACTCGCAGGACTTACGCATACTTACATAATCAGACCTTTTAGAGGAGCACGGATACCTGGAATTGTTAGACGAGATGACCTTATGTCGCTGTGCTGTTGCAGTATCTGCATCTTTGATGGGCGTTCATACTAGGTGTTCCCCCGTGGGGATGCCGGGGAGTCTTTCAGTATAAGTAGTATCCCAGCCTTCTGGAAATTCTGTGCTAGAAATTTCCTCTTTTCTGTCACTGTCTGTGTTTCTGCCCTGTTGCTTTGCTTTCTGTCATTTCTTCCTGACATTTTCCGCCTTGCTGGTCCATTTGTATGTGTTCGATAAAGTCTTACGTACTTAGGATTGATAACTGGGTGCATGTATTAAGTGCATTTTTGGCTCTAGGGAGGTGAGATATGCTGAGGCAATTTTAGGTAATTTAGGCCCGTGTATATGTATGTTTTGGTGCCCTTAGGTATGCTTAAATTTGTATTCAGATGTGTTTTTTAAACCCTCGTGCGATAAATTGGACAGAGTGGTCAACGCCGGGGGCATGTTCTTAGATTATGTGCGCGAATGCATCGAAATATGTACTTAATTTTCTTTCTCTTTTTCTCTTTTCTTTCCTGTTAAAGTTTTGCATGTTCTGAACGGTTATAGCCCTGATATAGCTCTACGCAGTCGGCTGGGCTTTAAACAACAATAACAATGCTGGGTGTTGTCGTGTGTCCGTAAGCTAGCCTCTGACATGACTTACGGTATCTTTGACGTGCATGTTTGATTATTGTGCAAGCGTATACACCACAAGAGGGTTTAGGCACTGGCAGGTCTGAACATCTGTTGACCTGGCATATGAGAAGACTCTCCACCCTTTACCCACCAGCTATACAGGTGTTTAGGCGGATCGAACCCAGGACCTTCTGATAGCAGGTTCGGTGTTTGCCTACTTGACTACCGCCGCGCCAGTGTCGTTGGTTTCAAATGATAGTGGTTGCGTATTTCAGTCTGGGATGAGCTTTGCATTCATCTGACCCATTGTAAATTGCTGTGGACTTGATGGTGTCAGTGTCATGTCAGATGGGTCTTCTTTCCCCCTTTCTGGATGTTTACCAGAAACAAACGAAAACAGAATAAGAAAGCGTGTTTAGTACACAAAACGAGACAAGTGCAAAATTTCGGTCAACTGGTCTTTGTCAAGCGAAAAAAAGACCAAAACACACAGACACACACATATGCACAGACACATGTGTACATACGCACACACACAACCACACACACACACACACACACACACACACACACAACACACACACACACACACACACACTCACTCACTCACTCACTCACTCACACACCACACAAATGCACACACAAACACACACACGCACACACATACAAACACATACACACACAGAGGAGAGAAACAGCAGCAAAACTTGTCTGATGTTTCGTTGAGCAGAAGGAATAAAATAAAAGAACAACAAAAAAGTAGAGACAGGGAGACAAAGGGGGGGGGGGGGGGTGGAGAGTGAGAGAGAGAGAGAGAGAGTGAGAGAGAGAGAGAGAGAGAGAGACAGAGAGAGAGACAGAGAGAGAGGAGAGAGAAAAGAGCCTGCAAGACTTTCCTGACATTCATTTGAACAGGAGAAAGGTTGACAAAGGCCAGTTGGCCAAAATTTTGTGCCTGTCTTTTTTAATGTACTAAATACACGTTCTCATTCTGTTTTCGTGTTTTTCTGATTTCTGTTTGATTGAACTCTGACAGTCACTTTGATCAAAGAG
The DNA here is from genome assembly GCA_030674185.1 of Monoplex corrugatus. Lineage (NCBI taxonomy): Eukaryota > Metazoa > Mollusca > Gastropoda > Littorinimorpha > Ranellidae > Monoplex > Monoplex corrugatus. Next base: position 15,289,699 of record JAPXFY010000030.1, on the reverse strand, counting down.
AGTCAGCTAACTCTGACAGTCACTTTGATCAAAGAGAGTCAGCTAACTCTGACAGTCACTTTGATCAAAGAGAGTCAGCTAACTCTGATGGTCACTTTGATCAAAGAGAGTCAGCTAACTCTGACGGTCACTTTGATCAAAGAGAGTCAGCTAACTCTGACAGTCACTTTGATCAAAGAGAGTCAGCTAACTCTGACGGTCACTTTGATCAAAGAGAGTCAGCTAACTCTGACGGTCACTTTGATCCAAGAGAGTCAGCTAACTCTGACGGTCACTTTGATCAAAGAGAGTCAGCTAACTCTGACGGTCACTTTGATCAAAGAGAGTCAGCTAACTCTGACGGTCACTTTGATCAAAGAGAGTCAGCTAACTCTGACGGTCACTTTGATCAAAGAGAGTCAGCTAACTCTGACGGTCACTTTGATCAAAGAGAGTCAGCTAACTCTGACGGTCACTTTGATCAAAGAGAGTCAGCTAACTCTGACGGTCACTTTGATCAAAGAGAGTCAGCTAACTCTGACGGTCACTTTGATCAAAGAGAGTCAGCTAACTCTGACGGTCACTTTGATCAAAGAGTCAGCTAACTCTGACGGTCACTTTGATCCAAGAGAGTCAGCTAACTCTGACGGTCACTTTGATCAAAGAGTCAGCTAACTCTGACGGTCACTTTGATCCAAGAGAGTCAGCTAACTCTGACGGTCACTTTGATCAAAGAGAGTCAGCTAACTCTTGACGGTCACTTTGATCCAAGAGAGTCAGCTAACTCTGACAGTCACTTTGATCAAAGAGAGTCAGCTAACTCTGACGGTCACTTTGATCCAAGAGAGTCAGCTAACTCTGACAGTCACTTTGATCAAAGAGAGTCAGCTAACTCTGACGGTCACTTTGATCCAAGAGAGTCAGCTAACTCTGACAGTCACTTTGATCAAAGAGAGTCAGCTAACTCTGACGGTCACTTTGATCAAAGAGAGTCAGCTAACTCTGACGGTCACTTTGATGAAAGAGAGTCAGCTAACTCTGACGGTCACTTTGATCAAAGAGAGTCAGCTAACTCTGACGGTCACTTTGATGAAAGAGAGTCAGCTAACTCTGACGGTCACTTTGATCAAAGAGAGTCAGCTAACTCTGACAGTCACTTTGATCAAAGAGAGTCAGCTAACTCTGACAGTCACTTTGATCCAAGAGAGTCAGCTAACTCTGACAGTCACTTTGATCAAAGAGAGTCAGCTAACTCTGACGGTCACTTTGATCCAAGAGAGTCAGCTAACTCTGACAGTCACTTTGATCAAAGAGAGTCAGCTAACTCTGACGGTCACTTTGATCCAAGAGAGTCAGTTAACTCTGACGGTCACTTTGATCAAAGAGAGTCAGCTAACTCTGACGGTCACTTTGATCCAAGAGAGTCAGTTAACTCTGACGGTCACTTTGATCAAAGAGAGTCAGCTAACTCTTGACGGTCACTTTGATCCAAGAGAGTCAGTTAACTCTGACGGTCACTTTGATCAAAGAGAGTCAGCTAACTCTGACGGTCACTTTGATCCAAGAGAGTCAGTTAACTCTGACGGTCACTTTGATCAAAGAGAGTCAGCTAACTCTGACGGTCACTTTGATAAAAGAGAGTCAGCTAACTCTGACGGTCACTTTGATCAAAGAGAGTCAGCTAACTCTGACGGTCACTTTGATGAAAGAGAGTCAGCTAACTCTGACGGTCACTTTGATCAAAGAGAGTCAGCTAACTCTGACGGTCACTTTGATGAAAAGAGTCAGCTAACTCTGACGGTCACTTTGATCAAAGAGAGTCAGCTAACTCTGATGGTCACTTTGATGAAAGAGAGTCAGCTAACTCTGACGGTCACTTTGATCAAAGAGAGTCAGCTAACTCTGACGGTCACTTTGATGAAAGAGAGTCAGCTAACTCTGACGGTCACTTTGATCAAAGAGAGTCAGCTAACTCTGACGGTCACTTTGATGAAAGAGAGTCAGCTAACTCTGACGGTCACTTTGATCAAAGAGAGTCAGCTAACTCTGACGGTCACTTTGATGAAAGAGAGTCAGCTAACTCTGACGGTCACTTTGATCAAAGAGAGTCAGCTAACTCTGACAGTCACTTTGATGAAAGAGAGTCAGCTAACTCTGACGGTCACTTTGATCAAAGAGAGTCAGCTAACTCTGACAGTCACTTTGATCAAAGAGAGTCAGCTAACTCTTGACAGTCACTTTGATCCAAGAGAGTCAGCTAACTCTGACGGTCACTTTGATCAAAGAGAGTCAGCTAACTCTTGACAGTCACTTTGATCCAAGAGAGTCAGCTAACTCTGACAGTCACTTTGATCCAAGAGAGTCAGCTAACTCTGACTGTCATTTTGATCAAAGAGAGTCAAGTCATCGTTGTTGGCCATATCACTTTAACCCTTTGACTCCCACACTCTCTCCACCAACTGCAAAAAAAAAATTAACCCTTTGACTCCCTTACCATATACAAAAGCTTCCTGCAGGAATCTGGTAGATAAGGTGCGGGAATCAAAGGGTTAAATTTTTACTTTTGCAAGCATGATTGCCAATGCAGGATGCTGGTGGACAGGGTGCTGGAATCGAAGGGTTATCTAAGCGGCGAGAGAGCAGAAACCACGGGGGGTGAGGGTGGGGGTGGGGGGAACGGGAGAAGGGGATAGGGACTGACAGGAAGTCGTAGGATGGACGCAAGGCCAACAGGATGACATTGAGGACAAGAAGAAAATGGGAGGAAGATGTTTTCAATAGGGTGTACAGACACCAGTGTGTGTACAGACACCAGTGTGTACAGACACCAGTGTGTACAGAAGCGCAGAGAGATGGGATGAATTTCTGGGGGAATGGGCGGGAGATGCGGGAGCTACTTTTGAAGTCCTGCCGGGTGCTCATGTGCAAAGCATGAACGCAGATCCCAGCAGAGAACGACTAGAATTCAACTGTGTAAACCAACAGGAGTGCAGAGGTGAAAGAGGGAAAGGAGTGCTGGTTATTAAGAACTCAACATTCTTTGATATTTTGAAAGACCTCGGAGCGCAGCGAACACCCAAACACCTCGTTGTCTCAAGGTCATCATGATCGAGTGCCCTGCCGCATGGCGTTGGCGATCATGGCCCTCTCAAGGTATCGGCGTTTAATCGTTGTAGTAAGGATATATTTCTTCAATCTTGAGAATGTAGGTACATTCCTAACCCTACTATTGTAAACGCATGCACGCGCGCACGCACGCACGCACGCACACACAGACACATACGCACGCACGCACGCACGCACGCACGCACGCACACACACACACACACACACACACACACACACGCACGCACACACACACACACACACAACCGCCAGAGCCACTCACGGGTTCATGTACATTCTTAAGGCTTGTGCCATGATCACCATACACATGATGATTCGATCAGCATGGAGGAACCAGAAGATCAGCGACCAATGGATGAGAGCTGAAGGAGTGTACATCCCGAAGGAGCAGAACTCCAGCAGCATCAATCAGTTCAGGCCAATATCACTTCTGAACGTCGAGGGGAAAATCTTCTTCTCTGTTATGGCAGCAAGATTGACAAAATACCTGACTGAAAACAAGTATCTGGATACGTCAGTCCAAAAGGGAGGCATACCAGGAATGCCTGGATGCTTGGAACATGCCACGTTGATTTGGGATGCCATCCAAAAAGCAAGAACAGAGAAGAGAGACATTGATGTAGTTTGGCTTGATCTGGCGAATGCATATGGATCAGTTCCACACGATATGATCCAGCTGGCTCTTGAAATGTATCACATCCCAGAAAACATCCGAACAATGCTGAGGAAGTATTTCCAAGGGTTCTCAATGCGGTTCTCTACCAAAGAATACACCACGGACTGGATAGACCTAGAGGTGGGCATTGCAATGGGCTGTGCAATCTCTCCCATACTGTTCGTGTTGGCAATGGAAGTCATCTTGAAAGCTGCAATGAAGAGTTCAGGTCCAGTGAATCTGGGAGATGGATACCAGATGCCTCCTCTGAAAGCTTTCATGGATGACACAACAGTCTTGTCCACGGATGAGGAAGAGACACACCAAATCTTAAAGCAGCTGGATGAGCTGGTGGCCTCTTCAAGAATGAGGTTCAAACCTAAGAAATCCCGAAGTCTCTCACTGCGAAAAGGAAAAGTGGCAGATTCAGTCAAATTCATGGTAGCCAACCAAGCCATCCCCACTGTCACAGAAGAGCCAGTAAAAAGTCTCGGAAGATGGTATGATGACTCCCTGAAAGACACACAAAGGGGATGTGAAACCAAGCAAACAGCAGAAGAAGGCCTGAAGAAAATAGATAACGGGTCTTCTTGCATCATCAAGATGGATGTTCGTTCTTTGATTTAACGTCTTTTCACTATAAGTGGATGTGAGGTCAAGTAGATGCTAAAAGGAAAGGTTTTTCTTTTTCTTTCTTTTCTTTTCTTTCTTTCTTTCTTTCTTTCTTTCTTTTCGTTTTTTGTTGTTGTCTTGTGTAATTTACAGCCCAGCCAACTCATAGACGTGGTTTCAATCGGGTGTGGCTCTTAGTTTGGAGAACTTAGTCCACATAGGAAGGTAGCATATGAATCTGACATCAACAGTTGGATTACTTAACTATTGGTCTTATATACCAGTGGTTGCGAGTTTAAATCCGAGATAAGTTTTATAATTGAAAATAGTTCTTGCAAGTCGCCATTTTCAAACTCGTATGGACTCGCATGTAAAGCATTCTAACCAACAAAAGCTTATCAGTTAACATCAGGAAGAGAGTTCTTGAATGTTGTATAGAACCGATAATCTTATATGTTTGTATGGCGTGGACCGTCAACACGCGAAGCCACAACAAGATTGAGGCAGCCGAGATGTGGTTTCTAACAAGAAAGTTGAGAGTTCCATGGACAGCAAAGAAAACAAACGAGACAGTCTTGATGGAGGCAGACACAAGAAGATCATCGATAAGGAAGATTTGGAAAAGACAGGGAACATCTATAGGCCATTTTATGAGAAAAGGGGAATTAGAGCACCTGGTCACAACGGAAAGCTGGAGGGAAAGAGAACACCAGGTGGACCCAAGGAGAAGATATTGGACGAACATGCAGGTTGGCTCAGGACAGAGAGGGTGGAAGATGTGCTTGCGGCAACAAGGGATCGATAGATATGGAGGGCCATGATCGCCAACGCTATGCGGCAGGGCACTTGATGATAATGATGATGATGATGGACAAGCAGGACTTACGCATACTTACATAATCAGACCTTTTAGAGGAGCACGGATACCTGGAATTGTTAGACGAGATGACCTTATGTCGCTGTGCTGTTGCAGTATCTGCATCTTTGATGGGCGTTCATACTAGGTGTTCCCCCGTGGGGATGCCGGGGAGTCTTTCAGTATAAGTAGTATCCCAGCCTTCTGGAAATTCTGTGCTAGAAATTTCCTCTTTTCTGTCACTGTCTGTGTTTCTGCCCTGTTGCTTTGCTTTCTGTCATTTCTTCCTGACATTTTCCGCCTTGCTGGTCCATTTGTATGTGTTCGATAAAGTCTTACGTACTTAGGATTGATAACTGGGTGCATGTATTAAGTGCATTTTTGGCTCTAGGGAGGTGAGATATGCTGAGGCAATTTTAGGTAATTTAGGCCCGTGTATATGTATGTTTTGGTGCCCTTAGGTATGCTTAAATTTGTATTCAGATGTGTTTTTTAAACCCTCGTGCGATAAATTGGACAGAGTGGTCAACGCCGGGGGCATGTTCTTAGATTATGTGCGCGAATGCATCGAAATATGTACTTAATTTTCATTTCTTTTTCTCTTTTCTTTCCTGTTAAAGTTTTGCATGTTCTGAACGGTTATAGCCCTGATATAGCTCTACGCAGTCGGCTGGGCTTTAAACAACAATAACAATGCTGGGTGTTGTCGTGTGTCCGTAAGCTAGCCTCTGACATGACTTACGGTATCTTTGACGTGCATGTTTGATTATTGTGCAAGCGTATACACCACAAGAGGGTTTAGGCACTGGCAGGTCTGAACATCTGTTGACCTGGCATATGAGAAGACTCTCCACCCTTTACCCACCAGCTATACAGGTGTTTAGGCGGATCGAACCCAGGACCTTCTGATAGCAGGTTCGGTGTTTGCCTACTTGACTACCGCCGCGCCAGTGTCGTTGGTTTCAAATGATAGTGGTTGCGTATTTCAGTCTGGGATGAGCTTTGCATTCATCTGACCCATTGTAAATTGCTGTGGACTTGATGGTGTCAGTGTCATGTCAGATGGGTCTTCTTTCCCCCTTTCTGGGATGTTTACCAGAAACAAACGAAAACAGAATAAGAAAGCGTGTTTAGTACACAAAACGAGACAAGTGCAAAATTTCGGTCAACTGGTCTTTGTCAAGCGAAAAAAAGACCAAAACACACAGACACACACATATGCACAGACACATGTGTACATACGCACACACACATACGCGCACACACACACACACACACACACACACACACACACACACACACACACACACACACACACACACACACACACACACACACACACCACACACACACTCACTCACTCACTCACTCACTCACACACCACACAAATGCACACACAAACACACACACGCACACACATACAAACACATACACACACAGAGGAGAGAAACAGCAGCAAAACTTGTCTGATGTTTCGTTGAGCAGAAGGAATAAAATAAAAGAACAACAAAAAAGTAGAGACAGGGAGACAAAGGGGGGGGGGGGGTGGAGAGTGAGAGAGAGAGAGAGAGAGTGAGAGAGAGAGAGAGAGAGAGAGACAGAGAGAGAGACAGAGAGAGAGAGAGAGAAAAGAGCCTGCAAGACTTTCCTGACATTCATTTGAACAGGAGAAAGGTTGACAAAGGCCAGTTGGCCAAAATTTTGTGCCTGTCTTTTTTAATGTACTAAATACACGTTCTCATTCTGTTTTCGTGTTTTTCTGATTTCTGTTTGATTGAACTCTGACAGTCACTTTGATCAAAGAGGTCAGCTAACTCTGACAGTCACTTTGATCAAAGAGAGTCAGCTAACTCTGACGGTCACTTTGATCAAAGAGAGTCAGCTAACTCTGACAGTCACTTTGATCAAAGAGAGTCAGCTAACTCTGACGGTCACTTTGATCAAAGAGAGTCGGCTAACTCTGACGGTCACTTTGATCCAAGAGAGTCAGCTAACTTGACGGTCACTTTGATCAAAGAGAGTCAGCTAACTCTGACGGTCACTTTGATCCAAGAGAGTCAGCTAACTCTGACGGTCACTTTGATCCAAGAGAGTCAGCTAACTCTGACGGTCACTTTGATCAAAGAGAGTCAGCTAACTCTGACAGTCACTTTGATCCAAGAGAGTCAGCTAACTCTGACGGTCACTTTGATCAAAGAGAGTCAGCTAACTCTGACGGTCACTTTGATCCAAGAGAGTCAGCTAACTCTTGACAGTCACTTTGATCAAAGAGAGTCAGCTAACTCTGACGGTCACTTTGATCCAAGAGAGTCAGCTAACTCTTGACGGTCACTTTGATCCAAGAGAGTCAGCTAACTCTGACGGTCACTTTGATCCAAGAGAGTCAGCTAACTCTGACGGTCACTTTGATCCAAGAGAGTCAGCTAACTCTGACGGTCACTTTGATCCAAGAGAGTCAGCTAACTCTTGACAGTCACTTTGATCCAAGAGAGTCAGCTAACTCTGACGGTCACTTTGATCAAAGAGAGTCAGCTAACTCTTGACGGTCACTTTGATCAAAGAGAGTCAGCTAACTCTGACAGTCACTTTGATCAAAGAGAGTCAGCTAACTCTGACGGTCACTTTGATCCAAGAGAGTCAGCTAACTCTGACGGTCACTTTGATCAAAGAGAGTCAGCTAACTCTGACGGTCACTTTGATCCAAGAGAGTCAGCTAACTCTGACGGTCACTTTGATCAAAGAGAGTCAGCTAACTCTGACGGTCACTTTGATCCAAGAGAGTCAGCTAACTCTGACGGTCACTTTGATCAAAGAGAGTCAGCTAACTCTGACAGTCACTTTGATCAAAGAGAGTCAGCTAACTCTGACAGTCACTTTGATCAAAGAGAGTCAGCTAACTCTGATGGTCACTTTGATCAAAGAGAGTCAGCTAACTCTGACGGTCACTTTGATCAAAGAGAGTCAGCTAACTCTGACGGTCACTTTGATCAAAGAGAGTCAGCTAACTCTGACGGTCACTTTGATCAAAGAGAGTCAGCTAACTCTGACGGTCACTTTGATCCAAGAGAGTCAGCTAACTCTGACAGTCACTTTGATCAAAGAGAGTCAGCTAACTCTTGACGGTCACTTTGATCCAAGAGAGTCAGCTAACTCTGACAGTCACTTTGATCAAAGAGAGTCAGCTAACTCTTGACGGTCACTTTGATCCAAGAGAGTCAGCTAACTCTGACGGTCACTTTGATCAAAGAGAGTCAGCTAACTCTGACGGTCACTTTGATCCAAGAGAGTCAGCTAACTCTGACGGTCACTTTGATCATAGAGAGTCAGCTAACTCTGACGGTCACTTTGATCAAAGAGAGTCAGCTAACTCTGACGGTCACTTTGATCAAAGAGAGTCGGCTAACTCTGACGGTCACTTTGATCAAAGAGAGTCAGCTAACTCTGACGGTCACTTTGATCAAAGAGAGTCGGCTAACTCTGACGGTCACTTTGATCAAAGAGAGTCAGCTAACTCTGATGGTCACTTTGATCAAAGAGAGTCGGCTAACTCTGACGGTCACTTTGATCAAAGAGAGTCAGCTAACTCTGACGGTCACTTTGATCAAAGAGAGTCGGCTAACTCTGACGGTCACTTTGATCAAAGAGAGTCAGCTAACTCTGACGGTCACTTTGATCAAAGAGAGTCAGCTAACTCTGACGGTCACTTTGATCCAAGAGAGTCAGCTAACTCTGACAGTCACTTTGATCAAAGAGAGTCAGCTAACTCTGACGGTCACTTTGATCCAAGAGAGTCAGCTAACTCTGACAGTCACTTTGATCAAAGAGAGTCAGCTAACTCTGACGGTCACTTTGATCCAAGAGAGTCAGCTAACTCTGACAGTCACTTTGATCAAAGAGAGTCAGCTAACTCTGACGGTCACTTTGATCCAAGAGAGTCAGCTAACTCTGACAGTCACTTTGATCAAAGAGAGTCAGCTAACTCTGACGGTCACTTTGATCCAAGAGAGTCAGCTAACTCTGACAGTCACTTTGATCAAAGAGAGTCAGCTAACTCTTGACAGTCACTTTGATCAAAGAGAGTCAGCTAACTCTGACAGTCACTTTGATCAAAGAGAGTCAGATAACTCTGACTGTCACTTTGATCAAAGAGAGTCAGTCATCGTTGTTGGCCATATCACTTTAACCCTTTGACTCCCACACTCTCTCCACCAACTGCAAAAAAAAAATTAACCCTTTGACTCCCTTACCATATACAAAAGCTTCCTGCAGGAATCTGGTAGATAAGGTGCGGGAATCAAAGGGTTAAATTTTTACTTTTGCAAGCATGATTGCCAATGCAGGATGCTGGTGGACAGGGTGCGGGAATCGAAGGGTTATCTAAGCGGCGAGAGAGCAGAAACCACGGGGGGTGAGGGTGGGGGTGGGGGGAACGGGAGAAGGGGATAGGGACTGACAGGAAGTCGTAGGATGGACGCAAGGCCAACAGGATGACATTGAGGACAAGAAGAAAATGGGAGGAAGATGTTTTCAATAGGGTGTACAGACACCAGTGTGTGTACAGACACCAGTGTGTACAGACACCAGTGTGTACAGAAGCGCAGAGAGATGGGATGAATTTCTGGGGGAATGGGCGGGAGATTTTGAAGTAAAGGGTGGTGATTTTGAAGGAAAGGGTAAAGTGATTTTGAAGTAAAGAGTAAAGTGATTTTGAAGTAAAGGGTAAAGTAAAGGGTAAAGTGATTTTGAAGTAAAGGGTAAAGTGATTTTGAAGTAAAGGGTAAAGTGATTTTGAAGTAAAGGGTTAAAGCGATTTTGAAGTAAAGTGTAAAGTGATTTTGAAGTAAAGGGTAAAGTGAATTTGAAGTAAAGGGTAAAGTGATATTGAAGTAAAGGGTAAAGCGATTTTGAAGTAAAGGGTAAAGCGATTTTGAAGTAAAGGGTAAAGTGATTTTGAAGTAAAGGGTAAAGTGATTTTGAAGGAAAGGATAAAGTGATTTTGAAGTAAAGGGTAAAGTGATTTTGAAGTAAAGGGTAAAGTGATTTTGAAGTAAAGGGTAAAGTGATTTTGAAGTAAAGGGTAAAGTGATTTTGAAGTAAAGGGTAAAGTGATTTTGAAGTAAAGGGTAAAGTGATTTTGAAGTAAAGGGTAAAGTGATTTTGAAGTAAAGGGTAAAGTGATTTTGAAGTAAAGGTAAGTTTTTTGGTAAAGTGAAAGGGTAAAGTGATTTTAAGTAAGGGTAAAGTGTTTTGAAGTAAAGGGTAAGTGTTTTGAAGTAAAGGGTAAAGTGATTTTGAAGTAAAGGGTAAATGATTTTGATAAAGGGTAAAGTGATTTGAAGAAAGGTAAAGTGATTTTGAAGTAAGGAAAGTTTTGAAGGAAAGGTAAAGTGATTTTGAGTGATTTTGAAGTAAAGGGTATAAAGTGATTTTGAAGTAAAGGGTAAAGTGATTTTAGTAAGGTAAGTGATTTTGAAGAAAGGTAAAGTAAGGGTAAAGCGATTTTGAAGTAAAGGGTAAAGTGATTTTATGGTAGTGATTTTGAAGGAAAGGTAAAGTGATTTTGAAGTAAAGGTAAAGGATTTGAGTAAAGGGTAAAGTGATTTTGTGATTTTGAAGTAAAGAGGTAAAGTGATTTTGTGATTTTGAAGTAAAGGGTATAAAGTGATTTTGAAGTAAAGGTAAAGTGATTTTGAAGAAAGGGTAAAGTGATTTTGAAGTAAAAGGGTAAAGGGAGTGATTTGAAGGAAAGGTAGTGATTTAGTGATTTTGAAGTAAAGGGTAAAGTGATTTTGAAGTAAAGGGTAAAGATTTTGTGATTTTGAAGTAAAGGGTAAAGTGATTTTGAAGTAAAGGGTAAAGTGATTTTTGAAG
>JAPXFY010000030.1:15258600-15273600 GCA_030674185.1 Monoplex corrugatus | reverse complement strand
GGGGATGAGAGAAGAAAAAGAAGAAGGGAGAGAGAGAGGAGAGAGAGAGAGAGAGAGAGAGAGAGAAGAGAGAGAGAGAGAGAGAGAGAGAGAGAGAGAAGACAGACACAGACATACAGACAAAGAAGGGGAGAAAGAGAGAGAGACAGACAGACACACAAAGAAGGGGAGAGAGAGAAAGTGAATATATGAGAGATTGATTGATTGATTGATTTGATTCAGTTTTACGTCAGCACCCACCTCAGGTGATATGGCCGACGGGATAACCATCCCAGGAAAATGGGGGCAATGGGGACTTATCTAATCCTATACTGACACCACCAGAACAACAATGATGCTAAGATGGGACAGGAGAAGGCCAGATTTAATGTAGCGCACCCGGGATTCGAACCCACAACCATTAGCATGTGAATCCGACGCTCAAACCAACTGAGCTACAGAGCCCGCTGAATATATGAGAGAGAGAGAGACAGACAGACAGACAGACAGACAGACATACAGACAAAGAAGGGAGAGAGAGAAAGTGAATTATGAGAGAGGAGAGAGAGAGAGAGAGAGACAGACAGACAGACGGAGAGAGACAGAGACAGAGACAGAGTGAGCGAGAGAGACAAAAGAGAGACACAGAGAGAGAAGGACAGAGAGAGAGGAAGAGGAAGAAAGAAAGAGAGGAGAGAGGGAGAAAGAGAGACAGAGGGAGAGGGAGAAAGAAAGAAAGAGAGAGAGAATGTGTGTGTTTGGGGGTGGGTGGGGAGTATGTGTGAGTGAGTGAGTGAGAAAGAGGAGGAAAGAGGGGTATAGGTAGATATGGAATTAGTTGATTGTCCTGACTGTGTGTGTGGGGGGGGGGGGGAGGGAGAAAGAGAGAGACAGACAGACAGACAGACAGACAGAGACAGACAGACATACAGACAAAGAAGGGGAGAAAGAGAATGAGAGAGAGAGACAGACAGACAGACAGACAAAGAAGGGGAGAGAGAGAAAGTGAATATGAGAGAGACAGACAGAGAGACAGAGACTGAGACTGAGAGAGAACGAGAGAGAGAGATAGAGAGAAAGAAAATGACAGACAGACAGACAGACAAACAGAGGAAAAGAAAAGGGTGATCCGGGTAGACAGGCTATAGGTGTCGGGTGTCTGGAGCAAACTATCAACCCAAACGGCCGAGCGGTACCGAAAGAAGTCAATAATAAGACAAGTGATTGACCCTGCTACCTTACCTCCCCTCTCTTCCGTTCACTCCTCCATCCCCCCCCCCCTATTCTCTCCGCTTCCTCAAATTACCCCCCCCCTCTCTTTCTACCTCCCCACTCCATCTCTATCCCATTGAAATTGAGGGTGTGGTCCCACGGGTGCTTTAGTCGGGTGGATGAGTCGTCGGCTACTGTAACAAGAAGCTGTTTTCAGTTTGTTCTTCTTCCCTTTGTCAATGAGGTTGATGGTGGTCGCGCTCTCTCGTGTTAATTGTTGTTACAATAATTTTCGGCTTCCTATATATTTTCGTGTGTGTAGATGTTCCCCTTTCACTTGTAGTGAGCCGAGCACTCGGGGCGATTCAATTAGCTGAGAGGTCTTTGACACAGGTAGGGACTATCTTGAGCTGCCTGTTTTTTGTTGATTTTTTTTTTCTTTCGTTTTTCTTTTTCTTTTTTTCTTTTTTTTCTTTGTGTGTGTGTGTGTGTGTGTGTGCGCGCGTGCGTGCGTGTGTGTGTGTGTGTGTGTGTGTGTGTGTGTGTGTGTGTGTGTGTGTGTGTGTGTGTGTGGTGTGTGTTGTGTGTGGATTCATGTTCGGAACACGAGGCTGTCTTTTTGTCTGTTTGACGGGGTGAGGGAGTGATTCCCCATTTCTGGCATATTTCTGAAAATTGTGTTCTGTTCATTAGTTTGCTTTATATATACTTATTCTTTTTCTTTCTTTCTTCCTTTCGTTTTCTTTCTTTCTCTCTTTCTTCCTTTCTTTCTTCTTTTCTTTCTTTTTCTTTCTTTTCTTTCTTTCTTTCTTTCTTTCTTTCTTGCTTCCTTTCTTTCTTTTCATTTTTTTTGGTAGCGTTCCCGATTTTTTCTTTCCGCTGCGTAATTGAACGTTGATTTGCCCACACTGCGCAGGCAGTATAGTACTGCGTAGTCTGCAAACTTCATCTTCGGTGGGCGTGCATGTGCTGGCTGTAAATGTGTTCTGATAATCCACCAGACGCTGACAGGACTTAGAGGATCTTTAATGTGCGTTGCTTGATGTTCTGTGGTTGCGTGTAGAGGATTTTTATTTGTTGAGTTTTAAATGTTTTTTTTTAGACTATTTGTATTCAAGGAGGTTACCTTTGCGCTCACTTTTTTGATGTCTCATTTTTTACGCCAACTCACTCGAAGAGGGTTAAGATGCTGACATGTCCACATACTTGTTGATCTTGGCGATTCGAAAAAAAATCTCCATCCTCTACCCACCCAGGGGTGTGTACCCAGCCAGGATCGAACCCCAGGTCTTCCGATTGGGAAGTCTGACGTCTAACCCACTTGACAACCACGTCTGTCCCCGCACAGTTAAATAAATTAGCTGAGAGGTCTTTGACACTGGCGAGACAGAACTAGTTTGAGGGTACCCACATTTGGGACACCGTGGACTACTATTTTTTGGGGGGGTTGGGATGAGGGTGGGGGTTAGAAACTGGGAGGGGTCATTCTCTCCTCACCCCCCCCCCCCCCCTCACACAAACACACGTTTTTTCTTCTTCTATAATTCTGCAGAAGTGCTACCTTGTTATCCTTTCCTGCTGGCGGTAGAAGCAGCGAGCCCTTGCAAGGGAGTGTAAATCGTTGGCCGTTTTCTCTCACATGTTGAGATAAAAAGGAACAGGGGGGTGAGAGAGCCAGAGAGGTTGTGTCCTAACGTCCTACGGCGCATTTGAGGTCTGTCGTTCGGAGGGACCTGAAGATCGGTGGACCACTCAGTGGAGGTAGTTTTGATTTAAGGTGGATTTCTTCTTCTTCTCTTTCTGTGTCTTGTCTTTCGTTCGTTCTTTAAATAAAACCCTTTTGACTCCAGTGCCCTTGTCCACCAGCATCCTGCATTGCCAATCTTGATAGCAAAGCAAAAACTTAAACCTTTTGACTCCCTCACCCTATCCACCAACTTCATGCATGAAGATGGTGAATAGGGTGAGGGAGTCCACGGGTTACGGTTTTGCAGCTGGTGGATAGGGTGTGGGAGTCAAAGAGCTAATATTTATTAATACATTTACTCTTTGATTTTATATATACATGTATATATATATGTATAGATATGGATATATACATATACATACAAACATACGCACGCACACACACCACACACACACACACACACACACACACACACACACACACACACACACACACACACATATATATATATATATATATATATATATATATATATATATATATATATATATATATATATATATATATATATATACTTTGTTTGCTTTCTGTTTTAATTGCTGTATTTTTCTCATACGAAGAAAAAGAATTGCCAAGTATTCTATTGTATTGACTTGTATTTATTTATTTATTTGATTGTTTGATTTATTATTTATTATGTATTTATGTATTTATTTATTTATTTATTTATTTCTTCATTCATTTATTTATATTCTTGTTCTTTTGAAATACACAAATAGCGATTACGCAGTAGTCCAGAGGGCAACCGTGGGTCTTACAGTTGGAAAGTCCTGAGTTCGATCATACCTAGACACTTCTTTCTGGTGAGTAAAGGATGGGAACATTTTCCCCATTCTCCAGGTGAACGTGTATGTAGACCTGCTGGTGCCTGAACGCCCCTCGTGTGTATATGTAACGTAGCGTATCACAAATATATGCATATAAAGATCCTGTAAGTTATGACAGTGAGTGCCTTCTGGAAACACGACGACAGCATCCAGTGTGCACGTTCACCAAAGATGCGGACTGCCCAACAGAAGTAGCGGAGTGTGGTCAGCTCGGCTGACAGCTTGGGTTTTCCATGCTCCACTAAAAGTCTGATTATATATAATGCGCAGTGAGCTTAGATGAGTTTGGAGAACAGCGGTCTAAGAGAACGATTTATATTAATTACAGTAGCAATGAAATGATGATGATGATGATGATGATGATGATGATGATGATGATAACAATAGTAGTAGTACTAGTAGTAGTAGTGCTAGTAGGAAGAAGAATAAAAGGAAGAAGAATTAGAAATAGTACAAGAAGAAGAAGTAGAAGTAGAAGAGGAAGAAGAAGTAGAAATAGTAGAAGAAGAAGAAGTAGAAGAAGAAGAGGAGGAAGAAGAAGAGTTCGTGGAAGAAGAAGAAAGAGAAAAAGAAGTACTAGAAGAAGAAAGAAAGAAGAAGAAGACGAAGAGGAAGGAAGATGATGAGAAGAAGAAGAAGAAAAAGAAGAGGAAGAAGAAGAAAAAGAAGAGGAAGAAGAAGAAAAACAAGAAAAAGAAGAGGAAGAAGAAGAAAAACAAGAAAAAGAAGAGGAAGAAGAAGAAGGAGGAGGAGGAGGAGAAGAAGAAAAAGGAAGAAGAGAGAAAGAGAAAGAGAAGAAGAAGATGACGACGACGACGACGAAGAACTGTTGTCCTGTTTACGAGCTCCTCAAAGTGGACTGGGCAGTGGGGTTTGGAGTTTGTTCAAGGAGGATTCATTGAACTCGGACAGTTCCATATGCGTTCGAACCAAATTTGTCCGCGGTTATCATCGTCAGGTGCCCTGCCGCATGGCGTTGGCAATCATGGACTTCCATCTGTCTCTAGCACTTGTTGCCTCAAGCATCTCTTCCACCCTCCTTGTCCCCAGCCACTCTGCAAGTCTGTCTAGTATCTTCTCCCTGGGTCTACCTGGTGCTCTCTTTCCCTCCAGCTTTCCCGTTGTGACCAGGTGTTCCAATTCCCCTTTCCTCATAAAATGGCCTATAAATGTTGCCTGTCTTTTCCTAATCTTCCTTATGCATGATCTACTTGTGTCTGCCTCGATCAAGATAGTCTCGTTTGTTTTCTTTGCTGTCCATGGAACTCTCAACATTCTTCTTAGAAACCACATCTCGGCTGCCTCAATCTTGTAATGGCTTTGCTTTGTGGTTTTACCTGAGTGTAATTTATGTGTAACTGTGGCCAAAACGGTTATAGCCCTGATATGGCTCTACGCAGTCGGCTGGGCTTTAAACACAAATAACAGTAACAAGTCACGGACCGAAGATATCACCCTGCGACGTAGAATCGGCCTGACTACCGCCCATCTCAATAATGCTCCAATGAATTTTTGGTGGTTCCAGCTCATCCCATTTAAGACCGTGCCAGCACGTAGGGTGTTGTGCCGGCTCAAGACGTTTGGCAAGATAACATATGACAGAATGGGTGAAGCGCATATGGAACCCGTGTGCGAGATGAATCCCTCTTGAACAAACTCTAGCTCTGAACCCCCAACTCTCCCCCGTTGGGTTGCCGGGGGCTCTTTCAGTATGAATACTATCTCCACCTTCTGGAAATTCTGTGCTAGAAATTTCCTCTTTTCTGTCACTCTCTTTGTTTCTGCCTTGTTGCTTTGCTTTCTGTCATTTCTACTTATTGTCTGCCTTAATGGTCCATTCACCTGTATTTTTTCAATAAAGTCTTACGTACTTTTTCCTAGGATTGATAATTGGGTACATGTATTAAGTGCGTTTTTGGCTCTAAGGAGGTGAGATATGAGGAAGCAATTTTAGGTACTTTATGCTTGGTTTTGTATATGTTTTGGTGTCCTTATGTATGCTTATATTTGTATTCAGGTGTGTTTTTTAAATCTCCCCTGTGCGATAAATCGGACGGAATGGTCCTACGCCGGGGGCATGTCCTTAGATTATGTGCGCGAATGCATTGATATATGTATTTAATTTTCTTTTCTTTTTTTTTTCCCTGTTGAAGTTTAGTGTGTTTTGAAGCGGTCATAGCCCCGATATGGCTCTGCGCAGTCGGCTGGGCTTTAAATAACAATAAAAAAAATGGCAGCAATAATTTCTAGTTTTAACCCTTTGACTCCCTTACTCAATACATCGGCTTCCTCTTGCAAGAAGCTGGTGATAGGGTAAGGGAGTCAAAGGGTCAAGTTTTTGCCAGTCGGCAGATGCACATCAGAAATAGCCAGCAGAATCGGCCAAGCCAAAACAGCATTCAAGAAGATGAAAAGCATTCTTACCAACAAATGCTTATTAATTAACATCAAGAAGAGAATTCTTGAATGTTATATAGAATCGATATTGTTATACGGTTGTGAGGCGTGGACAGTCAACAAGCAAAGCCAGAACGATCGAGGCAGCTGAAATGTGGTTTCTAAGAAGAATGTTCAGAGTTCCATGGAAAGCAAAGAAAACAAATGAGACAGTCTTAATGGTGGCAGACACAAGAAGCTCATTGATAAGGAAGATTAGGAAAGGAAAAGCAACATTTATAGGCCATTTTTTGAGGAAAGGGGAATTAAAGCACAACAGGAAAGCTGGGGGGAAAGAGAACACCGGATAGACCCCAGGGAGAAAATATTGGACGGACTTGCTGAGTGACTGAGAACAGAGAGAGTGGAAGTTGTACTTGCTGCGACAAGGGATCGATGCATATGGAAGCCTATGATTGCCAACGCCAAGCGACAGGGCACATGATGATAAGCATGTTTGACAGTGCAGGATGCTGGTATACAGGGTGCGTGAGTCAAAAGGTGGAGGGCCATGATCGCCAACGCACCCCTGTTGGGTTGCCGGAGGCTTTTTCAGTATATAATAGTATCCCCACCTTCTGGAAATTCTGTGCCAGAAATTTCCTCTTTTCTGTCACTCTTTGTTTCTGCCTTGTTGCCTTGCTTTCTGTCATTTCTACTTGTTTTCTGCCTTAATGGTCCATTCACCTGTATTTTTTCGATAAAGTCTTACGTACTTTTTCCTAGGATTGATAATTGGGTACATGTATTAAAGTGCATTTTTGGCTCTAAGGAGGTGAGATATGAGGAAGCAATTTTATGTAATTTATGTCTGTTTTTATATATGTTTTGATGTCCTGATGTATGTTATATTTGTATTCAGGTGTGTTTTTAAAATCTCCGCTATGCGATAAATCGGACGGAATGGTCCTACGCCGGGGGCATGTCCTTGAATTATGTGCGCGGGTGCATTGATATGTGTATTTATTTTTCTTTTGTTTTCCTGTTGAAGTTTTGTGTGTTTTGAAGCGGTTATCGTCCTGATATGGCTCTGCGCAGTCGGCTGGGCTTTAAACAACAATAACAATAACGATGACCAGCGCCGTGCGGTAGGGCATATGCTGATGAGCATGTTTGACAGTGCAGGATGCCGGTGCACAGGATGCGTGAGTCAAAGAGTTGAAGCCAGACATTATCGCTGCCATATGCTTGCTTGTCAATCCAAGCCGGTATGGCAGAATTCTGGTCAGACGAATAGATCACTTCAGTTCTCCGCTGATGAATGTGCCAGTGGGCATGTACATCAACACACAGACTACACTCACAACTCCCTTCCGGGTCCGCGGCTGTGTCATGTCAACCCGACAGCAACATAACCACACGAACCAGAGAGAGCCCTTGGAGATCAGACACACGAACGGACTTTTTAAATTTAAAGAGTGTTTACAGACAAAACACTTTCCAGACAGAGACCTAAACGACGGAGCTACCCATATGGCGCCATGACAGTTACTTATGACGCAATGCGAGTTCAGCACCGGGCATGCAGCTAAAAACTGCCCGGGGGGTCCGACCTCCTATGACGTTGTATTCTTCGAGGGAAAAAAGAAATAGAAAATGTACCGTACTTCATGCATGAAGAGAGAGAGAGAGCAGTATTGCTCGGATCGAAGAGTGAAACTTCCAGTTCAGTCCAGCCAGCGACATATATTACAAAACAACAACAACAACAACAACAACACAACAACAACAACAAACCGAAAAACAAAAAACAAAAACAAACAAACAAACAAACAAACAAAAACCTCGCTGTCTGCTTGCTGCCCATCATAATTATTCTGGGGTTTCAGCTGAGTGTTTCAGAGATCTTCTCTGTTATAATTCAGATACTGTACTGTGTATTTTCCTTTTTTTTTTAATCTCCGTTCTTTAACGAAAGGGATGATTACTTTATATCGACTGCAAAAGAGTGAGTGAGTGTGTGTGTATGTGTGTGTGTGTGTGTGTGGGGTGTGTGTGTGTGTGTCTGTGTGTGTATGTGTATGTGTGTGAATGTGTGTGCATGTGTGTGTGTGTGTGTGTGTGTGTTGTGCGCGCGCGTGTGTGACGTGTTGGAATGATCTTGTAAGCTATTTCTAGATGGATCTTTTCCAAACCTGCGTCAAGGTTGAGGAGTTTGGAAATCATGAACAAAAGTGTAGGTAACACGGACCCCCCCCCCCCCCCCCGAAAAAAAGCGCCTAAATTGTGTGAAGACTGTTTTCTCCAAAACTTCTCTATACATTCAGTTTTCAGTGTTCTGCCCGCTGTTTCTTGTTAACTTTTGTTAACAACATTGACAACAGCATGTATACAGAAGTTTTGGAGAAAACAATATAAACATTTTAACTGTTGTGAAAGTCTACATTTGTCCTTGTTTCACGTCAAGTTTAGTTTCAAACGAATTTTTCCTCCCAGATCACAGTTGGCTTGAAGAAGTATAAAATCTTGATTTTTCTTTAATGTCGTCGTTGTTGTTGTTATAATGAATTAAAAAAGTATTAAAAGAAGATTGTTAGAATGGTTTGGCCGTCTCGTTTTGTTTCCTGGATAATTCGCCTTTTCCTTATGTCGTCCTTGAAAAAGCAGAACCACGTAATGCGACGTCGGTCCCCAGGGCGATCTGTATCCTCAAGCACTTGACCTCGTGTAGCTTGAGAGGGAGTGACGTCCCTTGGCTGATGATCGATCCCCATTGAGAAAGGGCCAGGACCCTTGACTTAAGATCCCCCCAACCACTCCCTTGTGTGTGGACTTTGCAATGATTTAGCGGGAGACCTGATCCCATCCCAGCATTGATTTAGCTCTTGTGTGTGGCTGTGGTCGCCTTCTCGAGTTTCTTCAATCCCAGGCGACGATCTCTCTCTCTCTTTCTCTCTCTCTCTCTCTCTCTTCTTCTCTGTCTCTCTCTCTCTCTCTTCTCTCTCTCTCTCTCTTTCTTTCTTTCTGTCTCTCTGTCTCTGTCTCTCTGTCTCTGTCTCTCTGTCTCTGTCTCTCTCTCTTCTCTCTCTCTTTTCTCTCTCTCTCTCTTTCTCTCTCTTTTCTCTCTCTCTCTCTGTTTCTTTCTTTCTTTAACCCTTTCACTCACTCACCGTGCAAGTTCAAGCAGACGACTTCACCAACCTGGCCGTGCGGTCAAGTGTCAGTTTCTGTTTTAGTATCTCAGCACGTCTCAGCGCTCGTAATGAAATCTACATGCACTGACGCCACTGGTTACCATGTGATGGGAAAGATCCAAAATGACCACGGCAAGAAGAGCCTTAAGCCTGCTTTCCATTAAAAGCCCCTGCGTGCAATAGCACCAGACAGCTCAATATGTATCGCGGCGATGTCGCCATTGTCAAGTGGAATGACAAGAGACATGACTGTACAATTCCTCTGACCATCGGACTCATGGCAATTTGCAGGAACAGAAGAAAAAATCCGGCTACTGTCATCGCCAGATGTGACCTGACCATGGTCCCTCGTGGGGATGCTGGAGGCTCTTTCAGTATAAATAGTATCCCCCACCTTCTGGAAATTCTGTTAGAAAT
The DNA here is from genome assembly GCA_030674185.1 of Monoplex corrugatus. Classification (NCBI taxonomy): domain Eukaryota; kingdom Metazoa; phylum Mollusca; class Gastropoda; order Littorinimorpha; family Ranellidae; genus Monoplex; species Monoplex corrugatus. The sequence goes on along the minus strand of JAPXFY010000030.1, from coordinate 15,263,848 downwards.
TTCCTCTTTTCTGTGACTCTCTTTTGTTCCTGCCTTGTTATTTTGCTTTCTGTCATTTCTTCCTATTATTTTGTGCCTTGCTGGTCCATTCACCTGTATGTGTTCGATAAATTCTTACGTTCTTTTCTTAGGACTGATAATTGGGAACATGTATTAAGTGGCTCTAGGGAGGTGAGATATGCGGAAGCGATTTCAGATAATTTAAGCCCGTTTGCGTGCATGTTTTAATGTCCTTAGTTACGTTTTAAAATTTGTATTTAGGTATGGTTTTTAAATCCCCTGTGTGATGTGGTTTTAGTTATTTTTTTCAATTTGTATTCAGGTTTTTAAATCCGGTGTCTGATAGGTTGGACGGAGTGACCAATACCAGGGGCATCTCCTTAGATTGTGTGCACGAATGCATTGATACGTGTACTTAACTTTTTTTTCCCTGTTGAAGTATTGTATATGTTTTGAAACGGTTATAGCCCTGATATGGCCGTGCACAGTCGGCTGGGCTTTAAACAAAAACAACAATAACAAGCCTGGCCATGCAGACGACGAACGAAAGAAGACGACTTCCTCAGCCTGTCCATCTCCAGATTCTGGCGTGGAAGTGAAGATGGACAGGGTGAGGGATAGAAAGTGTTAAAAAGTCTGAAGCCCCCCCCCCCCCCACTCCCCAAGGCTGGTGGGTGCGTATAGATTAAATGGTTTGAAGTCCCCCCTCCCTTCCCCCCCCCCCCCCCCACGAAGCTGGTGAATGTGTACAGGTTAAAAAGCATGAAAGTCTCCCACCCCCCCTCCAGCATTAATGCTGGTGGGTGTGTATATATGCTATCATTTAATCCAATCGTTTACGTTATCGTAGTGAAAATGTTTGCTTGGTGGGTGTGGCCACTTGCAAGTAGGGGCTTAGGGTTTTGTGTATATGTGTTCAACGTTTTTCGCTTTTCTTTTTTTATTTGTTTGTCTCTTGTAATTTGATCTGTTATGACGAAAGGGGAGCTCTCTTGTTTATGCCTTAGTTGTGCAGTCCATATATGGATTGTTGCAGACATTGATGTTGTTGATTACTGCAACAGTGACAGTTGCTGTAATTGTTTGAATACGTCTGGGGTTAACGTGCCCATGTTGATATGATCGTAGCATTGTGAAAGTAATGTTTGTAATTTCAGAAGTGGCATGGTTTTAACTGAAAACAGTGCTGTCATACAATCAGATATTTCATTGTATAATGACATGAATTTGTGTGTGTGTGTGTGTGGGGGGGGGGGTACGTATCTGCACATGCACGCCCGAGTTTACGCACACACACACACATACACACACACACACGCGCGCGCGCACAAACACACATACCACACACACACACACACACACAGCAGGCACGCATGCACGTGCTAACACACATGCACACACACACACACACACATGCACGTGTACGCGCGTACCTACTAGCGCACTCGCACTCGCAATCATGCGGACTCGTACTCGCTCACGCACATGCACATTCAGTTATGTGTATACATTTTTACCTACTTACAGTGAAATCTCTTAACTTTACATGCAGGGGGAAGGGGGTGGGTTGAAGAAATTTCGATGCTAACTACTTAAAACTGGATTGATTCATTTTATGCTTTATTCATTTCATATTTTATTTATTCCGTTCACATTTTATTTGGTTCATACTTTTGTCACGGTAAAGAATTTTACCCGAGATGTTTCTGTGATACTTTATTCAGTTCACAGTTTATTCAGTTCATATTTTATTTTTCAGTTCACAGTTTATTCAGTTCATATTTTATTTTTATTATTTCACAGTTTATTCAGTTCATATTTTATTTATTCATTTCACAATTTATTCAGTTCTCATTTTATTCCATTTAGTTTCTGTTGACTGTTCGTATTTCCTAATGAAATCATAAATTTATATTCAAATATGCTTTTTGAATCCCCTGTGCGATCAATTACACGGGAGTGGTCCACGCCAGGGGCATCTTCTTAGATTATGTGCACGAATGCATTGATGATGTGTAATTAATTTTCTTCTTTTTTTTAATTTTACCTATTGAGTAAGTATTGTATGTGTTTTGAAACAGTTATGGCCTGGTATCGCTGTACAAACAACAGCAAACAGTAATCTTCGTCGATTGCGAGTTTGCAGATTGTAACTGACTGTCTTACAATTTTGTCATGTGTTTGTGAAAGAATGGCAGCTGTAATCGATCGAAATTCGATTCCGATGCATGATTGCGGCTGTTGGAATTTCGGGTCATCAATCAAATGATTCAGATTAGTCACATCGCTTTTTATTCGAAAAGGCGGGCTTGCTGCTGGTCACTGAAGAGTAGAGCCATGTAGGGACCTTTCTTTTCTTTTTCCTTTTTTTTTTCTTTTTTTGTTGACGTGATAGTGTTTTTTTAGGGTTATCATCAGGCAACATTTATAGGCCATTTTATGAGGAAAGGGGATTTGGAGCACCTGATCACAACGGGAAAGCTGGAGGGAAAGAGAGCACCAGGTAGACCCAGGGAGAAAATACTAGACTGACTTGCAGAGTGGCTGAAGACAAGGAGGGTGGAAGATATGCTTGAGGCAACAAGAGATAGAGACAGATAGAAGTCCATAATCGCCAACGCCATGCGGCAGGGCACCTGATGATGATCATCATCATTAGAGAAACTTGTGTTTTGCTTGTGGTTTCGAAAAGTGTTCTTTTGTTGTTGTTGTTTGTTGTTGTTGTTGTTGTTGTTACTGTCTTGGTGGAATTATGCTATTTGCCCTGCCCTGGATTAACAGTATTCTTCATTTTCTGTTTTTAGGTTTTTAGAATACATGTACACGGAGTAAATCCAGTTGATGGAATCGTTGGAATTTTCTGTAAAGGCAGTCCTTACTCTTCCGCCGTGGGAATACCGGGGATTGTTTGATTAGTATAAATAGTATCCCCACTTTCTGGAAATTCTGTGCCAGAAATTTCTTCTTTTCTGTCGCTCTCTTTGTTTCTGCATTGTTCCTTTGCTTTCTGTCATTTCTTCCTATCATTTTCTGCTTTGCAGGTCCATTCGCTTGTATGTGTTCGATAAAGTCTTGCGCACTTTCTTAAAGGATTCACAGAGTTGAGAAATTGTTGAAACATCAATACATATGGTTGACTTAAAATTCAAATAATGATAACTGACGAGTTAGTGTTGATTATTGTGTCATGATGTGTTTGTGTGTGTGTGTGTGTGTGTGTGTGTGTGTGTGTGTGTGTGTGTGTGTGTGTGTGTGTGTGTGTGTGTGTGTGTGTGAGTGTGTGAGTGTGTGTGTTTTGTGTGTGTGTGTGTGTGTGTGTGAGTGTGTGTGTGTGTGTGTGGGTGTGTGTGTGTGTGTGTGTGTGTGCCATATTATTAACAAATAGCAAGGGGCATAACGAAGAGTGCTGTGGTTGTGTGTTCGTGTGCATAATGAAAGCAGTAGTGGATTGTATACATGTGTGCTATGTAGAACGCACTATCATGTGTTACAAGATTATGTGTAATTGGCTGAAATTTCTGTACTTAGGACTTTCTCTCGGGATCTCGGCTGGCTTTAGTGACAGAGACGTGTATTCGAGACCGGGTTTCTCGAGTTCAATCCCCGCCTGCAAGTTAATCATCATCATCATCATCATCATCATCATCATCATCAAGTGCCCTGCCACATGGCGTTGGCGATCATGGCCCTCCACATGCATCTATCCCTTGTTGCCGTAAGCACATCTTCCACCTTTTCTGTCTTCCGCAACCCTGCAAGTCCGCCCAATATTTCTTCCCTGGGTCTACCTGGTGCTCTCTTTCCCTCCAGCTTTCCTGTTGTGACCAAATGCTCTAATTCCCCTTTCCTCTTGAAATGGCCTATAAATGTTGCCAGTCTTTTCCTAATCTTCCTTATGAATGATCTTCTTGTGTATGCCTCCATCAAGACTGTCTCGTTTGTTTTCTTTGCTGTCCACAGAAATGTCAACATTCTTCTTGGAAACCACATCTCGGCTGCCTCAATCTTGTTCTGGCTTAGCGTGTTGACTGTCCATGCCTCACAACCGTATAACATTATCGGTACTATATGACATTCAAGAACTCTCCTCCTGATTTTAATTGATGGGATTTGTTGGTGAGAACGCTTTTCATTGTCTGTAACTTAAAACGCCGGCTTTTTCGCTGCCCATCTTAAATGTTCCAATTTTTCTGGTGGTGCCAGTATGTCGTAGGTCATTTCCTGCCGTCTTCTTTCAAGGCCTTGCCAGCGTATGGGGTTATTGCGCAGGGTAAAAGAGTCTGTTGGATGATCGCTGGCAGGTTTGGGTGGAGCGTGTATGGATACGTCCGAGTGCCATGAATCCGTCTCGAACCGACTCCAACCCCAATTATTAGGAGGGGAGAGAGAGAGAGAGAGAGAGAGAGAGAGAGAGAGAGAGAGAGAGAGAGAGAGAGAGAGAGAGAGAGAGAGGGAGGGAGGGAGGGAGAGAGAGAGAGAGAGAGAGAGAGAGAGAGAGTGTGTGAGAGAGAGAGAGAGAGTGTGTGTGTGTGTATGTGTGCGCGCGCGCGCGTGAATTTCGTGTTGTGTGGGCGTGTGTGTGTGTGTGCGTGCGTGTGTGTATGTGCGTGCGTGTGTGTGCGTGTATGTGTGTGTGTGTGTGTGTGTTCGTTTTTTGTTTCCATTTTTGGGAGGGTGGATGGGTGGTTTTCTATTTTTGTTTTTGTTGTTTGTTTTTTGATTTTTTGTTTTTAAGGGACTTTCAGAGTTTGTACTTGACTTTATTACAGATTGATAGTTTGCTTTATTTGTAGGTCATAGTCGTTGTTTCTTTCTTTCAGAATCTGTCCTGTTTAGCCGTGAAGAAAAGCCATAGTTAAAACGTTTCTTTCAAAAGGTTATTCTGATTATCAATGATATTTTTTAAAATTTACTGTAACGCTAAGATCTGCACTTTTCTGATGTGTTGGATTTAAATCCACACACACAAAAAAATCACTGCCTTTCTTCAGGTTTTTTCTTTTCTTTTTTTTTTTTAAACTCTAAAACCATCATCAAAACTACTAAAATGGAGTCATGACCGTGCATGTGCATTGAGTATAAATTATTGACTTGCTCTTTTGTCGTCGATTAGATCGTGTTGACGAGTTGCGAGCGGGTCAGTTGATAGTCAGTCCAATGTGGAGAAGAAAAATACCTCTTGCCTCTGACCTTAACCTTTATCATTGTCTTCACCACGTCATTGAAGTATTCATTATCAAAGTAGGTT
>JAPXFY010000030.1:15251100-15253600 GCA_030674185.1 Monoplex corrugatus | reverse complement strand
ATGACCAACGTTTCATGTCACAGGACTTTTTCCTCGTCTTCTCTGACAGTTCTCTTGTTGAAAGTGTATAAACGCTAGGAATTAGTCAGTCAGGACTCAGACTATAATCTCTGTACATTTGAAGGCGTGTATACTATTATTTAATTTATTTATAATTTATTTCTGTTCTAGATCAAAAGTCTTATCTTGATTAGTAGGACTTCTTTTCTCCATAGTTTTACTCATTTTTTGTTTCTACCTTTACTTTGTAGTAAAAGTAATCATTCCCCCCCCCCCTCCCCATTTTCCTCGTACACAGAAAACCAAATATACGTGATTTTCAAACAAATCACCGTTAATTGAAAATAAGGGATTAGCCGACAATGAAAATCAATTTTTTACAGTGGAATTGTAGGTCTATTTCCACCAATTCAGCATACCTGGAACATTTCCTTGTCTCAAATCAGTGTGAAGTCTTGATTCTGCAGTCGCTTAATGTTATACCAACCAAACTTCCCAATTTCCAAAATTACTATTATCCACCAGTGTATGCCTATGGGAATCCCGGGAAGAAAGTAGCCACTGCGATATACATACTTAAAGAGTTACAATATCACATATTTACTTCCCCAGTTTTAACGTCAACTGAAGACTTACACGCTTGTGCCGCTACTGTACAATTCGGTAATTCTTTTATCCTGAACGTTTTGTCAGTCTACCTGCCAACAGGTCCAAATGACCACAACACAGAATGGCTGCGCACGATTCCGGATCTGCTGCACGGTAAATGGCTAATAGGTGGAGACTTTAATTCCCACTCCCCGTTTTGGGAAAAAGATTGCTGTACTGTGACAAGCAATCGTTTAGTAGAAAATATAGTTGACAGTTCGCTTTACCTTTTGAATGATGGGAGTGTCACTAGAATTCCTGATATTTCCAAACATCGGGCAACAGCCATCGATCTGTCTTTAATCTCACCAGAATTAGTACCCTGCTGTACCTGGGACACTCACAGAGATACTTTAGGAAGTGATCACTTACCTATCCTCATAACACTAACTAACGAAAACATCAGGATGAAAGACAGCATTCCTGATATTATACCAAAATATAATTATACACGCGCTGATTGGTCCTTGTTTCAGACTGTTCTTTCTAATCGAGATTTCACACATTATGAAAGTGAAAATGTAGACGTTATGTTTTCTAAATTCCAGGAGTCAGTTCTAGCTGCTGCAGACCTTTCCATCCCGAAACTCAAAACTTTTAAGTCTAATAACCGTTTGGGTAATGTTTGGTGGACGGAGGTATGTGAGCAAGCAGTTCAGTATAAAAAAGAGAAATACAAAATCTACATCAAAAGCAGGAAACCTGAAGATCATATGGAAATGAAAAAAGCTAACACCCAGTGTAATAAAATCATCGCTGAAGCAAAGAAAAATTACTGGGCATCATACTGCACAAAAGAAATTTCAGATTTCAAGGATTTCCATAAAGTATGGACAAAAATGAATCAAATGAAAAATGGAGCCAACTTACCTAGGTGTCCAATAATGATTGATACAAGTCACACATTTCTTTCCAACATGGACAAAGCTGAAACTTTTGTGGAACTTTTTGCCCAAAATAGTAAAGTAGATGGTTTGACTCCTACCTGCAAACACTACAGGGAAATGGCAGCTAACAACCCTATCTACACTGATCCAATACCTCAAAATGATCTCTGGTTTAATTCTCCAATCACCTTAGAAGAGTTAAAAAACACTATCTTGTCTCTGCGCAACAAAAGGAGTTCGGTAGGTGTTGATGCAGTTTCAACTGAAATGATTAAACATCTTCCAGAAAACTATATTATTTTTTTACACAAAATTTTTCAGAAATGCTGGGCTGGTGGAACTATACCACAATTATGGCAAACGTCTGTTGTTATACCAGTATTAAAAGCAGGAAAGCCTAAAAACAATAAAAACAGTTACAGACTTATTGCTTTAACGTCCCATACGAGCAAACTATTGGAAAAATTGGTATTAAACAGACTTGTACATTACTGTGATAAAAATAACGTTATTCCAGTAAATCAGGCTGGTTTTAGAAAAGGGAGATCTACAGTTGAGCACCTGGTTAAACTTACCACTCACATCAAGAAAGAGTTTGCCCGCAGAAAAAGTCTTTTAGCTACATTTTTTGATGTGAAAAAAGCTTACGATCAAGTTTGGCATACGCGTTTATTGTACAAACTGAAATCTATTGGTTTATCTGGCAATATGTATGATTACATTAAGTCTTTTTTAGCCAATAGAACTATTCAGGCAAGAGTGGGAACTAGTTATTCTACTTCACGACATCTTGATATGGGAATTCCACAAGGTTCAGTGATAGCACCGCTTTTATTTAATATCCTTATACAGGATCTTCCTAAAGCACTCTCAAATCGTGTTGTTTTGGCACAGTATGCTGATGATATATGTATTTGGATGAATATTACTTTAAAAAAGACAACTCCACAGAGAGCACAGAATTA
>JAPXFY010000030.1:15241100-15248600 GCA_030674185.1 Monoplex corrugatus | reverse complement strand
CTAATATCATCATGTGTACGGGGAGGAAAAGTTTTTAATGAATTTTCATGGCTTCTAGTAACACACATATATGAGTCCCTGACTCTCTGTGACGCTCATTATGTTGATAAACGGTAGGTCCAACGAGATATACTGTAGTTCAGAACTATCCTAGCAGTTTCCAGTCACCTACAGAACATCTGATTACGAAGAGATCCTTTAACAAGTCAACAGAAACAATTCCACGTTAAAACCAAATCGCCAGCAGAAATGCGGCAAACGCTGGGCAGATGCCGTGTACGTTCGGAAATCTCACTTCATTACTTGTGCCAGTCCAACGTTTTTGTGTTCCCCCGTGGGGATGCCGGGGGCTCTTTCAGTATAAATAGTATCCCCACCTTATGGAAATTCTGTGCTAGAAACTTCCTCTTTTCTGTCGCTCTCTTTGTTTCTGCCTTGTTCTTTTGCTTTCTGTCATTTCTTCCCATCATTTTCTGCCTTAATGGTCCATTCACCTGTATGTGTTCGATAAAGTCTTTAAGTACTTTTTCCTTGGATTGATAAATGTTTTAAGTACATTTTTGGCTCTGGGGAGGTGAGATATGCTGAAGCAATTGTAGGTAATTTATGCCCGTTTTTATTTATGTTTTGGTGTTCTTTGGTATTCTTAAACTTGTTTTTATGTATGTTTTGGTGTTCTTTGGTATGCTTAAACTTGTTTTTATGTATGTTTTGGTGTTCTTTGGTATGCTTAAACTTGTTTTTATGTATGTTTTGGTGTTCTTTGGTATGCTTAAACTTGTTTTTATGTATGTTTTGGTGTTCTTTGGTATGCTTAAACTTGATATGCACGTGTGTTTTTTAAATCCGCTGTGCGATAAATTGGACAGAGTGGTCAACGCCAGGGGCATGTCCCTAGATTATGTGCGCGAATGCATTGATGTGTACTTAATTTTCTTTCCCTTTGTTTTTTCCTGTTGAAGTTTTGTATATTTTGAAGTGGTTATAGCCCTGATATGGCTTTACGCAGTCGGCTGGGCTTTAAACAACAATAACAAATAACAAACAAATAACCAACTTTTTTGTGTAACCCGTCGCCATACTTGACACTTCTGTACCTCGTTACACGTTGAGTGTATTACTGTCTCTCGGGGGGTATGGACCCCTGTAGTTCTGTTTAGCCCCCCTCCCCCCACCCCGGATCACTCCAATCAGAGGGCCGCGGGGAACCCCCCTCTTGAATCGATTTTAATGGGAGCCTTGATTTTGGACTTGACTCATCCATGTGCTTGGTTTTTAGCTGCCGGCCCGTTAGCGTTGTGGTCAAGAGTTGGCCCGTTAGCGTTGTGGTCAAGAGTTGGCCCGTTAGCGTTGTGGTCAAGAGTTGGCCCGTTAGCGTTGTGGTCACGAGTTGGCCCGTTAGCGTTGTGGTCAAGAGTTGGCCCGTTAGCATTGTGGTTAAGAGTTGGCCCGTTAGCGTTGTGGTCAAGAGTTGGCCCGTTGGCGTTGTGGTCACGAGTTGGCCCGTTAGCGTTGTGGTTAAGAGTTGGCCCGTTGGCCGTTGTGGTCAAGAGTTGGCCCGTTGGAGTAGTGGTCAAGAGTTGGCCCGTTGGCGTTGTGGTCAAGAGTTGGCCCGTTAGCGTTGTGGTCACGAGTTGGCCCGTTAGCGTTGTGGTCAAGAGTTGGCCCGTTAGCGTTGTGGCAAGAGTTGGCCCGTTAGCTTTGTGGTTAAGAGTTGGCCCGTTGGCCGTTGTGGTCAAGAGTTGGCCCGTTGGAGTAGTGGTCAAGAGTTGGCCCGTTGGAGTAGTGGTCAAGAGTTGGCCCGTTAGCGTTGTGGTCAAGAGTTGGCCCGTTGGCCGTTGTGGTCAAGAGTTGGCCCGTTGGAGTAGTGGTCAAGAGTTGGCCCGTTGGAGTAGTGGTCAAGAGTTGGCCCGTTAGCGTTGTGGTCAAGAGTTGGCCCGTTAGCGTTCGTCTTCTTGAATTCTGTTTTGGCTTGGCCGATTCTGGTGGTTATTTCTGATGTGCATCTGCGTTCTGGTGAGATGACCGTTCCCAGACATTTGTGACCTCCCAACACGAAATCAGTCTTAACTCGCATTTTGGGTATTTTGAGATAAACATATCACTGGAAAGTGTACATTCTGCTGATTATTTTGGTACTTGAATAAAGCTTGTACTAAAAAAATGTAGAAGTTGTGTATGTTTAAAGTCATTAAGTTGTATGACGGCCATTTTGAGAAAACGGCCTCTAAAGTTTTTGTGTGCTCTCCTACATATTTTCCTTAAATTTCTTTATTTTGTGGCTTTGAGCCAGATTGTTTCAAATTTTCGCTGTCATTATCTGAAAGGTGCACCAAAGAGCTTTCTGTCAATATATTACATATGCGGGCATTGTACAGGTTACGTTTCATAATCAGAGACAAAAATAGGTACTTTTGGTAGGAAATTGCGTTCTTTCTGCTGCGATCAGTGCACTAAAATGCCATTTTAAATTGATTAATAATATTTTTTCAAGAAAAACATTTCTGTGCGGGATAGATTATAGTCTGCAAAAATCAATTTTGAGAAAAATTCAAAACACCCCAGTCACCTTTTCAGCTCCTAGTGCTGTTCGACTGACTACGAGTTAAGACTGATTTGGTGGTGGGAGGTCACATTTAAGCTTATATCTATGATAGAAGACCGCATAGCCATCGCCCCGGAAAAAAGTCGAGGAAAATGGAGAAAACGGCCACAGTCGTCGGCAGATGGGGCTCGACGGCGAACGAGGAGAAGAGTGACAGAATGGTTCACAGACGTTCTCCTGCCAATAACTAAACTCGAGGTTCCAGAGTTCGTTTCCGGTTGAAACCTCGACTTTTCTCCACAGTTTGACTGGAAAATCCCCTGAACGTCTAGTCTTTCGGAATGGGACGAAAAATGAGTCGTATCCGTATGCCTTCTGGCCTGCGCATGCTTAAGATCCCACGGCTGTTGAAAATCGTGAAGAGCAGGTCTTTCGCACGGCTGCCCTGGCATAAAACATCGGAGAGAGTGGGCCAGATCCCTTCTCTTGAAGGCCAGTTAGCCTTCTTGACATTCTGAAATCTTGGTAAAAAAAAAAAATGGGTGGCGCTGAACTTTGGTGACGCCCTCTCAACGTGGAGAACACCTTGAGTTTTACATGGCGAATCCACTGCGACAGAAGAAATAAAAATGGAGAGAGAGAGAGAGAGAGAGAGAGAGAGAGAGAGAGAGAGAGAGAGAGAGAGAGAGAGAGAGAGAGAGAGAGAGAGAGAGAGAGAATACCTTGCTCCCCAAGTGCGTACTCAGCATTATATTTTACCTTTTGAACATAAACTTTTTCTTTCTATAAGCATAAAGTTCCAGCAGTGATAAATGAAAACATCGAGGCGATATAGACATCACGAGCACAGTGTCAAGTGGGTAAACATGGGGTTTAAAAATCACAGTATCCTGGGTTCCATTCCGCCTTGACCCTTCCACCTGGTGGGAAAAGGGCAGAGAGTTTTCCCGTCTCCCAGGTCAACATGTGTGCAGACCTGCCAGCGCCTGAACCCTTTTCGTGCGTATGTGCATAGAGAATGTCAAAGACGCACGTTAAAGATCATGTAAGTCATGACGGTACCCCCGTGGGGATGCTCCCGGGGGCTCTTTCAGCATAAACATTATCCCCGCCTTCTGGAAACTCTGTACTAGAAATTTTATATTTTCTGGGATGCCGGGGGCTCGTTAAGTATGAACAATATCCCCACCTTCTGGAAATTCTGTGCTAGAAATTCTATCTTTTCAGGGGATGCCGGGGGCTCTTTCAGTATAAACAGTATCTGGAAATTCTGTGCTAGAAATTTTTCTCTTTTCTGTCACCATCTTTGTATCTGCCTTGTTCCTTTGCTTTGTGTCATTTCTTCCTATCATTTTGTGCCTTGCTGGTCCATTCACCTGTATGTGTTTGATAAAGTCTTACGTACTTTCTGTTAGGCTTGATGATTGGGTACATGTATTAAGTGCATTTTTTGCTTTAGGGAAATGAGATATGTAGAAGCAATTTCAGGTAGTTAAGCTCGTTTTTATATATGTATTAGTGTCCTTATAGTTACCTTTAAATTTTTATATTAAGGTTTTTTAAATCCTCTGTTTCACAAATTGGACAGAATGGTCAACGCCAGGGCTATCGCCTTAGATTATAAGCGCCAATGCAATGATATATGTACTTAATTTTCTTGTCCTTCCCTTTGTTTTTCCTGCTCAAGTCTTTCTTAATACAAATGTAAACATAACTATAAGGACACTAATACATGCATAAAAACAAGCCTAGACTACCTGAAATTGCTACCGCATATTTATTTATTTTTTTTTTTGCTCATGTTTTGAAACGGTTATAGCCCTGATATGGCTCTACGCAGTCGGCTGGGCTTTAAACAACAATAACGACAACATCAGTGAGTCGTGACAGTGACCATGTGTGTGGGAAAAACATAAACCCCCTTCCCCCCCCCCCCCCCCACCCCCCACCCCGCATGCTAGCAAAGGCAGGGTCAAGAAATGAATTTTAAGCCACTAAGTTCTACCGTTGGAAAACGAATTATCAGTATGCGTTAAAACTGTCCTCTTGTGATCAGACGCGTTGGAGTAGTTGGTAGTATGGAGTGTCTGTTTTGAAGCGAGACCCTAATGTGACTACACAACTGAGAGCTTTTCAACGGTCCGTTTAGTGCCAGTAGTATTCACGGTGTCAGATCATTTGGGTCTGGCGGAAAGAAGTGTTGAAAATCCCGAAGTCGGTCTTCTTACATAACCCGAAACTACCAACACAATGGAACACAATAAACCTGGATTAATCCACAAGGACATTCCAAGCGACCACACCACTTAAACCGCTAATAATAATACAAAACAAACAAACAAAAAAAAGTCTGCAAGGTTTACCAGCTCTCATCTCCCCCCTCCAGCGTCTCCCTCCCCCCTCTCGCGCCTCCCTCCCCCCTCTCTCCCCCGTCTGCATGCTAATAATGATACAAAAAAAGTCTGCAAGGTTTACAAGCTCTCATCTCATCTCCTCTCCTGCCCCGCCCTCCCTCCCCTCCCCCTTCCCATTATGTCGCCACACTCTCCCTCCTCCGCCCCTACCCTTGACCGCCGTACCCAGAGGACGTTAATTTCTGAAACGCTGACCACCCGGAATGTGGGTCCACCCCATTAAGCTGCTTATAGGGGTGGGTGCCAGTCCCTGCCACCCCCACCCCAGCCTCCACACCCGACTTGCCTCACGTAATGGGTCTTGAGAAAGGGGGAGCGTTGGTGAGGGGGAAAAATCTAGGCCAAGGGACAGAAAGTTGAAGGAACTTGGTGGAGTGTCGGGTAGTCCTTTGCGTCGGGTGGATTGGTGAACGGGGCTGGGAGTGTCTCGCTCTTTGCTCGCTCGCGCTCTCTCTCGCTCGCTCGCTCACTCACTTAGTTGACTGACTATCACTCGGTGCATTTCTACGCTAGCCGGTGTGACGTGAACAACACCTGTGCGTTTGGGAAGAAGAAGGACGTTATAAGTTTCGGTGTGTGTTGGTGTTGATGCTTGCTACCTGGATATATATACATACATATATGTGTTTTGTTTCTCGGGTACCTGCTTTGTCTTGTGTATTTGTGTGTGTGTGGTGTGTGTGTGTGTGTGTGTGCAAGTGGTTGTGTGAGACTTGGATTTCTACTCAGGTGGTGTTAAATTTCATTATTCGGTACGTTTTCTTGTGTTGCCAGTTGATTCTGCTTGGACTCTTTCTAAAGTTTCTGCTTTTTTATGTTTTCTTTACTTATTTCATGTATTTATTTATTTGTTATTCATTTATTCATTCGTTTGCTTGTTTGCTTGTTTGTTTGTTTGTTTGTTTGTTTGTTTAATTTTCTGAAACAAGATTCCACTCGGATATTGATTTTTATCTATCGAACAATCCCTTCTGGGCGTGTCAGATTTTTACCATTCCCGGATATTTTCTGTAGTTTTCTGATATGCTGCGAGTTGTGGTTCTTGTCTGGACATCTCCTACACGTTCTTTCTTTCTTTCTTTCTTTCTTTCTTTCTGCTTTTCTTTCTTTTTTTTCTTTCTTTCTTTCTTTCTTTCTTTCTTTCCTTCCTTCCTTCCTTCCTTCCTTCCTTCCTTCTTTCTTTCTTTCTTTCTTTCTTTCCTTCCTTCCTTCCTTCCTTCCTTCCTTTCTTTCTTTCTTTCTTTCTTTCTTTCTTTCCTTCCTTCCTTTCTTTCTTTCTTTCTTTTTTCTTTCTTTCTTTCTTTCTTTCTTTCTTTTCTTCGTCAGATTTGTGTCGACCTGGCAAAGTTTAGTAGCTCTTTGGTGTTTTTAGAGAGTTGATTGTATCGGGATGTTAATTCTTTTAGTCATTGTCTGTTCTTTTGTCCAGCTTATGTCGGTTTGGACAGCCTCAACCGTACGCTTGTGTATTTATTTATTTCGTTCTGAACGCGTTTGTATGTAGTTTCGTGTATAGTTTTGTGAGAGGACTGATGTATGTAGCTTATTGTGCCGATACATTTGGCCACATGGGAGGTGGTTTGTGGCTTCTTTCTTTTTCTATTTGTTTCATTCTTCTCATGAGGCTTGTTTCTCTTTCTGTTTTGTTTTTTTTTTCATTCTTCTTATGAGGCTTGTTTCTCTTTCTGTTTTTCACAATCTTGTGTTTTTTCAATCTTCTCATGAGGCTTCTTTCTCTTAACGTTTTTTTTTTTCCATTCTTCTCATGATTTCTGTAATATTCAGAGATTGTGTCAGATAGTGTTCCTGGTTGGATCTGTAATGTCTTTGATCTGCGAGACGATTACTTTATTCGTTTTATTGTCATTCCTTTCATCTGCATCAGAGCTTGGTTCCGCCTGGATTGCATTTCATTACGTCATGGATCGTTTCCGTAGACGTTTAAGATTGTCTGAGAGATTGTCCTTAGATAAGTCTGTATTGTGTCTTTTTTTTTTTTTCCCCCCCCATTTTGTATGAGAGGTTGTCCCGAGAAAAGTCTGTATTCTTTCATTATTTGAGTTTTTATTTTGTATGAGAGATTGTCCATAGATAAGTCTTTATTCTTTTTTTATTTTATTTATTTTATTGTATTTCATTGTATTTTATTTTATCTTATTTTATTTTGTTTTTTTTAATTTTATTTTATTTTTTGTATGAGAAATTGTCCATAGATAAGTCTGCTTTCTTTATTTCATGTATTTTTGTTGTTGACTGTGTATGAGAGTGAGTTTCCTTTTATTGTTCTGTCTCTTTCAGTCGTAGGTGTGAATTTGATGCCGCCTGGTTAATACTGCAGTTGTTGATTAGTAGTAGATTTGTCTGTATTTATATCTTACTTGTCACAAATTATTTACCGTGTGGTGATTCAGGCTGCTGTCGGGGTGAGGGGTGGGGTGGGGGTAGAACACGTAGCTGCTGTGCAGGACCAGACATTCTCTCCCTTTTTCCCCAGCCCTGTATCCGTGTGTATCTGTCTGTCCAATGATGGAGGACTTTTCT
>JAPXFY010000030.1:15186100-15208600 GCA_030674185.1 Monoplex corrugatus | reverse complement strand
ACTTTGTATTTCCTTTTTTTTTGTTTTGTTTGTCGCAATAGATTTACCACGTCAGATTTGGGCCACATTTTCCGGGCTAGGGAGGATGTTGCCACATTGCAGCATAACCCATCCTTTTTTTCGCTTTTTTTTTTTTTTAGTATACGAGCATTTCTGTTTACCTATATATATACATATACATTTTTTTTGCTCTCAAAATCAGAATTCTGCCGAGGACGACTCTTTAGTTGCCGTGGGATGTTTAAATGCGCACGACTGACTGCAGTGCATGTCTGATGATTTCAGGAATGCTGCTACCAGAGACCGGGGATCTACCAGCCCGAGCGGCCCACGGCTGGGACGTTCCTGCTGCACCACCCCCTTCTGAACCCTTCAAGCCACTACGAGCAGGATTTCCTGCCCAGACAATACTGCTGCGAGCAGTCCGACCTGTGTGCGCTCTACTACGACGTGAGGCCTGCTGGCACCTGCTCCAGGATATTCTTATTCAGAATAAGTACGAGTTAGAATAAGAAGTTTTAGATGGTTTGTTGTTGGTGTTGTTGTTTTTGTTGTTGTTGTTGTTAGGAGAATCAGACTGAGTAACAAGTTAGAATAAGAAGACTTAGATGGTTTGTTGTTGTTGTTGTTGTTGTTGTTGTTTGTTGTTATTTTTGTTGTTGTTGCCCCGCCCCCCACCACCCATAGGATGACGGGGGCCTCTTTCAGTATAAATAGTATCCCCAACTTCTGGAAATTCTGTGCTAGAAATTTCCTCTTTTCTGTCACTGTCTTTGTTTCTGCCTTGTTGCTTTGCTTTCTGTCATTTCTTGCTATCATTTTCTGCCTTGCTGGTCCATTCACTTGTATGTGTTCGATAAATTCCTGGGTACTTTCTCTTAGGATTAATAATTAGGTACATGTATGCAGTACATCTTAGGCTCTGGGGAAATCAGATATGAGTAAGCAATTTTAGGTAACTTAGGCCCGTTTTTATATATGTTTTGGTGTCGTTAGTTATGTTTAAACTTATAATCAGGTATGTTTTTTTAAATCCTGTCTACGATAAAATTGGACAGAGTGGTCAGCGGCAGGGGTATCTCCTTAGATTATGCGCGCAAAGACACTGATATGTGTACTTAATTTTCCTTTCCTTTTTCCCTCTAAAAGTGTGTGTATTGAAATATTTATAGCCCTGATATGGCTCTACGCAATCGGCAGGAAGCTGGTGGATAGGGTGAGGGACTCAAAGGGTTAAGTTTCTGCTTTGCTAGCATGTTTGGCAATGCAGGATACTGGTGGACAGGGTGCGGGAATCAAAAGGGTAAAGTTTTTGCTCTGCTAGCGTGGTTGACAATGCAGACTGTTGACGGACAGGGTGAGGGAATCAAAGGGTTAAGTTTTTTGCTTGCTAGCATATTTGGCAATGCAGGATGCTTGGTGGATAAGGGTGTGGGAGTCAAAGGGGTTAATTAAACAAGAATTACAAAGTATTACAACCAGGAACCTTTACAGTGATTGCTGTCTTGTGTGTTCCTCAGCTGTTGGACGTGGCGATCCTCATATTACGACGATAGACGGCAAGAGTTTCGCCTTCAACGCCATCGGCGAGTACGTCCTCTTCAAGGTCGCACAGACCAACTTGACCTTTGAGTTACAGGCACGGACCTGTCAAGCGTTGTCGCAGACTGGCACTCCGGTGCGAGCCTCTGTCTTCTGCGCCTTTGTGGCCAAGGGCAACAACTCGGACGTTTTGCAAGTGGAGTTATCTCGTAATGCCACTTGTAAGTAGGCCTGCTCGATTTGTGTTTTCTTTTTGGTAGTGAACACGCGTGTGCTTGGTTATATTCGTCTGTCTGTGTGTCTGTCTGTGTGTCTGTCTGTGTGTCTGTCTGTGTGTCTGTCGGTCAGTCGGTCGGTCGGTCTACACTGTGTGTGTGTGTTGTTGTTGTTGTGTTGTTGTGTTGTGTTGTGTTGTGTTGTGTTGTGTGTGGTGTGGTGTGTGTGGTTGGTGTGGTGTGGTGTGGTGTGGTGTGGTGTGTGTGTGTGTGTGTGTGTGTGTGTGTGTGTGTGTGTGTGTGTGTGTGTGTGTGTGTGTGTGCGCGCGCGTGCGTGTGCGTGTTTCTCTCTCTCTTTCTTTCTTTCTCTCTCTGTCTCTCTCTCTCTCTCTGTCTCTCTCTTGTGTGTTTGTCTCTGTCTCCATGTCTCTCTCTCTCACTGTGTGTGTGTGTGTGTGTGTGTGTGTGTGTGTGTGCAGCTGTGGTGGTCTTTGTGAACGGGCAAGACGTGACCAATGAGTACAACAGCAGAGGAAACAGCTTTGATAAAACCATACCAGGGAGACTGGTGGTTCGACGCTCCAATGATACACTGAAAGCCACATTCGCCTCAGGTGACCCAACTGTTCTCCTTCCTTTCCGTCCTTTTTTTTTCTTTTTGTATTTTTTCAAAGGATTGTCACAATTAGAGAGATTGTCTTTGTGCTCACCTTTTTTGTTTTGTTTTGTTTTGTTTTGTTTTTATTGTCCTGTTTTCCATGGTACCCCAACAGCCAGACACCTCCCCCCCCCCCCCCCGTCCACCGCTCACCCCCACGTGGGGATACCGGGGGCTCTTTCAGTATAAATAGTATCCCCACCTTCTGGAAATTCTGCGCTAGGAGAGTCCTCTTTTTCTGTCGCTCTTCTTAGTTTCTGCCTTGCTCCTTTGCTTTCTGTCATTTCTTCCTATCATTTTCTGCCTTGCTGGTCCAAATTAACCTGTGCGTGACCGGTCGATAAAGTCTTAATACTTTCTCTGAGCATTGATACTTGGGTATATATATATATATATATATATATATATATATATATATATATATATATATATATATATATATATATATATATATATATATATATATATATATATATATATATATATATATATATATATATATATATATTATATATATATATATAATATATATATATATATAATATATATATATATATAATATATATATATATAGAGAGAGAGAGAGAGAGAGAGAGAGAGAGAGAGAGAGAGAGAGAGAGATATGTAGTGTGGATGTGCGTAATGTGTGGGAGGCGCGTAATGTGGCGGTGCGTAATGTGGCGGTGCGTAATGTGTGAGGTGCGTGATATGGAGGCACGTGATGTGGAGGCGCATAATGTGGGGATATAATGAGGATGCGCGCAGTGTGGAGGCGCGTGATGTGAAGGCGCGTTATATTGAGGTGCATGATGTGTGGATGTGCACAGTGTGGAGGTGCGCAATATGGAGGCGCACATTGTGTGGAGGGGCGTGATGTGTAGGTGTGTAATGTAGAGGTGCGTGATGTGTAGATGTGTAATGTGGAGGTGCATGATGTGTAGATGTGTAATGTGGAGGTGCATGATGTGTAATGTGGAGGGGCATGGTGTGCAATGTGGAGGTGCATGATGTGTAATGTAGAGGTGCATGTGTAGATGTGTAATGTGGAGGTGCATGATGTGTAATGTGGAGGTGCTTGACGTGTAATGTGAAGGTGCATGATGTGTAATGTGGAGGTGCATGATGTGTAATGTGGAGGTGCATGATGTGTAATGTGGAGTGCATGATGTGTAGATGTGTAATGTGGAGGTGCATGATGTGTAGATGTGTAATGTGGAGGTGCATGATGTGTAGATGTGTAATGTGGAGGTGCATGATGTGTAATGTGGAGGTGCATGATGTGTAATGTGGAGGTGCGTGATGTGTAGATGTGTAATGTGGAGGTGCGTGATGTGTAGATGTGTAATGTGGAGGTGCGTGATGTGTAGATGTGTAATGTGGAGGTGCGTGATGTGTAGATGTGTAATGTGGAGGTGCGTGATGTGTAGATGTGTAATGTGGATGTGCGTGATGTGTAGATGTGTAATGTGGAGGTATGTGATGTGTAGATGCGTAATGTGGAGGTGCGTGATGTGTAGATGTGTAATGTGGATGTGTGTGATGTGTAGATGTGTAATGTGGATGTGTGTGATGTGTAGATGTGTAATGTGGATGTGTGTGATGTGTAGATGTGTAATGTGGATGTGTGTGATGTGTAGATGTGTAATGTGGAGGTGCATGATGTGTAGATGTGTAATGTGGAGTGTGTGTGATGTGTAATGTGGAGGTGTGTGATGTGTAGATGTGTAATGTGGAGGTGCGTGATGTGTAATGTGGATGTGCGTGATGTGTAGATGTGTAATGTGGAGGTGCGTGATGTGTAGATGTGTAATGTGGAGGTGCATGGTGTGTAGATGTGTAATTGTGGAGGTGTGTGATGTGTAGATGCGTAATGTGGAGGTGCGTGATGTGTAGATGTGTAATGTGGAGGTGCATGGTGTGTAGATGTGTAATGTGGAGGTGTGTGATGTGTAGATGTGTAATGTGGAGGTGCATGGTGTGTAGATGTGTAATGTGGAGGCGTGTGATGTGTAGATGCGTAATGTGGAGGTGCGTGATGTGTAGATGTGTAATGTGGAGGTGTGTGATGTGTAGATGTGTAATGTGGAGGTGCGTGATGTGTAGATGTGTAATGTGGAGGTGTGTGATGTGTAGATGCGTAATGTGGAGGTGTGTAGATGTGTAATGTGGAGGTGCGTGATGTGTAGATGCGTAATGTGGAGGTGCGTGATGTGTAGATGTGTAATGTGGAGGTGCGTGATGTGTAGACGTGTAATGTGGAGGCGTGTGATGTTGAGGTGCGTAATGTAGGGGCGCGTATTGTGTGGATGTGCGTAATGTGCAGGCGTGTGATGTGGAGTCGAGTAATGTGGGATGGGTATAATGTGGGGGTGCGTAATTCGGAGGTGCGTAATGTGGAAGCGCGTGATGTGGTGGCCAGTAATGAGAGATGGATACAATGTGGAGGTGCGTAATGTGAGAGGTGCGTAATGTGAGAGGTGCGTAATGTGCGAGGTGCGTAATGTGAGAGGTGCGCAATGTGCGAGGTGCGTAATGTGAGAGGTGCGTAATGTGCGAGGTGCATGATGTGCAAGGTGCGTAATGTGAGAGGTGCGTAATGTGCGAGGTGCATGATGTGCAAGGTGCGTAATGTGAGAGGTGCGTAATGTGCGAGGTGCGTAATGTGAGAGGTGCGTAATGTGCGAGGTGCGTAATGTGAGAGGTGCGTAATGTGCGAGGTGCATGATGTGCAAGGTGCGTGCGTAATGTGCAAGGCCCGTGATTTGCGAGGGGGCGTGATGTGGGAGGCGTGTGGTGTGGGAGGCGTGTGATGTGGGAGGCACGTGATGTGGCATGCGCATGATGTGGTAGGCGTGTGATGTGGAGGCGTGGAATGTAGGAGGCGCGTGATGTGAAAGGCGCGTGATGTGAAAGGCGTGTGATGTGGAGGGCATTAAAGGTGACGATGGGACGTGCCTGCAGGTATGGCCCTGGACGTCACGGTGGGCTACGGGCTGCTGACCTTTGAAATGACTGTGACCAACGGGGTGTTGGACAGCAGGGGTCTCCTGGGCAATGCGGACGGTGACCCCGAGAACGACTTCATGTTCCCCAATGGCACAGTCCTGCCCAACGACACCAGCGAGCGAGATCTGCTGGCGTACGGCCAGACTTGTAAGTGGTCGTGTTGATGACTGTAGACAGTGAACGTAGGTTACATGATCATTTCTTTATAGACTGTAGATAGGTTACATGATCATGTTTTATAGACTGTTGACAATGAACATAGGTTACTTGATCATGTCTTATAGACTGTAGACAATGAACATAGATTATGTGATCATGTTTTATAGACTGTTGACAATGAACATAGGTTACTTATCATGTTTTATAGACTGTTGACAATGAACATAGGTTACTTATGTTTTATAGACTGTAGACAATGAACATAGGTTACTTATCATGTTTTATAGACTGTAGACAATGAACATAGGTTACATGATCATGTTTTATAGACTGTTGACAATGAACATAGGTTACCTATCATGTTTTATAGACTGTAGACAATGAACATAGGTTACTTATCATGTTTTATAGAATGTTGACAATGAACATAGGTTACTTATCATGTTTTATAGAATGTTGACAATGATCATAGGTTACTTATCATGTTTTATAGACTGTTGACAATGAACATAGGTTACTTATCATGTTTTATAGACTGCAGACAATGAACATAGGTTACTTGATCATGTCTTATAGACTGTAGACAATGAACATAGGTTACCTATCATGTTTTATAGACTGTAGACAATGAACATAGGTTACTTATCATGTTTTATAGACTGTAGACAATGAACATAGGTTACATGATCATGTTTTATAGACTGTTGACAATGAACATAGGTTACCTATCATGTTTTATAGACTGTAGACAATGAACATAGGTTACTTATCATGTTTTATAGAATGTTGACAATGAACATAGGTTACTTATCATGTTTTATAGAATGTTGACAATGAACATAGGTTACTTATCATGTTTTATAGACTGTTGACAATGAACATAGGTTACTTATCATGTTTTATAGACTGCAGACAATGAACATAGGTTACTTGATCATGTCTTATAGACTGTAGACAATGAACATAGGTTAT
The DNA here is from genome assembly GCA_030674185.1 of Monoplex corrugatus. Lineage (NCBI taxonomy): Eukaryota > Metazoa > Mollusca > Gastropoda > Littorinimorpha > Ranellidae > Monoplex > Monoplex corrugatus. The sequence continues at coordinate 15,202,048 of JAPXFY010000030.1, read as the reverse complement.
GTGATTATGTTTTATAGACTGTTGACAATGAACATAGGTTACTTGATCATGTCTTATAGACTGTAGACAATGAACATAGGTTACATGATCATGTTTTATAGACTGTTGACAATGAACATAGGTTACTTGATCATGTTTTATAGACTGTAGACAGTGAACATAGGTTATGTGATTATGTTTTATAGACTGTTGACAGTGAACATAGGTTACTTATCATGTTTTATAGACTGTAGACAATGAACATAGGTTACATGATCATACTTAGGCAGAAAAATAACAGGTTACATGATCATACTTAGGCAGAAAAACAACACCGAAAATCGTTTCAAGTGAAGTGAACATTGGCATAGCGCAACAGAACAACGCATCACACAGAAGAAAGTGAAAAAAACCCCATAGAATCAATGCACAGAAGAAAGTATGTAACATACAAAACAAAATAAAACAAAAAGAAATCTCTTTATAGTCCACTATACAGCAGGAGCATAAGACAAAATATCAATTTCAAAATAGACTCATTGACACAATATGAATTGACGAAAATTGAAGATTACGACTACTAAAGTTACAAAACAACAACAACAACAACAACAACAACAACAACAACAACAACAACAACAACAACAACAACAACAACAACAACAACAAACAAACAAACAAACAAACAAACACAAAACGGAAGGTGTTCAAACCCTAAGACTCGTTTCACAAACGAACAAAGTTAGAGAAATATCGTATTGTTCACTCGTTTACATATTTGTACAAAAAAAAGGAAAGAAAAAAATTATTCAAAACAACGACGATGACAACAACAACAACAACAACGACAACGTCAAAACCGATGTCAAAACAAACAAACAGCTCTGTGAACCAGCCAAAACCAACCAACCAAACAAACAAACAAACAAACAAACGAACAAACAAACAAACAAACAAACAAACAAATACACACACCCACAAAGTGCCATCGTGTTAATTGTCTGTTGTAGTTATCATTATGGTTATCATCGTCATCACTGTAATTTGTTTTTAATGATGATGATCACGATGATTGTAATGATGATATTCATATCATCATCATCATCATCATCATCATCATCATCATCATCATCATCATCATCATCATCATCATCATCGTCGTCGTCGTTATCATTATTATCATTGTCGTTCCACAGGGGCTCTCACTGACAGTACCTCCAATTTCCTGTATGAGGGAGGCCGAAATACCGCGTTCTATACCAACACCAGTTTCGAGCCCATCTTTTTATCGGAAGTGAACCAAACTGAAGCGGAAACTGTCTGTGGCGGGGCCGAGGACAAAGGCTGCATCTTTGATTACATCGCTACAGGAAACGCGGAGTTGGCTCAGGGCACCAAGAAAGTTCAAGAAGTGGTGGATGAAACTGTGACCACTGCATGTATGTTTTATTTTTATTTACTCTTTTTTTTTTTTTGGTCTCGTTTTTGTTTTGAAATTGGTGTTCTCTGATGAGGCACTACATTTACAGCTGTTATTGTGTGTTTGTTTTTGTCTGTTTTCTGTGCTTTGTATTTTTGTCTTGTTTCGTTTTTTTCTTTCTTTTTTTTTTTTTCATTTTTCATTTTTTCTTTTTTTGTATTCGTCATTAATTTCCACAGAAAGGGGGACACTTTTTCACAAAACTACGATGATTATGACGATGATGATGTGTTGAGAGTGCATGCGAAGGCTGTACCCTACGCGTACTCCCGTAGTGTATCCTGGCCTTAACCAGACCTGAGAGACGCAGACACTTGTGGTGTTGGTCAGAAGATTTGGGCAGCACCCTCAGTGATGCGTCCGTCAAAGGGACGAGACTGGACTCTGTGGTTCCAGCTTTCCCAGTGAGCCCTTAGCAGGCTTAAATTTTGGGAGGAGCCAGTTGGGGGCCGAAAAAACCCTCGGTGATTTTTGAAAAGGACCAAGGAGATTCGAAACCACAACTTTTCAGTCGGTGATCCGTGGCGCTAACCACTACACCACAGGGTCTGAGATAGTTAGATATGTTGGTTAGAACATGTGGGTATCATGGATTCAAACCTTGGGTTAGTCGGACATTTTTTTCTTTCATTTTTTTAAAGAAGACTTAAGTTTTTTAATGAGAGCGCTGTCAGCTTTTTTTTATTTTTTATTATCAAGTTTTGAGAAATTCTACATGGGAGATAACTCCGTGACCCTCAAGAGTTATGTTGCTTAGTTGATATATCAAGAGTTTGTTTGGAGATTTTTTCAAGAGGGATTCATCGTACTCGGACAATTCCATATGTGCTCAACCCAAATCTGCCAAGAATTATCTGGCTGACTCCCTAAGCCTACGCAAAACCCGATGCGCTGGCAAGGTCTTGAAATTGGGGAGGACTGGAGGGTGAGGGACTTTTGAAACACTGACACCAGCAGAATGATGGAAACATTAAGATGGGCAGCGAACAGGTAAGATTTCAATGTTGCAGGCTGGGGTTGAACTCAAGATATTAGATCTTAAGTCCACGACTTTGTCAAAACAACCAACCAACCCGCTTTTTGTTTATTTCGTCCCGAGCAGGACCCTGGTTCCGATGCTCACATGAGCCATTTTGTTTTTAAAGGGTGGTTATTTGTGGACCGAGAGACAAACACAAAGAAGCGTGCCATTCTTTGTGTAGGTATTTCCCATTTTGTAGGGCCATTAATTAACTCCCCCACCCCCACCCCCACCTCTCGTGGGGATGCCGGGGACTCTTTCAGTATAATTAGTAACTGCTGGAAATTGTGTGCTAGAAATTTCCTCTTTTCTGTCACTCTCTTTGTTTCGTTCTTCCTCCTTTGCTTTGTGTCATTTCTTCCTATCGTTTTCTGCCTGGCTGGTCCATTCACCTGTATGTGTTCGGTAAAGTCTTGCGTATTTTCTCTTAGGATTGATAATTGGGTACATGTATTAAGTGCATTTTTGGCTCCAAGGAGGTGAGATATGCGGAAGCAATTTAAGGTAATTTATGCCTGTTATTATACATGTTTTGGAGTCCTTAAGTATGCTTAGATTTGTATTCAGGTGTTTTTTAAATCTCCCTTGTGCGATAAATTGGACGGAGTGATCAACGCCGGGGGTATGTCCTTAGATTATGTGCGCGAATGCATTGATATGTGTACTTCATTTACTTTTCTTTTTTTTTTCCTGTTGAAGTATTGTGTATGTTTTGAATCGATTATAGCCCTGATATGGCTCTACGCAGTCGGCTGGGCTTTAAACAACAATAACAATAACAATCAAACAAAAAAGATAATAATAGAAACCTTCATCATCCACCCACAGCCAACAGCGTACCCGTGCTGTCGGGACCCAGCCAAATCAACGTGACTGTCAACGAGCCATATAATTTCACGATCAACGCCACCGACGCCGAGGACAACGACAACGTGGAGTACATCACGATCATCACACCAGAGTCCAACTTCACCTTCAACAACGTTACGGGGAACGTCACCTGGACTCCTTCCAACGACACTTCTGCCCGATTGGAGTGAGTGGCTGACTTCTATGCGTGTGTGTTGGTGTGTTGGTAGTGGTGGGAAGGGTGGGGGGTTGTGTGTGTGTGGGGGGGATGTGGGGGTGTAGGTTTGTGTGTGTGTGTGTGTGGTGTGTGTGTGTGTGTGTGTGTGGTGTGGGTGGGTGGGTAGGAATATGTTTGTATATGTATTTGTGTGTGTGATGTGTGTTGTGTGTGTATGTGTGTGCTGTGTATGTGTGTGTGTGTGTGTGTGTGTGTGTGTGTGTGTGTGTGTGTGTGTGTGTGTGTGTGTGCGCGGCGCGCACGCGCGTCCATGGAACTCTCAACGTTCTTCTTAGAAACCACATTTCAGTTGCCTTAATTTTATTCTGACTTTGCGTATTGACTGCCCACGCCTCACAACCGTACAACAGCAGTGGTTCTTTGTAACTTTCAAGAGCTCTCTTCTTGATGTTAAATGATAGTCATTTGTTATTTTATATATATATATATATATATATATATATATATATATAATGTATATAATATATAACATGATAATATATTGTGTCTGTCTGTCTGTGTCTGTCTGAGTCTGTGTGTGGCATTACATCATGCAATATATTGAAACAAGTTTAAAAGTAACAAATTATAATAGAGAGTAGTATTGGAAGAGAAGTAAGTAAAGGGACTCGTGGTGGGGGGGGGGGGGGGAGAGAGATTCGAGGTAAAAAATGTTTGATTTCCTTTGTTTTGGGCTTAATTAAACAAAAAGATAAACGCAACAATAATGCCACAATTAATGGAAGTAGGACTTAGTACTTATTGCTAATTGTAGACCTTGAGATTATTGGACAACTCGCACCTTTTCATTTGTGCATATGAACGAACATGAATGACTCACCCTTAAAAGAAAAGTTACCGTCTTTGGACATGCTAGCAAGAAACAAAACAAAAATTCACTCTTATGAAAGGTGTCATTCAGGGAAAAATCCGAAAGCAAAAGAGGAAAGGGGAATTGGAAGACCACGAATAGATTACGTAGGAAACATGAAGTAGTGGACATGTTTTGACAGTCCAGATATTTTTCAGCCTGGTTGAGGAAAGACAGATGCGGAAGACAGACACGGAGAGCAGTGTGGGCAGCCAATGTTGACCGAGACCGAACCGGAATCATTCACATGTCATTTACGTGTAACCAAGTTTATTCCAGTGGTAGGCTGATAAAATACCAGTACAAAATTTAGACTAGGTAAAACATAGTCTAGGTAGGGCCTCAGGACCTGGCCAGCTCATGGGTTTATGAGCAGGCTTAAGGCTTGTGCCACGATCACCATACACACGGCACCTGTGACGTTAGTGCATATGGAATTCGTTCCGAGCGCGGAGTCGTTATTTTGAGAAACTGAAACTGAAACTGAACGACTGAACTATTTAACCGTGGTCATTGTGTGGGGTGTTGTGTGTGTGTGTGTGTGTGTGTGTGTGTGTGTGTGTGTGTGTGTGTGTGTTGTGTGTGTGGTTTGTGTGTGTGTGTGTGTGTGTGTGGTGTGTTGTGTGGATTTTGTGTGTGTGTGTGTGTGTGTGGCGTGTTGTGTGGTGTGGTTGTGTGTGTGTGGGTGTATGTGCGCGTGATGTGTGTGTGTGTGTGTGTGTGGTGTGTGTGTGCGTGTGTGTGTGTGTGTGTGTGTGTGTTTTGTGTGTGTGTGTGTGTGTGTGTGTATGTGGTGTTGCGGCGTGATGTGTGTGTGTGTGTGTGTGTGTGTGTGTGTGTGAATTGGTGTGTGGGCGGCAGATTCACAGCGATGGACTCCACAGGGGCCCAGTCCCCCGCCCTGCAGGTCAAGATCCGGCTGTGTTCAGGGTGTAACAACCATGGCCAGTGTGACTTTGTAGAGACCAGGCCGCAGGCAGTTGTGGATGAGTTCTTCCAATACGCCGTCTGTATCTGTGAACCGTGGTACTCTGGTAAGGGACAGTATCGACATTGCCAGTCATGCTGATTTCTCTCCCTTCTTAGTTCTCTTGCCAGCGCATTGTTCAAAACCATCTGCTCTTTGAATGTCCTATCTTACTTACAACATATAGAAATAACAGTCTCGGATTTTTCATGTACTGACTCTAGAGATATCCTTTACAACAAAAATAATGAAATTATTCTGTGAAATAACAGTCTGGATTTTTCATGTACTGACTCTAGAGATATCCTGAACAACAAAAATAATGATATTATTATTATTTCGGTAGTCCAGCAGGTTCTCAGATCCCCAGTTGGCAGATTGTTATGAAGAGTTAATTAATTGTTGTATGTTATTATTTGACACTGTTAATTCGTTGTTTGGAATTATTAATTGTAATTGTTCCGTTTCTTACGTACAAACTCCCACTCCCCACACGCAATTTTCATTTCCAGATTGTTATGTTTTGTTTGTTTGTTTGTTATGTTTTGTTTGTTTGTTTGTGTATTTTTTGAGAGATGTTGAGATGGTTACAGACTTTTATATGGCTCTGCGCAGTCGGCTGGGCTTTAAACAACAACAACAATAATGATAATGATGTGAGTAATAATTTTGAAATAATAACAATATTAAAAATGATAATAGTAGTAATGATAATGATAATAACAATTACAATTACTTCTACTACTACTTCTACTACAACTACTACTACTACTACTACTACTACTACTACTACTTCCACTACTACTTAAACTGTTTTTCCTGGTAACATTTTCTGTAGTTGTGACTATATTACAGAGTCTGTCTTACCAGCATCATCATGCGCTGTGTATGTAGTGTCAGTTTGTATATTCGTGCATTTATTAATGGTGTCAAACTGTAAATTTCGAAGGAAAAAAGTGTTGTTTTTTTGTTGTTTTTTTGTTTTTTTTGCAAGAGTGACAGAGAAAAAAAGAAATTGCTTTTTATGGAACTGCAGTGAGTAATTTGCCAAAAAAAAAAAACAAGAACATTGTTCACAAGGAAGGAACGAAAAAACAGAAAGTCAAATTTTATTTTCAATTTACGACTGTGAGGAATATATAGTTAAAAAAACCCACTTTCTTCGAAGATGTGGACAGATGTCAAAGTTTTTTAAAATAGAAAGACGATTTTTTTTTTCACAATTTATGATCGTGAGAAACGTGTAATTAAAAAAAAGAGCATTATTAGACCTTTTAATTTTTTTCATTTGCAATGTAAGGACATCAACATACAAAATGAAGTAATAACAAATGACATCAAATCATACAAGTAGGACAAAGTATTGTTTACATAAGAACAACAAGTAACACAAAGAATATGCATAATAACGTTTTATACATGGAAGGGTATAATAACGTTTTATACATGGAAGGGTATAATAACGTTTTATACATGGAAGGGTATAATAACGTTTTATACATGGAAGGAGATAATAACGTTTTATACATGGAAGGACATAATAACGTTTTATACATGGAAGGAGATAATAACGTTTTATACATGGAAGGGTATAATAACGTTTTATACATGGAAGGGTATAATAACGTTTTATACATGGACGGACATAATAACGTTTTATACATGGAAGGGTATAATTACGTTTTATACATGGAAGGGTATAATAACGTTTTATACATGGAAGGGTATAATAACGTTTTATACATGGAAGGGTATAATAACGTTTTATACGTGGAAGGGTATAATAACGTTTTATACATGGAAGGGTATAATAACGTTTTATACGTGGAAGGTTATAATAACGTTTTATACATGGAAGGTTTCAAAGTGAACATCAAGATTTTAATATATGTCACAAAAGTGTTTTCTCTTCTTTGTTGACAAAAAAAAGCCATTCCTTGTAGACATGGACAAATACCACAGGGTTTTTATTGTTTGTTTGTTGTTTATTTTCAGGAGATGACTGTGAGCTAGACTTTGACGCTTGTGAGGATGAGCCATGCCCCCTGCTGACGGAATGTACAGACTGGACTGCTGCGGAGCACGAGGCTGAGGGGGTGAACAGCACAGGCTACAACTGCACAGACTGCCCGCAAGGATATACCTTCAACATTACCGACGGGATCCCTATCTGTTATGGTCAGTTGGCTATTTTTGTCCTTCACTGGCCCTCTTGGCTCACGTGCGTTACTGCGTCGTTTTGATGGGGACATCCCGTTTGGCCTTTGGGTGATCAAGATGATGATGATGATGACGACGACGACGACGATGATGATGATGATGATGATGACGACGGTGACGGTGATAATGATGATGATGATGAGAATGGCGATGATGATGATGATGATGGTGGTGGTGATGATGATGATGATGGTGGTGGTGATGGCGATAGTGATGATGAAGTTGATGATGACGGTGATGTTGATGATGATGGTGGTGGTGGCGGCGATAGTGATGATGAAGTCGATGATGACGGTGATGTTGATGATGGTGGTGGTGGTGGTGGTGATGGCGATAATGATGATGACGGTGATGATGATGGTGGTGGTGGTGGTGGTGATGATGGTGGTGGTGGTGGTGGTGATGATGATGATGGTGATGGTGGTGGTGGTGATGGCGATAATGATGATGACGGTGATGATGATAATGATGGTAACGATGATGATGACGATGGCGATGATGACGTGAAGCCTACACACCGATCATGAACGTTGACGTAACCACTGTTTCAGATGTTGACGAGTGCCGGACCTCGTCTTGCGACAGTAGAGCTACTTGCACCAACACCTTGGGCAGTTACTTCTGTACCTGTCCATCGGGTTTTCGTCTGAATACCGAGGACAACAGTATCTGCAATGGTGAGCCTCTGGACTGTTTAGAGAATGTATATTTAATTCCCTAATCAACACGCGTAAACCAACCATTTCAGAACGAAGACCCTTCTTAGCAGGGTCCCCCCGTGGGGATGCCGGGGACTCTTTCAGTATAAATAGTATTCCCACATTCTGGAAATTCTGTGCTGGAAATTTCCTCTTTTTCTGTCATTCTCTTTGTTTCTGCCTTGTTCCTTTTGCTTTCTGTCATTTCTTCCTATCAGTTTTTGCCTTGCTGGTCCATTCGCCTGTATGTGTTCGATAAAGTCTTACGTACTTTCTCTTAGGATTGATAATTGGATACGTGTTTTAAGTGCATTTTTGGCTGTAGGGATGTGAGATATGCGGAAACAATTTTAGGTAATGTATGCCTGTTTGTTGAAGACGACAGCTGTTTGTATTTGTATATGATTTGTGTGTACATATGTGTGTGTATATGTGTGTGTTTGCGTGCGTGTGCATGCGTGTGTGTGTGCGTGCGTGCGTGCGTGCGTGCGTGTGTCGTGTGTGTGTGTGTGTGTGTGTGTGGTGTGTGTGTTGAAGACGACTAGTTACCTGTTGATTGTGTTAGCCACGTGTTGAAGACGACAGCTTACCTGTTGATTGTGTTAGCCATTGTGTTGAAGACGACAGCTTACCTGTTGATTGTGTTAGCCACGTGTTGAAGATGACAGCTTACCTGTTGATTGTGTTAGCCACGTGTTGAAGACGACAGCTTACCTGTTGATTGTGTTAGCCACGTGTTGAAGATGACAGCTTACCTGTTGATTGTGTTAGCCACGTGTTTGAAGACAGACAGCTTACCTGTTGATTGTGTTAGCCACGTGTTGAAGACGACAGCTTACCTGTTGATTGTGTTAGCCACGTGTTGAAGATGACAGCTTACCTGTTGATTGTGTTAGCCACGTGTTGAAGATGACAGCTTACCTGTTGATTTGCAGATATCAACGAGTGTACGGAGAGAACAGACAACTGCCAACAGGTGTGTGTAAACAATGAGGGTAGTTACAGCTGCAGCTGTTTCGATGGGTTCTCGCTGAACAGCACTACCAACAAATGTGATAAAGGTACTAGTAGAGTGTGTGTATCTCTCTCTCTCTCTCTGTATATATATATATATTTTATATATATATATATATATATATATATATATATATTATATAATATATATATATATATATATATATATATTTTGTGTGTGTGTGTGTGTGTGTGTGTGTGTGTGTGGTTGTGTGTGTGGTTGTGTGTATGTGTGTGTGTGTGGTGTGTGTGTGTTTGTGCGTGTGTGTTGTGTGTGTGTTTGTGCGTGTGTGTTTGTGTGTGATTTGTGTGTGTGTGTGTGAGGATATGTGTGTGTGTTTGTGTAAAGATGTGTGTGTGTGTGCGCGCTACGCATTGTTGTTTAATGTTTGTTGTTCGTGTAGTGTGTGGTGTGTGTGTGTGTGTGTGTGTGTGTGTGTGTGTGTGTGTGTGTGTGCACGCGCCAGAGGGACGCTGATGGATGGGGTGAGGGAGTCAAAGGGTTAAGTTTTTGCAGCTGCTGGATAGGGTGCGGAAGCGAAAGGGTTAATAGGTTAAGCGAAAACAGAGTCCTGTAGTCTTTTACAATGTTAGGATTTTGTTATGTCAGATCCAGCTCAAGACCCATGCGCAGCTTCGGCCCTTACGTGTCAGTACGCGTGTACGAACCAGTCTGGTGTGGCTGTCTGCTTGTGTGCAAGTGGATTCACTCTTGCCGCGAACACGATCAACTGTGAAGGTACCTGGTGGCTTTTCTCTCGCTCTCTGTGTGTCTCTGTGGCTCTCTGTGTGTCTCTGTGTGTCTCTGTGGCTTTCTCTGTGTCTCTTGGCTCTCTGTGTCTGTGGCTCTCTCTTGTCTGTGGCATCTCAGTGTCTCTGTGGCTCTCTCTGTGTCCTGTGGCTCTCTCTGTCTCTGTGGCCTCTCTGTGTCTCTGTGGCTCTCTGTGTGTGTCTCTGTGGCTCTCTCTCAGTGTCTCTGTGGCTCTCTGTGTGTGTCTCTGTGGCTCTCTCTCAGTGTCTCTGTGTCTCTCTGTGTCTCTGTGGCTCTCTCTCTGTGTCTCTGTGGCTCTCTCAGTGTCTGTCTGTGTCTCTCTGTGTCTCTGTGGCTCTCTTCTGTGTCTCTGTGGCTCTCTCTCAGTGTCTCTGTGGCTCTCTCGTGTCTGTGTCTTGGCTCCTCTCTTGTGTCTCTGTGGCTCTCTTTTGTGTCTGTGGCTCTCTCTGTGTCTGTGGCTCTCTCTGTGTCTTGTGGCTCTCTGTGTCTGTCTCTCTCTGTGTCTGTGGCTCTCTCTGTGTCTGTGGCTCTCTCTGTGTCTCTGTGGCTCTCTCTGTGTCTGTGGCTCTCTCAGTGCTCTGTGGCTCTCTCTGTGTCTGTGGCCCCTCTCTGTGGCTCTGTCTCTCGTGTCTGTGGCTCTCTCTCTGTGGCTCTCTCTCAGTGTCTCTGTGGTCTCTCTGTGTCTGTGGCTCTCTCTGGTCTATGTGTCTCTGTCTCTTGTCTGTGTCTCTCTGTTCTCTTCTCTCTGTCTCTCTGCTCTTCTCATCTGTCTCTCTTGAGTGCTGTGTGTGTTGTGTTGTGTGTGTTGTGTTGTGTTGTGTTGTGTTGTGTTGTGTTGTGTGTGTGTGTTGTTGTGTTGTGTTGTGTGTGTTGTTGTGTTGTTGTGTTGTGTTGTGTTGTGTTTGTTGTGTTGTGTGTGTGTGTGTGTGTGTGTGTGTGTGTGTGTGTGTGTGTGTGTGTGTGTGTGTGTGGTGTGTGTTCAGTGAAGAAATGTGACAAATTTATGTATGAGAGAGAGAGAGAGAGAGGGGAGTGCATATGTGTGTTTGTATATGTATGTGTGTGTGTGTGTTGTTTATGTGTGTGTGTGTGTGTTGTGTGTTGTGTTTGTGTGGGTGTGTGTGTGTGTGTGTGTGTGTTTGTGTGTGTGTGTTCAGTGAAGAAATGTGACAAGTTTATGTATGAGAGAGAGAGAGAGAGAGAGAGAGAGTGCATATGTGTGTTTGTATATATGTGTGTGTGTGGGGTGTGTGTGTGTGTGTGTGTGTGTGTTTGTGTGTGTGTGTGTTCAGTGAAGAAATGTGACAAGTTTATGTATAAAGAGAGAGAGAGAGAGAGAGAGAGAGAGAGAGAGAGAGAGAGAGCATATGTGTGTTTGTATATGTATGTGTGTGTGTGTGTTGTTTAGTGTGTGTGTGTGTGTGTGTGTGTGTGTGTGTGTGTGTGTGTGTGTGTGTGTGTGTTTGTGTGTGTGTGTGTTCAGTGAAGAAATGTGACAAGTTTATGTACAAGAGAGAGAGAGAGAGAGAGATTGCATATGTGTGTTTGTATATGTATGTGTGTGTGTGTGTGTGTGTGTGTGTTGTTTATGTGTGTGTGTGGTGTGTGTGGGGTGTGGGGTGTGTGTGTGTGTGTGTGTGTGTTCAGTGAAGAAATGTGACAAGTTTATGTACAAGAAGAGAGAGAGAGAGAGAGAGAGAGTGCATATGTGTGTTTGTATATGTATGTGTGTGTGTGTGTGTTGTTTATTGTGTGTGTGTGTTGTGTGTGTGTGTGTGTGTGTGTGTGTTGTGTGTTTCAAGCGCGTGTACGTATGCGCATAGTCGTGTCTGTATGTGGGTTTGAAAGAATGGGAAACAATATATGTTTGCACTTCTTTTTGCATGAATTTCTTTTCATAGCTGTTCTTTGTTACAATGTACATGTCATGTGTACAAAGAGAAAAAAAAATCGTTCACATTCACACAGAACACAGAAGCAACAGAGCAAACCTGGCAATAATCTTTTGGCATGGTTTTCGCCCACTTTTTGGAAACAGGTATCAGTTGGAAATAATGCTGTCTATATTTCTGGCCGAAAAGGAGTAACACTAAATCCAAAACAAGCGCGACTGTCCGCGTTCAAGCAAACAGGAACCAGAAAAACACGGAAATAGAATCAGAACGGGTATTTGATACAACAAGACAAGACAGGCGCAAATTTTCGGCCAAACTGGCCTTTTTGTCAAGCGTGAATGTACGATTACGAACAAACACCATCATTAGTCCCTTTCTCCCACTGGACGAAGCAGCATGGAAGTTTCAGTCTTTTTCTCATTATTTTGTATTTGGTGTTTGTTTGTGATCGTACATTCACGCTTGATTGTTTGTGATCGTACATTCACGCTTGATTGTTTGTGATCGTACATTCACGCTTGATTGTTTGTGATCGTACATTCACGCTTGATTGTTTGTGATCGTACATTCACGCTTGATTGTTTGTGGTCGTACATTCACGCTTGATTGTTTGTGATCGTACATTCACGCTTGATTGTTTATGATCGTACATTCACGCTTGATTGTTTGTGATCGTACATTCACGCTTGACAAAGGCCAGTTGGCAGAACATTTGCGCCTGTCTTGTCTTGTTGTATTAAATACGCGTTCTGATTCTATTTTAGTGTTTTTCTGTTTCCGAAAAGGAGTAATTAGGGGGCTGGGGGGGGCACATGATGAACAATTGATGCTGTTCTTACCGTGGCAGATAAGAAATTTTGATCAGTTGGGATGCTGCCGATGACGGATTTATTTACGTGTCTGTTTTATCTTTGACAGCATACCTCACTCTCATCCCCGTGGGGATGCCGGGGACTCTTTCAGTATAAATAGTATCCCTAATTTCTGGAAATTCTGTGCTAGATGTGTCCTCTTTTCTGTCACTCTCTTTGTTTCTGCCTTGTTTCTTTGCTTTCTATCATTTTTTCCTATCACTTTCTGCCTTGCTGGTCCATTCACCCGCGTGTATTCGATAAAGTCTTGCATACGTTTTCTTGGGATTGATAATTGGATACATGTATTAAGTGCATTTTTGGCTCTAAGGAGGTGATATATGCGGAAGCAGTTTTAGGTAATTTATGCTTGTTTTTATGCATATTTTTTGGTGTCCTTAGGTATGTTTATATTTGTAAATTGTATTCACGCGTGTTTTTTAAATCCCCAGTGCGATAAATTGGACGGATTGGTCAATGCCAGGGGCATGTCCTTAGATTATGTGTGCAAATGCATTGAAATGTGTATTTAATTTTCTTTTCTTTTTTTTTCTCTTTTTTCACTGTTGATGTTTTTGTGTGGTTTGAAGCTGTTATAGCCTTGATATGACTCTGCGCAGTCGGCTGGGTTTTAAACAACGATAACAACGACAATAACAATCTCGCTCTCATTGCAGACATCAACGAGTGTGACCAGAACCTGTGTTCTCAAAAGTGCGCCAACACTAACGGCAGTTATACATGTTCCTGTTTTGCTGGCTACTCCCTGGACGATGACAAAGTCACGTGCAATGGTATGGCGTCCTTGTTGTGTCAAGATAAGAATTTGTTTGTTTATTTGTGTCAGATCAGAATTTGTTTCATTGTTTGTTGTTGTTGCTGTTGTTCTTGTTCTTGTGGGGTGGGGGGGGGGGGATATGATGGTGGTTTCTAGCGTATTGTTGCCATATTTTGTTTTGTCATGTCGTATCTTGTCATGCCGCGTCGTTTAGTGTCGTGTTTTTTTTCTTTGCTGTCAAACTTTATTGTATTTTGCAGTTTGTATGTGTTTTCGCTGTGTATTGTGAATACACTTGAAATAGAAAGCAAAGGTAAGTGGTTGGAACTAAATAGCAGGAAGACTGAAGTCATGGTGATCAGAAAAAAACATGAAATTCCCTCATGCAAAATAACAGCAAGCGGCACAACCTTGAGGCAGGTTGATAAGTTTAAATACCTGGGAACGACCATTTCACCAGACGGCAGATGCACATCAGAAATAGCCAGCGGAATCGGCCAAGTCAAAACAGCATCAAGAAGATGACAAGCATTCTTACCAACAAATGCCTATCAACTAACATCAGGAAGAGAGTTCTTGAATGTTATATAGAACCAATACTATTGTACGGTTGGGAGGCGTGGACAGTCAAACAAGCAGAGCCAGAATAAGATTGAAGCAGCCGAGATGTGGTTTCTAAGAAGGTTGTTGAGAGTTCCATGGACAGCAAAGAAAAGAAACGAGACAGTCTTGATGGAGACAGACACAAGTAGATCATTCATAAGGAAGATTAGGAAAAGACAGGCAACACTTCTAGGCCATTTTATGAGGAAAGGGGAATTGGAGCACCTGGTCACAACGGGAAAGCTGGAGGGAAAGAGAGCCCCGGGCAGACTCAGGGAGAAGATGCTAGACGGACGTGCAGAGTGGCTGGGGACAAGGAGGGTGGAAGAGATGCTTGAGGCAACAGGAGATAGAGACAGATGGAAGTCCATAATCGCCATCGTCATGCGGCAGGGCACCTGATGATGATGATGATGATGATGATGATGATGATGATGATTGTTCGATTTGGATGGGTTGATAAGTTTCATTCCACCCTTCCATTTTCTGCTCAACTTTAACCCTTTCATTCCCACACCCTGTCGACCAACGTCAGGCATTGTCAAACATGCCAGTAAAGCAGACACAACCCTTTTGACACCCTCATCCTTTCCACCATATCCTGGCTTCAACCAGCCCCGAGACATACAGACACCTGCGGTGCCGGTCAGAAGATTTTGAGCAACACCCTCAATGACGCATCTGTGCAGTGGATGAGACTCGACCGTGGTTGTCCCAATCTTCGCAATGAGCTCATATCACGCCCAACTCTGGGTTAAGAGCCGGTTAGAGCCAAAAAAATCCCACAATAATGATTTGGGGGGGGTGGGGGGGGGAGGGGACTGATGGGGGATTCGAACCCACAACTTTCCAGTCGGTAGTCAGTTGCGGTCACCACTAATACCTCAGCGACTGGCATTAAAAAAACATTCTCCTTCTACGTGTTCTGTGTGTGTGACCAGAGTGTACGGGCAACACGTACGGGGTCAACTGCCAGGGCACGTGCGAGTGCCGGGCCGTGGCACGTGCGACAGGGTGCAGGGCTGTCAGTGCATCACTGGCTGGACTGGGGGCAACTGCAGCGTGGACGTGGACGAGTGCGCGGAGGGCACGGACACGTGCTCCGACAGCCAGCTGTGTAACAACACTAACGGTGCCTTCATCTGCACCTGCCCTTCGGGTTACGCCGTGAACGGCACGCAATGTGACGGTATGGAAACAGACTCGGTTGGTTGGTTGGTTGGTTGGTTTGGGTTGTTTGGTTGGTTTGGTTTGGTTTGGTTTGGTTTGGTTGGTTTGGTTTGGTTTGGTTTGGTTTGGGTGATTGGTTGGTAGATCTGTTGGTTTATTGGTTGGCTGGTTTGGGTTGGTTGGTTGGTTTGGATTGTTTAGTTGGTTTGGTTTGGTTTGGTTTGGTTTGGTTTGGTTTGGTTTGGTTTGGTTGGTTTGGTTTGGTTTGGTTTGGTTTGGTTTGGTTTGGTTTGGTTGGTTTGGTTTGGTTTGGTTTGGTTTGGGTGATTGGTTGGTAGATCTGTTGGTTTATTGGTTGGCTGGTTTGGGTTGGTTGGTTGGTTTGGGTTGTTTGGTTGTTGGCTGGTTTGGGTTGGTTGGTTGGTTTGGGTTGTTTGGTTGGTTGGCTGGTTTGGGTTGGTTTGTTGGTTGGTTGGTTTGGGTTGTTTGGTTGGTTGGCTGGTTTGGGTTGGTTTGTTGGTTGGTTGGTTTGGGTTGTTTGGTTGGTTGGCTGGTTTGGGTTG
>JAPXFY010000030.1:15166100-15173600 GCA_030674185.1 Monoplex corrugatus | reverse complement strand
CGCTGTATCAATGGCACCTGCAACAATTTTAAAGGAGGCTTCAGCTGCAGTTGTTCTAACGGGACCTACCTACTGAGCGATCAGGTGACCTGCCAAGGTGAGTGGGTCAAAATTGTGACCGTAGCATATCGGCCCCCAGACAAAAGAGAACAGACTCCCGCAACCCCACCTCCAAAAAAAAAAAAAAAAAAAATGCTGGGAAGACATGAAAAGAGTGCTTCCTGGTCGAACCTACGACCTCATCTTTTCCGTGCAAAATAACCTTGTGCTAACGTCTCCATCTTGCTCTCCTGCTCTGTCTGTCTCTCGCTCTCTTGCTCTCTCTGCCCCCCCCCCCCCCCCCTCTCTCCTCTCTGACTGTCTGTCTCTGTCTGTCTCTCTGTCTGTCTGTCTCTGTCTGCCTCTCTGTCTCTGTCAATCTGTCTCTGTCTTTCGCTCTGTCTGTCTCTGTCTTTCGCTCTCTTGCTCTCTCACCGCCCCCCCCCCCCCTCTCTCTCTCTCTGTCTCTCTGTCTCTGTCTGTCTCTCTTTCTCCCTCTCTCTCTCTCCTCCTTTCTCTTTCTAGCTGTGTGTCTGTCTCTCTTTCCCTCTCCCTTTCCACCAACTTCCTGTCGACAGCTGGTGGAAAGGGTGAGGGAGACGAATGATTAAGTTTTTGCTTTGCTAGAATGGTTGACGATGCAGGAAGCTGGTGGACAGGGTGCGGGAGCCAAAGGGTTAAACAGACACAAAGTATGCCTGGATCACGATCGCGTGGTTTGAGCACATTGGAACCAGAAAAAAAACACGAAAAAAAAAAAAAATCAAAACGCGTATTTAATACAACCAGACAAGACAGGCGCAAATATGTGGTAGGCCAATATGGTTTATCTTTGTTTTTGTTTAAGGCATTTCATGTTTAACCCTTTAACTTCTGCACCGTATCAAACAGCTGCAAAAACTTAACCCTTTGATTCCTTCACCCTATCCACCAGCTTCCTGCAGGAAGCTGGTGTGGATAGGGTGAGGGATTCAAAGGTTAAGCTTTTGCTTTGGTAGCATGGTTGGCAGTGCAGGATGCTGGACAACTGTGAGCAGGAGTCAAAGGGTTAAAGGTGGATGTATCAACGGTATGATGCGGTACACAGGTAAAAAATTCGTTGTACTCTGCTCCTTACGTATTTGTACATTTTCACAAGGGGCAGTGGTCTGTTCTGTGAAGGGTCCATGTCTTTTCTTCTCAATCTCTCTCTCTCTTACACCCTTTCTCTGTCCGTCCGTCGTCTGTCTGTCTGTCTGCTCTCTTTCTATCTCTCTGTCACTCTCTCTGTCTCTGTCTGTCTCTCTTTGTCTATCTATCCGTTGTCTGTCTGTCTCTGTCTCTGCCTCTTTCTTTCACTCTCTCTTTCTCTCTCTCCTTCCCTCACTCTCTCTCTCTTTCTTTCTCTCTGTCTGTCTCTGTCTGTTTGTCTGTCAGTCTGTCTCTCTCTCTCTCTCTCTCTCTCTCTCTCAGCAATGTGGTGCAGTGGTGATGGTAAAACTTTAACGCCCCCCCCCCCCCACACTCTCTCTTTCTCTCTCTCTTGAGCAGTATGCTCAGACGGAACTTTCGGACAAGACTGCGCCAACACGTGCTTGTGCAACGTCACCAACACGGAATCGTGTGACGTCGTCACGGGCGCCTGCACGTGCCAGAGCGGCTGGAACGGTACGGATTGCAGCTCCGACATTCAGGAGTGCATGGACGACCCAACCATCTGCGACAGCGTTCCCAATTCTCAGTGTGTCAACACGCCGGGTAGCCACGTGTGCCGTTGTGACGATGGTTTCTTCACCTCCAATGGCCAGTGTCAGCGTGAGTATGAGCTGTGGTGGTGGTGGTGGTGGTGGTGGTGGTGGTGATGGTTCTCTTCATAAGAGCCGTGGAGGACTCAAGATGTGATATCTCGAATTCAACCCCAGTCTGCTTACAATCAAAACTGGCCTTGTTGGCTGCCCCATCTGAATGTTTCCATTATTCTGGTGGTGTCAGCTTAATGTTTCATAGATCTGTTGGCTGCCCATCTTTCATCATCATCATCATCATCATGTGCCCTGCCGCATGGCGTTGGCGACCATGGACTTCCAACCATCTCTATCTCTCGTTGCCCCAGCATCTCCCCCACCCTCCTCATCCCCAGCCACTCTGCAAGTCCGTCCAGCATTCTGTTTCTGGGTCTACCTGGCGCTCTCCTTCCCTCCAGCTTTCCCGTTGTGACCAGGTGTTCCAAATCCCCCTTCCTCATAAAATGGCCTATAAATGTTGCTTGTCTTTTCCTAATCTTCCATATGAGTGATCTACTTGTGTCTGCCTCCATCAAGACTGTTTCGTGCCCATCTTTATGTTTCCATCATTCTGGTGGTGTCAGTTTAATGTTTCATAGATTTATTTGTGCCCGTCTTTATGTTTCCATCATTCTGGTGGTGTCAGCTTAATGTTTCATAGATCTGTTTGCTGCCCATTTGAATGTTTCCATTAATCTGGTGGTGTCAGCTTAATGTTTCATAGATCTGTTTGCTGCCCATCTTTATGTTTCCATTATTCTGGTGGTGTCAGCTTAGTGTTTAATAAATCTGTTTGCTGCCCATTTGAATGTTTCCATTATTCTGGTGGTGTCAGCTTAATGTTTCATAGATCTGTTGGCTGCCCATCTTTATGTTTCCATCATTCTGGTGGTGTCAGCTTAGTGTTTCATAGATCTGTTTGCTGCCAATCTGAATGTTTCCATTATTCTGGTGGTGTCAGCTTAGTGTTTAATAAATCTGTTTGCTGCCCATCTTTATGTTTCCATTATTCTGGTGGATTCAGCTTAGTGTTTAATAAATCTGTTTGCTGCCCATTTGAATGTTTCCATCATTCTGGTGGTGTCAGCTTAGTGTTTCATAGATCTGTTTGCTGCCAATCTGAATGTTTCCATTATTCTGGTGGTTGTCAGCTTAAGTGTTTCAAAAGTCCCTTCCCTTCCTCCCTCCCCCTCCTCCCCAATTTCAAGACTTTGCCAGCGCATCGAGTTTAGCGCAGGCTTAAGGAGTCTGCCAGATAATTGCTGGCAGATTTGGATGGAGCGCATATGGAATTGTCCCGGTGCGATGAATCCCTCTTGAAAAAAACTCCAAAGGCCAAACTCCTATCATTGGTGTAAACTGTTCTTGTGTGAATCACATTGTCTCCCAAATTATGCCCTGGGGGCACTTTTGGGGGGGAGGGGGAGGGCTCTTTCAGTATAAATAGTATCCCCATCTTCTGGAAATTCTGAGCTAGACATTTCCTGTTTTTCTGTGTGTCTTTGTTTCTGCCTCGTTCCTTTTGCATTCTGTCATTTTCTTCCTATCATTTTCTGCCTTGCTGGTCTATTCACCTGTATGTGTTCGATAGAGTCTGTCTTACTTTTCTCTCAGGATTGATAATTGGATGCATGTATTAAGTGTATTTTTGGCTCTTATGGAAGTGAGATATGCGAAAGCAGATTTAGGTAATTCAGGCCTGTTTGTATAAATGTTTTAGTGTTTTCAGTCATGTTTAAGTTTGTATTCAGGTTTGTTTTTGGAATGCCATGTGTGATAAACTGGACGGAGTGGTCAGCGCCAGGGGGCAGCTCCATAGATTATGTGCGCGAATGCATTGATATGTGTACTTAATTTTGTTTTTCTTTTTCTTTTTCCCGTTCCAAATAACAATAAGATCGTTTTATGCCATTGACTTATGTGAACCTTCTGTTTGATATAACTTCAAGGTTATTATTATGCATTTTATGGATGGTTTGTCTCTCGATTTGTACACGCAACTCCAACCAATCCTAAACTCTTTTTTCTTTTTTCTTTTTTTTTTTCCTTCTTTTTCTCTCGTCACAACAGCTTGCGACGACGTTACCTACGGCCCGCAGTGCAGTAACTCTTGCGCCTGTGTAGCCGCCAACACGTTAGACTGTAATGACGTCAACGGCACGTGCACCTGCAACGCCTTCTGGCAGGGACAGAACTGCACGCAGGACGTGAACGAGTGCACCAACGCCACCATTTGTCAGACCAGCCTGGCTGAGGCTTGTGTCAACTTCGACGGCGGATACACCTGTGCATGCGTCACTGGGTACGAGAGGCCTTCTCCTGGTGACAACTGTCAAGGTAAGTTGTTTTGAGAGCTTTGTTTGTTTCAGTTTCAGTTTCTCAAGATGACGCCTCCGCGCTCGGAATGAATTCCATATGCACTAACGTCACAGGTGCCACGTGTATGGTGATCTTGGCACAAGCCTTAAGCCTGCACATCAACCCATGAACTGGCCAGGTCCTGAGGCCCTACCTGGAGTATTTCTTTTACCTGGTCTATATTTCATCGCTGGAATAATCTTGGTTACATGTAAATGACATGTGTATGTGTGTATCTTACCTTCAAAATGTATATTTGTTTGTTTGTTTGTTTGTTATTGTTGTTTAAAGCCAGGCCAGCTGACTGCACAGAGCCATATCAGGGCTACAACCGCTTCAAAACATACAAAACTTCAACAGGAAAAAAAAAAAGAAAACTAAGTGCACATATCAATGCATTCGCGCACATAATCTAAGGACATGCCCCCGGCGACGTAGACCACTCCATCCAGTTTATCACACAGGGGAGATTTAAAAAACACACCTGAATACAAATATAAGCATACATAAGGATACCAAAATGTATATAAAAACGGGCATAAATTACCTAAAATTGCTTCTGCATATCTCACCATCCCTAGAGTCAAAAATGCACTTAATACATGTACCCAGTTATCAATCCTGAGAAAAAGTACATAAGACTTTATCGAACACATACAGGTGAATGGACCAGCAAGGCAGAAAGTGATAGGTAGAAATGACAGAAAGCAAAGGTACAGGGCAGAAACAAAGAGAGTGACAGAAAAAAGGAAATTTCTAGCACAGAAAATCCAGAAGGTGGGGATACTACTTATACTCAGAGCCCCCGGCATCCCCACGGGGGGAATTTTGAGAGGTACAGGGATCGATGCCCCGCATCTCCACTTAGATAGTTGTCTTGTGATTCTGACCTTTAATTATTGATTTATTTACTTTATTTGTATGTTCTTTTTTTTTTTTGAAGGCAAAGATACACAGATACACATGCTATCTACAAGTAACCAAGATTGTTCCAGCGGAAGGCTGATAACATACCAGTATAAAATACAGACTAGGTAAAACATAGTCCAGGTAGGGCCTCAGGGCCTAGCCAGCTCATGGGTTTCTGTGCAGGTTTAAGGCTTGTGCCATGATCACCATACACATGGCACCTGTGACGTTAGTGGATATTGAATTCATACCGAGAGTGGAGACGTCATCTTGAGAAACTGAAACTGAAACTAAAACTGAAACTGAAACTTTTTTTTTGCGTTGTTTTGTGTTTTCGACACAACAGGATGGGCCACCTGTTGATTTCATTTTTCCAAATATTTTATTTTGGTAAGAGGAAATTGGTATGTAATAATTTTATCTGACATTTTTTTTTCTGTTTTCTGTTGTTGTTTTTTTTCCTTTTTGTGTCTGTTTTTTGTTTTTCTAAAGTGGTCACAGTGGAATATCCGTGTGAAATTCAGACTTCCTCTTTCTAGTGTGTGTGTGTGTGTGTGTGTGTGTGTGTGTGTGTGTGTGTGTGTGTGTGTGTGTGTGTGTGTTTGTGTGTGTGTGTGCGTGTGCGTGTGTGTGTGTGTGAGTATGTGTATACTGTATCGCTACAAGCACGGAGTGTCTGTTGGTTTGGGCAGATATCAACGAGTGCCTGCTGCCACAGGAGAACACGTGTGACACGATCAGTGAGGACTGCATCAACTCTGAGGGCAGCTTCTCCTGCACCTGCAAGTCTGGCTTCAACGGCACTGCCGGCTCTTGTACAGGTAGGTCTGTTCACAACCCGCGCCGCGCGTATGGGCGTGCGAACGCGCGCGCTCGCGTGCATACGTAGGGGCACGTACTCACACTCGCCCGTGCACCATGCACACTGTCGCGCACATACGTAGACTTACTCGCACGCGCACACAACACAGAAAGAAATACCCACACAAACACACACACACACACACACACACACACACACACACACACACACACACACACACACACACACACACACACACACAACACACACACACACAACAACAGAGAGAGAGAGAGAGAGAGAGACGCACACAGATAAAAAAAAAACGCACACACACACACACGCACGCGCGCGTAAACACACAAACACACACCCAGCAGAGACAGAAAGACACACACATACATACACGCACATATAAACACGCACACACGCGCATACACACACACACAGAAACACACACACAGAGAAACACACACACACAGAAACACACACACACACACACACACACACATACACACACACACACACTCGTCTAATATCGTTCGTAGTGAAAAGACATTAAATCAAATAACGAACAAACGAACTAACATACACACAAACACACACACACACACACACACACACACACACACACACACAGAGAGAGAGAGAGAGAGAGAGAGAGAGAGAGAGAGAGAGAGAGAGAGAGAGAGAGAGAGAGAGAGAGAGCCATCTAGTTTCACTCATAGTGAAAAGACGTTAAATCAGAGAACGAACGAACACACACACACACACACACACACACACACACAAAAACTCTCACACACACACGCACGCACAACACACACACACACACACACACACACACACACACACACACACACACACACACACACACACACACACACACAGAAACACACACACACACACACAAACTCTCTCACACACACACACACACACACACACACACACACACACACACACACACACACACACACACACACACACACACACACACACACCACACACACACTCACTCGATACCAACGATAATGACATCAGTGATGGTGCGTGCAGACGTCAACGAATGCAGTGACACCAACCTCAACACGTGCAACGACAAACAAGACTGTGTCAACACTGTGGGCAACTACAACTGCGTCTGCAAAACGACATACACTCTGCTTAACGATGTCTGTTTAGGTAGGTGGTTATCATACGCCCTTCCCCCGTGGGGGATGCCGGGGGGGGGGGGGGGGGGCTCTTTCAGTACAAATGTGACCTCCCACCACGAAATCAGTCTTAACTCGCTGTCAGTCGAACAGCACTAGGAACTGAAAAGGTGACTGAAGGTCTATCTGGGGTGTTTTGACTTTTTCTCAAAATTGATTTCTGTAGACTATAATCTATCCCCGACACACTTTTTTTTTCTTGAAAAAATATTGTTAATCAATTTCAAATGGTATTTTAATGCACTGATCGCAGCAGAAAGAACGCAATTTCCTACCAAAAGTACCTATTTTTGTCTCTTATTACAAACCGTAACCTGTATCAGTACCTGCACATGTAATATACTGATGGAAAGCTCTTTTGTGCACCTTTCAGATAATGACAGCGAAAATTAGAAACAAACTGGGTCAAAGCCACCAA
>JAPXFY010000030.1:15156100-15158600 GCA_030674185.1 Monoplex corrugatus | reverse complement strand
ACTCACGCTCACACTCACACTTAACGGTAGTGTTACAAAATGACTTAATGTTTCAGTGACGGCATCCAACTCCTTGTGTGAGACCTTCACCGCCGTCACCACCTGTACCGTCGCAGTGAGACTTGCAGGTGGAAAATGGCATTCCCCAGTGCAGGTGAGAGACAGCGACAGGGAGGGGAGGGAGGGTGTTCTGATGGTCATAACACGAAATTTAGGGAGAGGAGAGAGAGAGAGAGAGAGAGAGAGAGAGAAGAGAGAGAGAGAGAGCAGAAGAGAGAGAAGAGGAGAAAAGAGAAGAGTGACGAGAGAACAAGATAAAGTATATATATATATATTATTATATTATTAGTGATAGTATATACTATTGATTATAAAGGGTTAATATATTATTCTAAAGAGAGAGAGGGAGAGGATAAAGATAGATAAATAAATAGTGAAAGAAAGAGAATAGAGAGAGAGAGAGAAGATGAAATGAGAGAGAGAGAGATGAGGGAGAAAAAGAGAAAGTGACAAAGAGAAGAGAGACAGACAGAGAGACAGAAACAGATAGAGCAAGCTGTTTGACAGACAGACAGACAGACACATTCTTCATGTTCTCTTTTGTTCTGTATTTCTCATTGCTCATGTTCTCTTTTGTTCTCTGTTTCTCATTGTTCATGTTCTCTTTTGTTCTGCGTTTCTCGTCGTTCATGTTTTGCTTTGTCATGTGTTTCTCATTGTTCATGTTCTCTTTTGTTCTGTTTCTCATTGTTCATGTTCTCTTTTGTTCTCTGTTTCTCATTGTTCATGTTCTCTTTTCCGTTCTGTAGTCCCGTGTCCGACGACGACGACAAGGTGAAACTGATCATCGGGCTGGGTGTGGGCATTCCTCTCTTCTTCATCGCTGTCGTCGTCATCGTCGCCGTCGTCTACATGTGCGTGAAGAGACGAAAGGCCTCGTCTGCCGCCTCCGAACAGCGCGCTGAGGCTTCTGAGCACAGGTGGGTGTTGGTGTTTGGATTTCTGTTTACTTATTTATTTATTTTTTGTGTGTGTGTGTGTGGGGGGGGGGGGGTTGTGCGTGTGAGTGTGTGTTTGTATGTGCGTGTGGTGTGTGTGTGTTGTGTGTGTGTGTGTGTGTGTGTGTAGTCACACTGGGTTTACCACGTGATATTTAGGTTTGCTGCTTTTGGGGAGAGCGTCTTGCCGCACTGCAGCGCCACCTGTCATTTTCTGCCTGCTTTTTTTTTTCTTTATGCGTGTGTTTGTTTATCTATGGAAGTGGATTGATTTACAAATTTTTGCCAGAGACTAACTCCTCTGTAGTCTTGGGATCCTTAACATCCGAAAGACTGGCACCCAGACCTCCATTTAAGACATAGTGGAAGGGGGACAGAGGAAGAGAGAGAGAGAAAGAGAGTGGAACAGGCAGGAGAGAAAGAGAGAGGGAGAAAATGGGACAAGGAGAAACAGAGAAAAAAGAGAGAGAGAGAGAGAGAGAGAGAGAGAGAGAGGAGAGAGAGAGAGAGAGCGAGAGAGAGTGGGACAGGGGGAGAGGGAGATTGGGACAGGGAGAGAGAGGGAGAATGGGTCAAGGGGGGAGAGAGAATGGGACAGGGGGAAGGAGAGAGAATGAGAGGAACAGAGAGAGAAAATGGGACAAGGGGAGAGGGAGAATGGGACAAGGAGGAGGAGGAGGAGGAGCGGAGAGAGAGAGAGAGAGACAGACAGACACACAGACACAGAGAGAGTTTGTTGTTAAGAGAGAGAGAGAGAGAGAGAGAGAGAGAGAGAGAGAGAGAGAGAGAGAGAGAGAGAGAGAGAGGCTTCACTGATGGTAAAGGAACGAAGCCTATAAACGGAACTTTTCTTCTTTTTTCAGATTCCCAAGTATTTTTGCTGGTCAGCTCGCCACCAAGGGCAGCTGGGGAGCAGCTCAGCGCTATCATATGTACTCACCTGACAATATGTCGGTCAGCCATGGTAGCGATTCCAGCGGTGAGGGCCAGCTGCTCAAGGGCAGACGCCAAGGTCGGAGCGACTTCCAGGACTCCGCCTGGTACGACAATAGAGGCGCTTCCGCTTCCGCCGTGTCTCCTTCCAGTCCTCGTCGGGATGGTGAGTGATGGGCCTTGGCTTTTGTTGTTTGTTGTTGTTGTTGTGGGTTGTTGATGATGATGATTTGTTTATTTTTATGTGTGTTTTTTTTTTAATCAAAGTTTGTTTAATTAATTTAACCATTTGACTCCCGCACCCTGTCCACCAGCATCCTGCATTGGCAACCATGCTAACGAAGCTAAAAATGAACCCTTTGACTCCCTCACCCTATCCATCCAGCTTCCTGCAGGAGTGAGGGAGTCAAAGGGCTAATTTTTTGCAGTTGCTGGATAGGGTGCAGGAGTCAAAGGGTTAATTATTTAAAAAAAAAGATTTGTTTGTTTTCTTGGTTAGTGAAAGAAAGAGAATAGAGAGAGAGAGAAGATGGAAATGTGTGTGTGTGTGTGTGTGTGTGTGTGTGTGT
>JAPXFY010000030.1:15131100-15151100 GCA_030674185.1 Monoplex corrugatus | reverse complement strand
GCTTTACATTTAATCCCCTTATGATGGACAGAGCAAAACCAAAGTGTAAACAGTGGCATAATATAAAACCACCACGAAAAACTGGTCTGATTTCCATCTCAGTCTTGTTTGTTTGTTGTTTGTTTGTTTTTTTTTTTTTTATTTTCCTCCAACATTTTTTTTTTTATCTCATTTTTCAACTGGGAGGATTTTTTCTCACCACCACCCGCAAACGTAGAAGTGAGATTTCTCAACCCTTTGAACTGTGTGTTTTGTCTGTGAGAGTCATTTTGGTGTCTTATATCTAACTTATATCATATCAACTGTACTGGCAATATAGCCCTGCAACCCCCTCCCCTCTCCCACCCCCCCCCCCCCCCCCGAAAAAAAACTGATTTCCCAAAAGTGCGAATATTGACGTTACTAAAGGTACGGTGACATTTTAGTTTCAAAAATGGGGATTGGCCCCAGTAAGTTTCTTTGTTTGATACCGCTTTATTTATTTATTTATTTATTTTTTTTAAGCGAAAGTGTTAAAATCGTGCTTCGCATATGAGAGAGAAAAAGAAAAGACACACAAGCACTGTCTGAACGACATTTTGGGACTTTAACAAAAATGTTTTCGGTGTTTTTTTTTGGAAAATTATCAACGTTACTCTTTTGTTAAATATGCACGCTTTTGGCAAATCGTTTTTTTGGTTTGTTGTGTTTGTTTGTTTGTTTTTAGGGGGGAATCTTCCATGTGATCATGATTCCGGCTTTTTTTTGTGTGTGTGCTCATTATACATATACTCCTGCAGACCCTGCCAGTGCCCCCTGGCTGTATGAGAGTGATAGTCATAACGAAAATAATGATAGCTATAATGATACTAATAATAATGAGGAAGGCAGTAACAATGCTGCACAGTTGATTACAATTACCGTGACAAATGTCAGATATGCGCCCCACTGAAAAGTCTGATAGGCTGATAAAATACCAGTATAAAATATACATTGGGTGAAACACACGCTAGGTAGGGCTTCAGAACCTGGCCAGCTGATGGGTTTATGCACAGGCTTAAGGCTCGTGCCATGATCACCATACACATGGCACCTGTGACGTTAGTGCATATGGAATTCGTTCCGAGCGCGGAGACGTCGTCTTGAGTAACTGAAACTGTTGTCATTATCACCCTTATTATTGATATTATTGTTTTAAGTAATGGCATCTGTGTTTTGTGTGAATGCCCAGTGCCCCAGTTTTTCTAGTTGAGAATTATCGGCAGCGTGCGCGTGGCGCAGGTTAAAGAACCAAGGGCAACAAAGGAAAAAAAAAAGGGGGGGGGGGGAATGAGAGAAAAACCAATAGTTTCCGTGGCAAGGTGTGCAGGATTAAATCAGCCATAGTGTCTGTAATATGTACATTGTGTACTGGCAGCGTTGTTCATGGTATAATTTGATATAATTAATTTATAATCACCATTATTGTCATTCTCTCTCTCTGTCTCTGTCTCTCTTTGTCGCTCTCTCTTTCTCTCTCGCTCTCTCTGTGTCTGTCTCTCTCTGTGTCTTTCTCTCTCTGTGTCTCTCTGTCGCTCTCTCTGTCTCTCTCTGTGTCTCTGTCTCTGTGTCTGTCTCTCTCTGTGTCTCTCTGTCGCTCTCTGTGTCTGTCTCTCTGTGTCTGCCTCTCTCTGTGTCTCTCTGTCGCTCTCTCTGTCTCTCTCTCCTCTCTCTCTGTCTCTCTCTCTGTATATTCTCTGTCTCTCTCTCTCTCTGTCTCTCTGTCTCCCTCTGTCTCTGTCTCTCCCTCTCTGTCTCTCCCTGGTCATATTAAACATATCGTTTCGGACACATTAATCCTCAATATTCTCAGGATGATGGGATTGTTTAATTTTCGATGCCTGGTTGGTTGTATTGTGTCGCGTCCGTACGTATGCGTTTCTCGTGCGAAAGCGAAAGGTCAGTTTTATATGTTGTTGCCTGTACGATATTATGCCTAACAGTCTTGGCATGAGTAGTGGCCGACTTTGTTCGTAACCAGACAGGCAGTTGGTCAGTAATTAATGCTGGTGTAACTGATGTTAGAGCGTTTGGCTGTCTGTAATCTTACCATTTTCACCCCCCCCCCTCCATCCATCCTGACCCCTACACTTGCCCACAGACGTTGTACATATTGGCCATAATATACTCATTCCCTATGTGATAACAAACGAAAAAAGTGCATCGTGTTTTTTTTTTTTTTGTTTTTTGTTTTTTGGTCTTTAACCATATTTTATGTTGGGGTTTTGTTTGGTTGGTTGAGTGTTTTTTTTTAAATTTCCTTTCCCCCCTCCGCCCTCCCCCTTTTTGTTGTTGTTGATGAGTTGTTTTTGTCTGGGACAACGCTTTCTGATTATATATATATATATATATATATATATATATATATATATATATATATACAAATGAGAAGTTCCAACACAGTGAATTGTATTTGTTCTAGGCGTTTACAGTCTTGGTATACATATACGGTTTGTTATTTCGAATAGTGGGTCAGAGTGGAAATGGCATACGTTGTGAAAATGTCTATATGTATGTTCAAGAAAATAGAGACATGTATGTGTTTTGCATGCCCGGCAGACACACTTTGCAACGTTCATGCCAGCAATATTAGACTTAGTGGTCTTTGGGGGGTTTTCGGTGAGTGCCGGAGGGAGGGGCCCATGTCAAACGGGAAGCAGAAAAATGATTTCTGTTCCTGGATTTTTTTTCCATGTATGAAATGATTTGACGTTTTCTAAATGGCGATTGTTACTTGGTTAATTAAGCGTTTCACGACATCTTGTGATGTTTTTCTTTCTTTCTTACTTTTTTTTTTCCTCAGAGAGAGAGAGAGACAGACAGAGAGAGAGAGACAGACAGACAGAGAGAGAGAGAGAGAGAGAGAGAGAGGAGAGCAATTCAATTTTGTTCACCTTTAGAGAAGACGGGAGGGAGAAAAAAGAAAAAGGAGGGGTTTGAATCGGTTTATATTTAATGTGTGTGTGTGTGTGTTGTGTGTGTGTGTGTGTGGAGTAGTGTGTGTGTGGTGTGGAGAGAGAGAGAGAGAGAGAGAGAGAGGAGAGAGAGAGAGAGAGAGAGAGAGAGAGAGAGAGAGAGAGAATGAAATGAATAACGATTGACCACACAATCATTTCGGTCGATTTGTTAAAAAATGATTTGATTCTGATTCTTTACATACGGTGAGGGTGTTTATTTCGCTGGTGTGATGACTCAGCAGACACTGTGTGTGTGTGTGTGTGACCAAACACGCGACTCGCTGGCGACGTCGCGTGTGACTATCACTGCCTTACACAAATGTCATCATCACTCTCTCATCTCCCTGCCCCCCCCCCCCCCCCCCCCCCCCCCCCCCCTGCCTGTCAAACCTTCCTTCATCGTCCCACCTCCTACCCCCTAACCCGCACTCCCCACCCCCTTGCTCTCACACCACCCACCACCACCTGTTTTCTCACCCTCTTCGTGTTGACGTGTTTGATTAATTCGCGACAGCTTTTTTTTTATTTTCCTTTGGGGTTTGTATACAGATTTTAACCCTCTGACGCCCTCACCCTGTCTACTAGCAAAGCAAAAACTTAACCCTTTGATTTCCCTCACCCTTCCAGCTGGTGGATAGGGTGAGGGAAATCAAAGGGTTAAGTTTTTGCTTTGCTAGCATGTTTGACAATGCCGGATGCTGGTGGACAGGGTCCGGTGTCAAAAGGGTTAAGTTTAGGAACAAAAGGGTCAGCGGGTATCCGGTCCGGTTGGTTCTTTTGACAGAGCCGTGGACTCAAGATCTGATATCTCGAGTTCAATCCTAGTCTGCAGCGTTGAAAACTGGCCCGTCCGCCGCCCATCTCAATGTTTCCATCACTTTCTGGTGGTGTCTGCTTAGCGTTTCTTAGCCACCCTCTCCCTCACATCCCCCCCCCCCCGTTTTTGTTGTTGTTTTTTTTCTTTTCTTTTCCTGTTTCAAAACCTTTCCAGCACGTAGGGTTTCGTGCAGGCTCAGGGAATGTGTTTAGGTAATCGCTGGCAGATTTGGGTGTAGCGCATATATATGGAAATGTCCAATTGAGATGAAGCCTTCTCGAACAAAGTCCAGTGCTCCAAACTTCTCATTATTAATATTTGACGTTAATTTTGGTTGTGTTTAATATGTAACCTGAGGGTGTGTGTATTGTGGATAATTGGAAAGAGGAGAGGGCGGGGTTTGTTGAGTCTGGGGGCTCATACACATCTCAGAAGGTTTTCTTGCAGACAGCTGGTTCAATGTAACGTGTATAAGATATGATGCAAGCAAAAATATTGCTTTTCAGTTGTTCAGTTTTTTGTTTGTTTGTTTTTTTGTTTTTTTGTTTGTTTGTTTGTTTCAAACCACGCGAACAATCTCATTCATTATGCGCATTTTGTAGGCAATTGGTTCCGTGGAAGAATCGTAGCTTGTCTATACTTTTGTACACAACTTTGGATTGAAGCTGTGTAGTCTTTGTTGGTCTTTGTGTCAGTTCTGTTATGAAAACAGTAGCGTGGTAAACTGTTGTTAGAAGTAACTTTTTTTTTCAAGCAGTAGTTGGCTGTCATTTACTCTTATCAAACGGCGGGGTACTGATTAGTTCGTGGTGCCACTAACATTGCTTACATTGTCATTAATATCTCATGAAGATGATTGACAGTTCCCAGTATATCACCTCACCTTCATCAAATTCAGCAAAACGTATCGTAGGTCTGCATAATACTGAAACTGCAATAATTGACGATGAATATTTATTGGCGAGAATTCGTATATCGGTTTGTGATGTCGGCAGTTCATTCCTAAAACGTAATTGGGAGCACATCATTTTATTCGCACCAGTATAATATTTGTGACCAAGAACCGGCTGTTGAGAGAACGTATATCCTTTTAAAACAGCGACAGGTTCAGAGAGATCATTCCTAACTAAACCTGTCCGTTATTTAAAAAAGATTCGTTTGCAAGGGAAGTTGGGCTGTTGAGTTCAAAAATGTATACGTATACAATTACATTGTTGGGAGGCCATTGTAAGTTGGGCTGTTGAGTTAAAAAATGTATACGTATACAATTACATTGTTGGGAGGCCATTGTTTTTTGTTTTTTTTTTGGGGGGGGAGGGTATCAGGAAACTATACTGTACTCTTTGTTGATGTTGTTGTTACTGTGTGAGTGTGATGAGTCACCAGCTGTTTATTATTTGTCAACAAAATCTTGAAGATTGAAGATGCTGATGTTGCTGCCCTTTAATGACGTGCTGTTTCCTTTATACCATGTGTTCCTGTATCTTATAATAAATCAGCTTGAAAAACGTCACGAGTATGTGTTGTTGTGTTTCTTCGATTTTGTGTGTGTGTGTGTGTGTGTGTGTGTGTGTGTGTGTGTGTGTGTGTGTGTGTGTGTGTGTGTGTGTGTGGTATGTGTGTGTGTGTCTACGTGAATGCGATGTATGCATGTGCGTGAAGAGAGAGTGTATGTGTGTGTATGTGTATGTGCATGTGTATATGCGTGCGAGTATGTGCTACGTGAATGCGATGTATGCATGTGCGTGAAGAGAGTGTGTATATGTGTGCATATGCATGTGTATGTGTATATGCGTGCGAGTGTGTGCGCGCGCATTCGTGTGTATGTGCGTATGTGTCTGTGTGTGCATTTATATCACACACATTCGCAGAGAAACACACACACATAACACAGAAATGTACATTATATATACGTGTGTGTGTGTGTGTGTGTGTGTGTGTGTGTGTGTGTGTGTGTGTGTGTGTGTGTGTGTGTGAGAGAGAGAGAGAGAGAGAGAGAATCTACGAATTATATCACAGTGTGAAAATGTAAGGGAGGTAATGGGAACTAATACTAAAAAAAAAATCTCCACTTTTCACATATGAAAGTGGACAAGTGAAAATAATATGGCCAAGCCATTCCAGCAATCTCTACTTTTATAAAGAAATCATGATAAAAATTCGAGAGATTGTGCATCTGGAAGTCACAATAACGTTAAAGGACTGTCAGATAGAAACCCACAGAGGCCCAAGGAGTCTTTCAGTTGAAAGAAAAATACTGTTAGCAGGTCACTTAGTAAGACTCCTTGGGCCTCTGAGGGTTAAATAACAGGACAGTTTGTGATTCATTTGTTTGGGTCACAGGTGACCCAGTGGGCCTCTGATTAAACTTGACGTGAAACGAGGACAACAATAAGCTGAAATGAAAGTAAAAAATAGACGTGAATATTCATTTTCTTATTCATATTCATAGTCACAGTCATATTCATATTCACTTCTTTTGTCACAGTGGGTTCACCATGTGAAACTCGGGCTGCTCTCCTTTTTGTTAACGCATCGCCGCAGTGCAGCGCCACTCAGTTTTTACTTTACCAAGACTTTAGAAAGCCAAGAAGGCTAATTGGCCATCAAGGGGAGGGACCTGGGAAATCAATATCTCTCTCTCCAATGTTTTATATCAGAGCAGCCGGGCGAATGTCCTGCTCTTCACGATTTTTAACTGCCGTGGGTTCTTTAGTGTGCGAAGACCAGAAGGCACACGGATCCGACTCTTTTTTTGTGTGTTTTTTTGTTTGTTTTGTTTTTAGTTTTGACTTCTTCCAAAGGACTAGATATTCAGTTCGATTTTCCGGTCAAACTGAGGGAAAAAAAATTGAGGCCTCAACGAGGAACGAACTCTGGAACCTCGAGTTTAGTTATTGGCAGATGGACACCTGAACTATTTTGCCACTTTTCTCCTTATTGTTAGAAGTTCTTGAGAAAGTGTTCCCCCCAAAACCTTCTTCAAACAGTGCTTACGTTAGGCACTCTTTTGGTCGTGTGACTTCAACTTTTGATACCATACCTTCCAAATTCATGCATTCGCGACTCCTGAAACGGTCGTAGACCTTTACGCCCAGTTTGGTTGAAGATCCAAGAAACAGCGTTGGGCCAATTTTGATAAGGATAAAGGGGGGAAAAGAAAGATACTGAGAACATTTTGCTTGCACAATTTTGTCAGACAGACACCTCTCTTTGGTCGATATCAAACGATTTGGCCTTTAAAAAATTGAAAAATAAAAGAAAATAAGGATAAATATTACAGTTTTTAGTTTCAGTCTCTCAAGATTGTGCAACATAAATATTACATTTTTCAGTTTCAATCTCTCACAATTGTACAACGTAAATGTTACATTTTTTCCCGTTTCAGTCTCTCAAGGTTGTGTAACATAAATATTACATTTTTCAGTTTCAGTCTCTCAAGACTGTGCAACAAATATGTTTGACTTTTCAGTTTCAATCTCTCAAGATTGTGCAACATAAACATCAGATTTTTCAGTTTCAATCTCTCAAGATTGTGTGACATAAAAATGACATTTTTCAATTTCGGTCTCTCAAGATCGTGCAATATAAATATTATTATCTTTTTCATATTCAATCGCTCAAGACGGTGTCTCTACGCTCGGAATAGATTTCGCATGCTCTGACTCCATAGATGCCGCCATATGATACAACTTGTGGCTCGTCCAAGAGTCGAACCCGTGACTCTTAGGAACAGTTGAGGCCACAACACTTGACACATTCGTGTCAAGCGCCTCCAAAATCCCAGACTAGACCGACCCCCCTTCCCTCCCCCTCCCACTTCCACTCAGAGCCCCTGCCCCACCCTCCTTGCTGCCCTCTTCACCCACCCCACCCTCTTGCCCTCTTCACCCCCTTCCACCTCCTACCTCCTCACACCACCACCCTCATTCCCCCACCCTCACCCCACCATCATCATGATTAAAACTGAACTATTAAGACATGTCCACTGCTCCAGATTTATCTGCTGCAAACCCCCAGTTACAGGCGCCAGAATAATCAAGTTTGATTGTGGGCCCTCAACACTGAAGAAAGAAAGAAAGAAAGAATAGAGCACTGCATACCAATCATTTGGTCCCCCATCCCCATCGCAATAAGGATAAGCCAGAGGCTCTTTCAGTATAAATAGCATCCCCACTTTCTGGAGATTCTGTGTTAGAAATTTCACCCTTTTCTCAATCGGTTATTTCGCTTCTGCCTTGCTCCTTTGTCTTCTGTCATCTCTCTCTCTCTCTCTTTTGTATGTGTGTGTGGTGTGTGTGTGTGTGTGTGTGTGTGTGTGTTGTGTGTGTGTGTGTGTGTGTGTGTGTGTGTGTGTGTGTGTTCTGTCTTGCTTGTCCATTCACATGTGTGTGTTATATAAAACGTTACAGTCTTTCTGTTAGGACTGATAACTGGGCACATAAATATCAACAATGTATTTGGCGTAGAGTTGAGCGTGCTATGGGCACACTTGGAGGACTGGGGCCACACAGTCAGTTGTCATCCAATTTACAGATGCGTTATTGAGCTTGCTGCTGAAATTTCCTCATCATCACCGCAGGAGTCTGTATCTCTCAGGCGCGGGCAACGCTAGAATATGTTATGAAAGTATGCGTAGAGTACAGCCCTACTTTTTTTTTTTTCTTTGGCCGTTTATGGGCAGGCCAAATCTAGCGACAAACGTGGTTGTTTTGTTGTGGATCGTGTATGGCAGTTGTATAGTCTAATGATTGTGCTCGTGCATGCGTATGAATATGTGCGTGCGCATGCGCATGCGCATTTGTTTGTTTTCCGCTCTTCCATGAGAAGATTAAAAAGATTTAGCAACAGTAAACAGTTTTCTCCACAAAGTACACAAATACCAGCTGCACACACAGCAGAGGCATTTTATCCCGGGGTTCTGGCACCAAAAATTATGTTCGAAACACACTGAACATAATAGAAGTCACAATACTTAGACTTCGACCAAAATGAAACAAACCACCATGGAAAACTGTTAATCGTCACTAAATCTTTTTCATCTTCACATGGGAGAGCTAAAAAAAAGCAAATGCGCATGCGCGCACACATATTTATACGCATGCACGAGCACACATCATTAGACTGTACGACTGCTACACACGATCAACAACATTTTTCTCTAGTTACTGTGTTATGTCATAGAGTTTGGTGGTCAATGGAGTTGTTGTCGACAATGTCTCCTGTCGCTCCACTTGATAGAGACATCGCTGCGGTATGTGTTCAGCTGTGTGGTCTTTTTGACTGCAAGGGCTAGTTGGCGATGGCGTAGATTTGAACCTCCAGTTCATATGGTCGTTTAACCAGTGGTGGCCAGTGTGAAGCCTCATGAGGACCTTTTACTGCTCTTTGAACAGAAGATGGTAGTCGTGCTTTTCTGTCCGTGGCCAAAGAAGGGATGCGATAACGCGCTTGCTGTTTGATTTTGCCTGCGCGAAGCATTGCAAGGGAAACAACTCGACTTTCTAGACTGGAGTCATGCAGTGTATGGATAGCCCCCCTTCGCTTAGTGAGACGGTACATTTACTTTGGCCTCAAGAGCTGGGAGGTGATTGGCATGTGGTGGGGTATTGTTTACTCTGGGTCCCAGCCAGCACCCTCAGGTGTTTCTTATTAACTTAAAACCTTGAGTGTTTCGACTTTTACGAATGCAAACAGCCCTAACTGCATTTATAAATTTACATAAAGTTTTGACATATTAACTGTAACATTCAAAGCAACTGATAAACTTGTTTAATTTAAATCAAAAGTTTCGGTCTTCCATCATTTTTAGTTCAGTAAATTGTAGATGAACAGTCAATATTGTCTAACGACTCTGCTGATTTACCTTTTTCAGTATTTATCATGAAGAGTTTATTTCTTGATACTGGCAGTCTTTCGAGTTCACCGAATGTTCTACTTATTTATTCACGTATGCATGAACCAAAAGAGAACAGCAGAAGAACAGTGTGGATTTGTGTAAGGGAAAGGAAATATCACTGCCATATATCATCATCATCATCATCAGGTGCCCTGCCGCATGGCGTCGGCGACTATGGACTTCCATCCATCTCTATCTCTCGTTGCCCCTAGCATCTCCCCCACCCTCCTCGTCCCCAGCCATTCTGCAAGTCCGTCCAGCATTTTCTCCCTGGGTTTACCTGGTGCTCTCTTTCCCTCCAGCTTTCCCGTTGTGATCAGGTGCTCCCAAATCCCCTTCCTCATGAAATGGCCTATAAATGTTGCCTGTCTTTTACTAATCTTCTTTATGAGTGATCTACTTGTGTCTGCCTCCATCAAGACTATCTCGTTTGTTTTCTTTGCTGTGCATGGAACTCTCAACATTCTTCTTAGAAACCACATCTCGGCTGCCCCAATCTTGCTCTGGCTTTGCTTGCTGACTGTCCACGCCTCGCATCCGTACACCAGTATTGGTTCTATATAACATTCAAGGACTCTCTTTCTGATGTTAATTGATAGGCATTTGTTGGTAAGAATGCTTGTCATCTTCTTGAATGCTGTCTTGGCTTGGCCGATCCTGCCGGCTATTTCCGATGTGCATCTGCCGTCTGATGAAATGATCGTTCCCAGGTATTTGAATTTATCAACCTGCATCAAGGTTAATGCCATAATTATATATCTTAAGATATATCATAGACAGGTCAGTCGAGTTGAATAAGGATTTATATTTATGCTCTGTTGATTACATATATCAAGGCTTTTGATAGGGTAAAACACGAAAAATGGATCAGACTAGTAGAAAGGCTCAATATTGATGGAAAAGATCTAACAATAATCAGAAATATGTACTGGGAACAAACAGCAGCAGTGAGAAAAGAAAACGAAATAGAACAAACAGCAGCAATGAGAATAAAAACGACACAAGCTCTTTTCCAAAATATCAAAAGAGGGGTCAGGCAGCGTTGTATTCTGTCACGAGATTTGATTTCACTTTACAGCAAAAGCATCATGAGAAACTTAGGAGAGTGCCCCGGGATAAAGGTTGGAGGAAAAATGATAAACAACATTCGTTATGCAGATGACATCGTGCTAATTGCAGAAAAATGGAAAAATACCTACAAAACCTTGTGAATATACTAGAAATAAAGGACTGGAGCTAAACAGCAAAAAGACTGAAGTCATGGTAATCAGTGAAAAATGAAGAAATCCCGTTAAGTAAAACATCAAACGGCACAACTCTGAGACAGGTTGGTAAGTTTAAATATCTGGGAACGGTCATCTCACCAGATGGCAGATGCGCATTAGAAATAGCCAGCAGAATCGGTAAAATGAAACGCTTTCTTAGCAACAAATGTCTATCAATTAACATCGGGAAGAGAGTTCTTGAGTGTTATGTACAACTGATACTGTTGTACGGTTGTGAAGCGCGGACAGTCAACACGAAAGTCAGAACAATATTGAGGCAACTGAAATGTGGTTTCTAAGAAGAATGTTGATAGTTCCATGGACAGCAAAGAAAATAAACGAGACAGTCTTGAAGGAAGTAGACACAAGGAGATATTAATAAAGAAAATGAGGAAAAGACAAGCAACATTCACAGGACCCTAATTGAAATTTATGTCCTGAGAGACAAATGAAGATTATGCGAAAAATCGTCAAGAAGCGATTTATGCGTTCTAAACTAGTTTGTGTGTGTGTTGTGTGTGTGTGTGTGTGTGTGTTGTGTGTGGTGTGTGTGTGTGTGTGTGTGTGTGTGTGGTAGTGTGTGTGTGTGTATTGTGTGTGTTGTTGTTATCATCCTTATCAAGTGATGCATCAATTTGCTGTGTTCCACCCGGCCTAAATGACGGTGGCGGGATGCGGGGTGTAAATAAAGAACGGGGTTCCCTGGTCGGCGGGCTGTGGCAGGATTTACCCATTTCCTGCCTGCTACGAGATAGCCTCGTACCTATTTCCGGTGTTCTGTGCGCCTACATACGAGAGCATCTCATACCTTTTTCATCATCGGATTTTGACGGTCTACAAAGGGAGGAACACTGATAATGGTTCCTGGCCATTCTAGACACACTAAAGACAGTTATATCCCTTTGACCAGTCAAGCGACCACAGAGTACTCTGTGAAGCGACGAACAAGTTGCGATTTCGATAATGAAATTCAAGATGTCAGACCAGCAGCAGCGATCGACCAGGCGTCCCGTTTTCAGAAAGAAAAAAAACATTTACTGGCTGTTATGTGAATTCCAGATGTTTGTCCTGTTCTTAGTAAACAACTGCACCAATTTCCGGTGTTTTCTGTGGTTTTATGTGCTGTAAAGACTGTGTTTATGTTCCGAATTTGTCATTTTTTGTACAAAATGTACATTATATCCACCTCTCCCAAAATATTACCAACAAAATCAGGGTTCTACTTACACCACATCATGGCCAGGGGTATAACCAAAAAACATGCAAAAAATTTAAATATCTCAATAAAATGGCTGAATACTGGGCAGTTTAGTGAACCAACCATAAAATGCAGACATTTGCTCTGGCACACAGCAATGCAAAAAAGGCTAATACCATGGCAGTGAAGGGGTTTTAAATTAAGTTAAATTAATTAAATGGGTAAAGG
Source organism: Monoplex corrugatus (assembly GCA_030674185.1). Classification (NCBI taxonomy): domain Eukaryota; kingdom Metazoa; phylum Mollusca; class Gastropoda; order Littorinimorpha; family Ranellidae; genus Monoplex; species Monoplex corrugatus. The sequence continues at coordinate 15,138,718 of JAPXFY010000030.1, read as the reverse complement.
TGACTGCGGTCTTGGCTGTGCCATACGTTGCTCTTACAGGATAGAGGGCGAAGAAAATGTCCAGGATTTCCACCCCTGGGGGCACAACGGAGTAAGCGTTGCTTCTCTCGCTCCAGATTCAGAAATGCAACCTGAAGCAGAAACAAACGATTTGAAATCTCTTACAACTCATCTTTCCCAGGGCTGATGAAGTGCTGCTGCGTTCACGTGCGGTTCGAACAATGTAAATGAAAACAAGAGAAATTTGTGTCAGTGCATTATGTCATTTTGCCATCATGTACGATGCAGTGGATTTTCGGCATCGACTCTTTGTAGCCCTTTACCATCTGGAACACTTTACTGTTCGATAAAGTCTTATGTACTTTCTCTTGGGATTGATAATTGGGTACATGTATTTAGTGCTTTTTGGGCTCTCGGGAGGTGATATATGCGGCAGCAATTTTAGGTAATTTAGGCCCGTCCTTATATATGTTTTAGTGTCCTTTTATTTATGTTACAATTTGTATTCAGGTGTATTTTTTAACCCTTTGACTCCCGCACCCTGTCCACCAGCATATTGCGTTGCCAACCATGCTAGCAAAGCAAAAACTTAACCCTTTGATTCCCTCACCCTATCCACCAGCTTCCTTTTTGCAGTTGGTGGATAGGGTGCAGGAATCAAAGGGTTAAATCCCATGTGTGATAAATTGGACGGAGTGGTCAACGCCAGGGTCATCTCCTGAGGTAATGTGCGTGAATACATTCATGTGTGTACTCGATTTTCTTTTCCTTTTTTTTTTTTCCTGTTGAAGTATTGTGTATGTATTGAAACGATTAGCCTATAGCCCTTATATGGCCGTATGCAGTCGGCTGGGCTTTAAACGAAAATAACAATAACAATCATAATGACAATGACAATAATAATAATAATGACAATAACAATAACAATGACAATAACAATAACAAAACAATGACAAAAACAATAATATTGACAATAACAATTACAATATAATGACAATAACAATAATAATGACAATAACAATGACAATAACAAATAATAATGACAATAACAATAATAATGACAATAACAATGACAATAACACCCAACACTAACAATGACAATAATAACAATAATAATGACAATACAATAATAATGACAAAGGCCGGTTGGCCGAAAATTTGCGCTTGTTTTGTCTTGTTTTGTTAAATACGCGCTTACATTGGTTTTCTTGTTCTTCTGTTTCCTTTGACTCCGTACTCTATCCATCAACTGCAAAAACTTAACCCTTTGGCTCCCAAACCCTATAAACCAACTGCAAAAACTTAACCCTTTGCTCCTGCACCCTATGCACCAACTGCAAAAACAATCTTCTTGAACTCCTGCAAACCCTACTTCACACCCAAACTGCAAAAACTTAACCCTTTGACTCTTTCACCCTTTACACCAACTGCAAAAACTAACCCTTTGACTTCCGCACCCAATACACCAACTGCAAAATCTTTAACCCTTTGACTCCGCACCTTATACCAACTGCAAAAACTTAACCCTTTGACTCCGCACCCAATACACCAACTGCTAAAACTTAACCTTCTGACTCCCCACCCTGTACACCAACTGCAAAAACTTAACCCTTTGACTCCTGCACCTCTATAAACCAACTGCAAAAACTTAACCCTTTGACTCCCACACCCTGTACACCAACTGCAAAAACTTAACCTTTGACTCCTCACCCAATACACCAACTGCTAAAACTTACCCTTTAACTCCACACCTCGTACACCAACTGCTAAAAACTTCACCCTTCGACTCCCACACCCTATACACCAACTGCAAAAACTTAATCCTTTGACTCCTGCACCCAATACACCAACTGCAAAAACTTTAACCCTTTGACTCCTGCACCCTATACACCAACTGCAAAAACTTAACCCTTTGACTCCCGCACCCTATACACCAACTGCAAAAACTTAATCCTTTGACTCCCTCACCCTATCCACAAGCTTCCTGCAGGAAGCTGGTGGATAGGGTGAGGGAGTCAAAGAATGCAGGAAGCTGGTGGATAGGGTGAGGGAGTCAAAGGATTAAGTTTTTGCTTTGCTATCATAGTCGACAATGCAGGATACTGGTGGACAGGGTGCGGGAGTCAAAGGGATGATTAATGTTATGAGTTGGGACTGATAATTAGAGCAGTAATTAATCAGATTCTTACTCTTTGTTTGTTTGTATGTTTGTTTTTGTCTTCCTATTCTACAAACAAAACTGTCAGTGTCACTGACTGCCCCATACACATTTTACTGTAAACATTTGATACAAGAAAACCACCGTGTAAAGAATCATCTATCCAAGATGGACAGAAACATTGTCAATGACCCCCTTCTACTGCCCCCCCCCCACATAACACACACACACATACACACACAACACACTTACACATACACACCACACAACATACAAACCACATAATCCACACAAACAACACACACATACAAAACACACACACATAGACACACACACACACGCACACAACCACACACACTCACACACACGCACACAACCAACACACACACACACACCACACAACACACACACCACACACACACACACACACACACGCACACACACACCCACACAACACACACACACGCACACAACCACACACACACACGCACACAACCACACACACACACACACACACACAACACACACAACACACACACACACACACACACACACACACACACACACACACACACACACACAACATACACACACACACACTTACACACACACACACTTACACACACACACACACTTACAACACACACACACTTACACACATACACACCCCCTTACACACACACACACACACACACACACACACCTGTGAGGGAATAAAGTCACTGTCAGCTGCCTGCAATGTCTGACACGATTTGGGTCGTCTTGTGAATTTGTGCTTCAATTAATTAAAGAATCTGGACAATCGTGTCCATTATCCAGACGAGTCTGACATGTCTTCTGCGTAATTTTATGGTTGAGGGAAGAAAAATAGCTTACAGTCAAAGAGGATTTTTACAGTGCATGTGCGTATGTATGTGAGAGAGAGAGAGAGAAGAGAGAGGACGACGAAGAGAAGAGAGAGGTGTAGGAGACAGGAGCAGGACAGAGAAAGACAGAAAGAGAGGAGAGAGATAAGAGAAGAGTGAGAAGAGAGAGTTGAGGGAGAGGGAGAAAGTGAGAAGAACAGAGAGTGAGAGAAGAGAGAGAACAGAGACAGAGGTGAAAGAGAGAGTTTGAGAGTGAAAGAAAGAAAGAAAGAGAGAGAGATACAGAGAGAGATACAGAGAGACGAGAACAGAGAGAGGCAGACAGAGACAGAGAGAGACAAAGACAGAGAGAGAGAGAGACAAAGACAGAGAGAGGGAATAAAAAAGAGAGATAGAGAGTGAGAGGGAAAAGAGAGAGAGAGAGAGAGAGAGAGAATGAGAGTGAGAGAGAAAGAGAATGAGAAAGAGAGAGAGAGAGTGCAAGAGAGAGAGAGAGAGAGTGAGTGAGAATGACATGGAGTGTGTCAGAGTGAAGGGATGTGTACATATAGATGTGTGTATGGGTGTGTGTGCATGTGTGTGTTTGTGTGTGTGTATGTGAGAGACAGAGAGAGAGAGAGAGAGAAGAGAAGAGAGACAGAGACAGAGACAGACGAAGACAGAGAGAAAGAGACAGACAGACATACAACAGACAGAGACAGAGACAGAGAGACAGATGGAAAGACATTCAGAGAGACAGACAGAGAAAATCAGAGAAGAGAGAGAGACAGAGACAGAGATAGAGAGACAGGAGAGACAGACGAGACAGAGACAGAGAGGTAGAGGGGTGTGAAAGTTGAACGTCAACAGTACAGTAGTTATAGAAGAACCTGCTCACACCAATGACGAGCACGCAGTCAAGTGGGGGGCGGAGTCAGCGATGATGCAACCAACCACTTCACACTCTACTCTCCACGCCGTCTCACAGGGACGTATAGTGGTGGCCTTCGCGAAGCAGTGGGCGTAGTCTGCTTTCACGATAGACATACTTCCTTTATTTTGTATTCATTTGTTCACCTACTTACTTACTTGCGGGCCTCGATAGCCAGTTGGTTTGAGCATCGGATTCACATGCTAATGGTTGTGGGTTCGAATCCCGGGGTGCGCTATATTAAAACTGGCCATCTCACTGCCCCATCCTTAACATCGTTGTTGTTCTGGTGGTGTCAGTATAGGATTAGATAGGTTCCCCTTCCCCCACTTCCCCAGGGATGGTTATCCCGTGGGCCATTGATCTATCACCTGAGGTGGGTGTCGACGTAAAATCTGAACCAAATCAATCTACTTACTTACTTGCTTCTTATTCACACTCACTCACTCGCACTTGCTTACTTGCTTGCTTACTTACTCACTTACTCACCTATCTATAATCAAGAAAATATTGGCTTCACCTAGTTGATATACAGCTGAGCAATTGGGCATTTTTCTGTCATGCAAGATGAGTTTATACATTTGTGTTGTGTGTGATTCAGACCTTTGATTATATATTTATTTACTTTATATAATTTTATATGTTTCTTTTTTGAAGGTAAGATACGCACATACACAGTCATTTACAAGTAACCAAGATTATTCCAGTGGTAGGTGATGAAATACCAGTATAAAATATAGACTAGGTAAAACATAGTCCAGGTAGGGCCTCAGAATCTGGCCAGCTTATGGGTTTATGTGCAGGCTTAATTAAGGAATGTGCCATGGTCACCATACACGTGGCACCTGTGACTTTATGCACATGGAATTTGTTCCGAGCACGGAGACGTCATCTTGAGAAACTGAAACGATTGAATGAAGTGGGTAAGTCACCATGGTGTAGTGGTTAGCGCAACGGACTACCAACTGGAAGGTTGTGGGTTTGAATCCCTTCACTCCTGTCACTTAGCCTAGGTTATTGTTGTTTAAGCCCTGTCGACTGCAGAGAGCCATATCAGGGCTATAATTGCTTTAAAACGTACAAATGCTTCAACAGGAAAGACCCCCCCCCAAAAAAAAAAAACAAAAAAAAAAAAAACACACACACACAACACAAACGAAAATTAAGTACTACATATCAATGCATTCACCCACTTAATCTAGGGACGTGCCCCTGGCTTTGACCACTCTGTCTAATTGATCACACAGGGGATTCAAAAAAACACACCTGAATACAAATTAAGGCATACCTAAGGACACTTAAACATATATATATATATATATAATAGCGGGAGTAAAATTACCAAAAATTGCTTCCGCATATCTCATATCTAATGAACCAAAAATGCACTTAATACATGTTCCCAATTATCAATCCTAAGAAAAGTAGGTAAGACTTTATCAAACACATACAGGTGACTGGACCAGCAAGACAGAAAACGATAGAAAGAAATGACAGAAAGGAAAGGAACAAGGTAGAAACAAAGAGAGTGATAGAAAAGAGGACTCCTGTCACTAAAATTATTGTTGGATTTTTCGGCCTCAGTGAGCTTCTACGTAGAGTTGAGTGTGCTGGAAGTCTGGGACCACACCGTCGAGTCTCATACACTTCATGGACACGTTATTGAAGGTGTTGTTCAAATCCCTTGACCAACATCGCAGGTGTTTGCGTCTCTCAGGCTAGCACACACCACATAAGCACATATGTATGGAATGTGCTGTTGGCCTCAACACCACTGACTAATGCAACAAAGGTAACAGTTTTATGGCCTGAAGTTGCCAGATCATGAGGGAGGTTTTGAGGAAAGTGAGGTGTATGTTCAGCGACTCTGATTCATTTTCATCATCATCATCATCGTCATCATTATCATCATCATCATCGTCATCATCGTCGTCGTCGTCATCATCATCGTCATCATTATATTCATCATTACCATCATCATCATGTGCCCTCCATATGAATGTATCTTTTGTCGCTGTAAGAATATCTGCCACCCTTTCCATACCATTCGCTCCACAAAGTCCATCCAATGTTTTCTTCTTGGGTCTACCTCGTAGTCTTTTTCCCTCCAGCTTTCCTGTTGTGACCAGGTGCTCAAATTTCTCTTGCCTGTTCTATAAATGTTGCTTGTCTGTTCCCAATCTTCTTCATCAATGTTCTGTTTGTGTTTGTTTCTTTCAAGATGGTCTGGTTTGTTTTCTTTGCTGTCCACGGAACTCTTTACATTTTTCTTAGAAACTACATTTTAGCTGTTTAAGTCTTGTTCTGATTTTGTTTGATGATTGTCTTAAGTTTCGTATCTGTACAAGAGTATTGGTTTTATTGACTCTTTTTGTTGTCTGGAAAACTACTTAAGGAACGGTGTGTGTGTGTGTGTGTGTGTGTGTGTGTGTGTGTGTGTGTGTGTGTGTGTGTGTGTGTGTGTGTGTGTGTGTGTGTGTGTGTGTGTGTGTGTGTGACCATGTCTGTGTGTCACCCTTCATCGACTACGAAACCATTGTTTTGACAAAGGTGGACGGAAAGAAATGGTTATGGGTCTTGTTTAGAGTCAAGTGCTTGTGTGTGTGTGTATGTGTATGTGTGTGTGTGTGTGTGTGTGTGTGTGTGTGTGCGTGTGTGTTTGCGTGTGTGTGTGCGTGTGCGTGTGAGTGACCATCTCTGTGCGTGTCCATGTGTGTAGGTACACATATATGTGTGAAAAACTTGCCACAGGAAAGAAAAATTGCCCCGTGGCTGTTTTGTCAAGGGGATCAATTGATCCCCCCGCCCATCAGTAAGTCAGTGGTCCCTGGTGAAGTGGCCAGCAAGTCGTTTAACACCCAACGGCCACAGTGCACTTAGAAGCGCCCAACCTCCCTCCAACACCACTATCTCCCCCATTAACCCTTTGACTCCTGCACCCTGCCCACCAGCGTCCTGTATTGCCAACCATGCTAGCAAAGCAAAAACTTAACCCTTTGATTGCGAACTGGATCCTCTTCCAGGTTCTCTCTACTCCGACTGTCTCCCTACTCTCCTCCCATTCATCACTGACATCATCAACACTTCTCTTCAAACTGGAACTGTCCCAGATTCTTTCAAGTCTGCTATTGTTCACCCTCTCCTCAAGAAACACAATTTAGACCCAAATGAACTGAAAAATTACCGGCCTATCTCTAATCTCTCTTTCTTGTCAAAACTCCTTGAAAAAGTCGTCCTCAACCAGCTGAACTCTCACCTGTCTGCCAACAATCTCCTCAATCCTTTCCAGTCAGCCTACCGCCAGTGCCATAGCACTGAAACTGCCCTACTACACATTCTCAACAATCTCCTCCTTGCAACTGATAATATGTTCTCTTTTTTGAAGTAAGATACGACTTCACAGTCTTCGATAACCAATTACCAGTGGATATTCTCCTTATTAGACTTAGTAAACATTGTCGGCCTCAGAATTGCCTCTATTTTTGCAGGCTTATTAGGAATTCATCACAACACGTAAAACAAGAATGTTCCATCAGGTCATCTTAACTGAACCTGCAATGACTGGACCATGTGGTTGTTCCGCAAGGATCTGTCTTGGGCCTCACCTGTCACTTCTTTATTGTTTAACCTCACTCCCCCCTTTAAGTACCCTCATCAAAACTCCCCCCAAAAAACAACAACACT
>JAPXFY010000030.1:15076100-15123600 GCA_030674185.1 Monoplex corrugatus | reverse complement strand
GAGAGAGAGAGAGAGAGAGAGAGAGAGAGAGAGAGAGTGAGAGAGAGAGAGATACAGAGAGACAGAGAGAGGCAGACAGAGACAGAGAAAGAGAAAGACAGAGAGAGAGACAAAGACAAAGAGAGGTATTGAAAAGAAGAGAGAGGGAGTGAAAAAGAGAGATAGAGAGTGAGAGGGAAAAGAGAGAGAGAGAGAGAGTGAGTAAGAATGACACGGAGTGAGTGAGAGTGAAGGGATGTGTATATATAGATGTGTGTATGGGTTTGTGTGCGTGTGTGTGTGTGTGTGTGCGTGTGTGTGTGTGTGTGTGTGTGTGTGTGTGTGTGTGTGTGTGAGAGAGAGAGAGACAAAGACAGAGACAGAGAGACAGAGAGAGTGAGAGAGAGAGAGAGAAAGACAGACATACATGCAGAGAGAAAGAGACATACAGTCAGACAGAGGCAGAGACAGAGAGACAGACGGAAAGACATTCAGAGAGACAGACAGAGAAAATCAGAGAGAGAGAGAGAGACAGACAGAGAGAGAGAAACAGTGAAGTAGAGAGGTGTGAAAGTTGTACGCATCGTATAGTAGTAATAGAAGGACCTGCACTCACCCATGACGAGCACGCAGTCAAGTAGGGGGCGGAGTCAGCGATGATGCAACCAACCACTTCAAACTCTACTCTCCACGCCGTCTCACAGGGACGTATAGCAGTGGCCTTCGCGAAGCTGTGGGCGTAGTCTGCTTTCACGATAGACATACTTCCTTTATTTTGTATTCATTTATTCACCTACTTACTTACTTGCTTCTTATTCACTTACTCACTCACTCACTCACTTACTCGCTAACTTACTTGCTTACTTGCTTGCTTGCTTGCTTACTTACTTACCTATCTATAATCAAGAAAATATTGGCTTCACCTAGTTGATAGATGGCTGAGCATTTGGGCATTTTCTGTCATGCAAGACGAGTTTATACAGTTGTGTTGTGTGTGATTCAGACCTGTGATTATTCATTTAGTTAATTTATATAATTTCATATGTTCCTTTTTCGAAGGTAAGATACGCAGATACACAGTCATTTACAGGTAACCAAGATTATTCCAGTGGTAGGCTGATAAAATACCAGAATGAATTACTGACTAGGTAAAACATAGTCTAGGTAGGGCCTCAGAATCTGGCCAGCTCATGGGTTTACGTGCAGGCTTAAATAAGGTATGTGTCATGGTCACTATATACGTGACACCTGTGACTTTAGTGCACATGGAATTCGTTCCATGCACGGAGACGTCATCTTGAGAAACTGAAACCATTGAATGAAATGGGTAAGTCACCGTGGTGTAGTGGTTAGTGCAACGGACTACCGACTGGAAGGTTGTGGGTTTGAATCCCTTCACTCCTGTCACTTAGCCTAGGTTATTGTTGTTTAAAGCCCAGCCAACTGCGGAGAGCCATATCAGGGCTATAACCACTTTAAAACAAATAATGCTTCAACAGGAAAGACAAAAAATAAAGAAAAAAAAGAAACGAAAATTAAGTACACATATCAATGCATTCGCCCACTTAATCTAGGGACGTGCCCCTGGCGTTGACCACTCTGTCTAATTGATCACACAGGGGATTCAAAAAACACACCTGAATACAAATTAAGGCATACCTAAGGACACTTAAACGTATATATATATATATATATAATAGCGGGAGTAAAATTACCAAAAATTGCTTCCGCATATCTCATATCTAATGAACCAAAAATGCACTTAATACATGTTCCCAATTATCAATCCTAAGAAAAGTAGGTAAGACTTCATCAAACACATACAGGTGACTGGACCAGCAAGACAGAAAACGATAGAAAGAAATGACAGAAAGGAAAGGAACAAGGCAGAAACAAAGAGAGTGATAGAAAAGAGGACTCCTGTCACTAAAATTATTGTTGGATTTTTCGGCCTCAGTGAGCTCCTACGTAGAGTTGAGTGTGCTGGAAGTCTGGGACCACACCGTCGAGTCTCATACACTTCATGGATACGTCATTGAAGGTGTTCAAATCCCTTGACCAACATCGCAGGTGTTTGCATCTCTCAGGCTAGCACACGCCACATAAGCACATATGTATGGAATGTGCTGTTGGCCTCAACACCACTGACTAATGCAACAAAGGTAACAGTTTTATGGCTTGAAGTTGCCAGATCATGAGGGAGGTTTTGAGGAAAGTGAGGTGTATGTTCAGCGACTCTGATTCATTTTCATCATCATCATCATTGTCATCATCATCATCATCATCATCGTCATCATCGTCGTCGTCGTCATCATCATCGTCATCATTATATTCATCATTACCATCATCATCATGTGCCCTCCATATGAATGTATCTTTTGTCGTTGTAAGTATATCTGCCACCCTTTCCATACCATTCACTCGGCAAAGTCCATCCAATGTTTTCTTCCTGGGTCTACCTCGTGGTCTTTTTCCCTCCAGCTTTCCTGTTGTGACCAGGTGCTCAAATTTCTCTTGCCTGTTCTCTAAATGTTGCTTGTCTGTTCCCAATCTTTTTTTTATCAATGTTCTGTTTGTGTTTGTTTCTTTTAAGATGGTCTGGTTTGTTTTCTTTGCTGTCCACGGAACTCTTTACATTTTTCTTAGAAACTACATTTTAGTTACTTCAGTCTCGTTCTGGCTTTGTTTGATGATTGTTTCGTATAGATCTGTACAAGAGTATTGGTTTTATTGACTCTTTTTGTTGTCGGGAAAACCACTAAAGGCACGATGTGTGTGTGTGTGTGTGTGTGTGTGTGTGTGTGTGTGTGTGTGTGTGTGTGTGTGTGTGTGTGTGTGTGTGTGTGTTGATGTGTGACCATATCTGTGTCACCCTTCATCGACCATGAAACCATTGTTTTGACAAAGGTTGACGGAAAGAAATAGTTGTGGGTCTTGGTAAGAGTTAAGTGCTTGTGTATGTTGTGTGTGTGTGTGTGTGTGTGTGTGGTGTGTGTGTGTGTGTGTGTGTATGTGTGTGTGTGTGTGTGTGTGTGTGTGTTGTGTGTGTGTGTGTGTGTGTTGTGTGTGTGGTGTGACCATATATGTGTGTCACCCTTCATCGACCATGAAACCATTGTTTTGACAAAGGTTGACGGAAAGAAATGGTTGTGGGTCTTGGTAAGAGTTAAGTGCTTGTGTGTATGTGTGTGTGTGTGTGTGTGCGTGTGTGTGTGTGCGTGTGTATGTGTGTGTGTGCATGTGCTTGACCATCTCTGTGCGTGTCCATGTGTGAAGGTACACATACATGTGTGAAAAACTTGCTACAGGAAAGAAAAATTGCCCCGTGGCTGTATTGTCTAGGGGATGAATTGATCCCCCCTCCCCCACCCACCAGTAAGTCAGTGGTCCATGGTGAAGTGGTCAGCAAGTTGTTTAACAACCCAACGGTCACAGTGCACTTAGAAGCGCCCCACCTCCCTCCCCCACCACATCTCCCCCCATTAACCCTTTGACTCCTGCACCCTGCCCACCAGCATCCTGTATTGCCAACCATGCTAGCAAAGCAAAAACTCAAGCCTTTGATGCCCTCATCCTATCCACCAGCTTTCTGCAGGAAGCTGGTGGATGGGGTGAGGGATGAAAGGGTTATGGTTTTGCAGTTGGTGAATAGGGTGCAGGAGTCAAAGGGTTAACATCATCCAACAATCTGCTCCTCATGATGGGCCACTCACAAAGGAACTATAGGTCTGAAAGGGAGTCGAGTCCATAAGGCAGTGAAGAATACAATACCATGGTCCACTGACTTCCACACCTTTGCCCATACGCACAAACCGTGATCATTGCTTTTCCTTGGCGCAACGTTCTGTGTGCCTTGTTGCGGGAAACAGCATGTTTCATGGCAACGTTCCGACCATCAGTTCTATCTCCATTTTGTGTGGATTCTGAAGAGATCCATTGTCCCGGCATAGTGGCAATGAAGAAAGAAACAGAAAGTCAACAGGGAATAGAGAACAGGACAAAGACAAGACCAAAGACCACATTTTTTAAATTTCAGAAGATTATAAAATACGCAGTACGTAGCTTTTTTGTCACTGAGAGACAGGTTCAGCCAGGTAGCCATTATAAAATAAGTAAGAAATGTTTCTTTTTTATATTCAGCCTTCGTCTGAAAAGGGAAAAACAGTCATCATCATCATCAGGTGCCCTGCCGCATGGCGTTGGCGATCATGGACCTCCATCTGCCTCTATCTCTCGTTGCCCCTAGCATCTTCCCTACCCTCCTCGTCCCCAGCCACTCTGCAAGTCCGTCCGGCATTTTCTCCCTGGGTCTACCCGGTGCTCTCTTTTCCTCCAGCTTTCCCGTTGTGACCAGGTGCTCCAAATCCCCCTTCCTCATAAAATGGCCTCTAAATGTTGCCTGTCTTTTCCTAATCTTCCTTATGAGTGATCTACTTGTGTCTGCCTCCATCAAGACTGTCTCGTTTGTTTTCTTTGCTGTCCATGGAACCCTCAACATTTTTCTTTTTTACATTCAGCCTTCGTCTGAAAAGGGAAAAACAATATTCTAAAGAAAATAATGTTATTAAATATAATCAAACCACACAATCACACGAAAAAACAAACCAACAAACTGACCATAAAAAAAAGCGGATGCAGACATCAAAGAATTAAAGAAGAATCTGTCCATACATAACGAATACATAATCCTATGCTACGCATGAATAAGCATCATGTGCAGTCAAAAACAATAAATTTACACACTTGTATACAGTCACATCTACGCACACATGCCTGTATGCTTGTAGTGCACACACACACATACACACGCACATACACACATACACTCTTACACACACACACACACTCACACACACAAACACACACACATACACACACGCTCACATACACACAACACACACACACATACACACACACACATACACACTACACACACACATACACACACACATACACACACACAAACACACACACACATACACACACATGTACACACATGCACACACACATACACACACACAAAACACACACACACACACATAAACATTTCGTCCAACACACACACCACACACACACACACACACACATACACACAACACACACACACACACACACACACACACACACACGAACAAATTTACTCACCCACTCACTCACAGGCATAGACTCACACCCATACACACACACACACACCACAACCACGCCCACATACGCACCCCCTCCACACACACACACACACACATATATACACACAGTCACATACGCACACACATACACACGCACACACACAAACACAGATACACACACACACACACACACATACATATGTATATATATAGATATATACATACACACACGCGCCCACACGTACACACGCCCCCCCCACCACACACACACACACACACACACAACTGACACTGACACACACAGACTCTGACACACACACACACACACACCCCATACACACAGACACGCACGCAGAAACGTGCTACAGCTGCACAATCTGTACGTGGAATTGCTTGTCCGTCACGTGAATTCATATCATCCATGAGTTTGAATTTCTGAGCTGTTGGACTTTCAAACTTCAATTACATTTGAGCTCTGCCAGCAGTGAAAAGAAACCAGCGCTATTGTGTACTTATTTATTCATTCATTTTTATTTTTATTCACTGGATCAGTTAGAAGTGTCAACGGGCGGTTGAAAAGGCCCAAAGTGGAAATCAAATCAGCTAATACATCAGCTCTGTGAACTTTGGACAGGGTAAGTATCTTTCTTTAAACGTATTTTAGACTTGCAAAGTTAATGGCTGGCATGACTTTTTAACTGTTGTCTTTTTATTTTACCTGGGTGTCGTTTTTAACGTGGTGTTAGCCCTGATATGGCTCTAGTAGTACATGTAGGCTGAGCAATAACAGCAATATGAACCTGAACCTGAAAGAAATATATCTTCTTTCGTAGTATGTTATAACCCTGGTGTCTGATTTTTACACAGGTTATTGGCTCTGTTGATAGGTCCGTCGACTCAGTATCTAGTGTCTCGAGTTCAATCCCGGTGGACAACTTAAAAACTGACCTGTTCGTTGCTCATCTTAATGTTTCAGTAACACTTATGGAAATTCTGTGTTAGAAATGTCCTCTTTTTGTCACTCTGTTTCTGCCTTGTTCCTTTGCTTTCTGTTATTTCTTCCTATCATTGTGTGCCTTGCTGGTCCATTCACCTGTATGTGTTCGCTATAGTCTTACGTACTTCTCTTAGGATTAATGATAGGATACATGTATTAAGTGCATTTTTGGCTCTAGGAAAATGACATATGCGCAAGCAATTTAAGTTAATTAAGTCTGTTTTTATATATGTTTTAGTGTCCTTAGTTATGTTAAAATTTGTATTCATGTATGATTTTTAAACCCATTGGGCTTTACGTTAAATAAAATAATAACAATAAAGTTGATCAACCTAGGATACAAGAAACCCAGATTTCATTACTGATCGTATGTGTCTGCCCTCCCCTTTTCACTAGACCTTGAGTGGTGGTCTGATTGCAAGTCTTTAAGATGAGATAATAAACTTTAGTGCCGTACACAGTATACATCTAGTGCACGTTGAAGATCATACGGTAATAACAGAATTGCATCTGTTAAAATTCTGTAGAAAAATATGGTTAATGAATAAACAAAAATACACTATAAAAATGTGACAACGCACTTCAGAGATTTCCTTTCCCTGGAAGGAGCGGCCTGTTTGTCACACGGAAAACTTTGAAATTCGTTGTGAACAACAAAACACCACAATCCAGTCCAGTTCGGAGTTCAGTCCATCAGATATTATCAGTATCTGAAACAGTGCGCCTTTCTCATCCTAAGCACAACAAACACATGATCAGAATATCGTGAACCATGATTATTACCGTTTTTATCCAGAACGGTGCGCCTTTTCAGTTCCAGGCACAACAAGCACAAGACCAAAATATTGTGAACCATGATTATTACCGTTTTTATCCAGAACGGTGCACCTTTTCAGTTCCAGGCACAACAAGCACAAGACAAATATTTGAACCATGCTTGATTGTTACCGTTTTTATCCAGAATGGTGCGCCTTTTCAATTCCAGGCACAACTAACACAAGACCAAGATATTGTGAACCATATTTTTGTATTTTTATTCAGAACAATGCGCCTTTTAAATCCCAGGCACAACAAACATATGACCAGAATATTGTGAATCATAATTATTGTTATACATTCTAATAAAAGTTCCTGTGTCCACAGAAAGGTGACAGAGACTGTGATCCTCCTTCACTGTGCCATCACTGGACAAAAAGCTCCACACATACTGGACCCGTGTCAACACCCCAAGACACCACAAGGCATCATTTACACCTTTCCCCGTCGTCCAGTCCATCTCGTCCAATCTTCATGAACACCCGGTAACTAGATCAAAACTGAAAACTGGGGGTGGGTGGGATGGGATGGGTAGAGGAAGGGGGAGGGGTTGTGAGAGGGGTAGTGATATGGTGAGGATTTCAACTTTTCTAGGGACCAGCATTGTGATGGCTGTGCCAGTCTGTTCTCCACCTGATGACAGACTGACTCACAGCCCAATACATCGTTGGCATCTAGAACACTAAAGATCCTCTCCTCCTCTGTTCTGAGTCTGCCTGTGTATGTCTTTCAGGGCCTTGAGATCTCCTTGTTCTGTTCGTGCCGCCGTGATATCCTTGGTCTTCCTCTTTCGCGTTTTCCTTCGTGCAAAAAAGTGGCAGAATGGTTAAGACGTTCGCCTGCCAATAACTAAATTCGCGGCTCCAGGGTTCGTTTACCGTAAGAGGGCGTCTTTTCTCCTTAGTTTGACCGGAAAATCAAACTGGACGTCTAGTCCTTCGGAAGGGGACGAAAAACGAATCGTGTACCTTCTGGCCTGCGCACCCTAAAGAATCCACGGCAGTTGAAAGTCGTGAAGAGCAGGACATTCGCCCAGCTGACCTGGCTGAAAACTATCGGAAGTGGAGATAAAGGTTCGCTTCTCAATTCCCTTCCCTTGTGACAGAGAAGACAGCTTGGGTCAAGGGTCATTTGTCAAACAGGCTTGAGTGTACTCTAATTTGGCATCGTGTGTGTGTGTGTGTGTGTTGGTGTGTGCGTGTGTGTGTACGTGCGTGCATGTGTGTGAGTGTGTGTGTATATGTATGTGTGTCGTGCGTGCGTGCGTGTGTGTGTGTGTGAGACAGAAGATGACGGCTTGGGTCAGGGGTCACACGCCCCACTCCCGTCCTGTTCCCCACCCCACCCACCACCCCAGTTTGCGTGTGTTTGTGCCCTGGACATTTGGTCGTTGTTGCCGATTGCTTTGGTGAATGATGGGAGTGCGTGCCTTGATTTGATTCTTGAATCAAGATTTGGCACTTTCTGTTATTTTTTTTTATTATGTCCAATGAAGGGCAGTCTGGATAATGTGATTCTGCTCTCTTCGAGTAGTTACTGGTTGGAGATGGTGTTAGGCCAGATGATTCCTCTGATTTTGAGAATGTTTCTTGTGTGTAGGGTTGACTGCTTGATGAGGTCGCTCTCTATCATCCTCATCATCCTGAACTAAAAATTGGGGTGAAAAGGACACGGCTCTGGTACAATTCCGCTGTGTATTTGTATTGTATTTGGGGGAACTAGTGAGATGACTGTTCCCAGACATTCAAACCCTTCACCTGTCCCATCATGCTCTGCCATCTACCGTCACTCTGCATGAGGGAATTTCTTGTCTTTCACCAACCACCATGTCCCCAGTCCTCCAGTCATCTCACCAGGCTGTGGATGCACTTTGGAGATGGCCAGCAGAGCCAGACAGGCTAAGAAAGCATTCAGCGTTCTTGACGATTGGCACCGGGGAGAGAGTTCTTCAGTGTTACATAGAGCTGACCTTGTTGTACAGATGCGAAGCGTGGACAGTCAGTACGCAAAGTCAGCAAGACTGAGGAGGCAGCTAAAATGTACTTTCTAAGAAGAATGTTAAAGAGTTAAATGGAGACCAAAGAAAACAAACGAGACAGTCTTGAAAGAGGCAAACACAAAAAGAACATTAATGTACAGGATTGGGGAAGGACGGGCAACATTTATAGGACATTTTATGAGGCAAGAGAAATTAGAGTACCTAGTCACAACATGAAAGGAAGAGGCAAAAAGAGCACAAAGTGAACCTAGGGAGAAAATACTGGACAAACTTGTGGGGTGGATGGAGAAAGAGGGTGGGAGATGCATTTGCAGCGACAAAAGATAGATTCGTATGGAGGGCCATGATCATCAACGCCATGCGGCAGGGCACATAATGATTTGGGGAACCTCCACACGTTGTTCAGGATTCTGAGCATGTTGGTCTTACTGAGACATGCTGGATGGTGGTGTCTGTTCATCTATCGGTCTCCCTCAGATGAAGACACTGCATGTCCTCCTTCAACTTCATCTTTGGCAAGAGTCCTGCTTCACACTTCTGCAACTATACGTATACGACAAAATGGATTAATGTGTGTCTGTACAGACCTTGTGTATATACAAAAGTATAACAGACAAAACATTCTTTTACATGAAATTTTCTATATTCATGAATGTTAATAATTTTATGAAATCAACGTTCGAGGAAACCATCATGATCACCATCTACCAAACACCAACCACCACCATCACCCACCACCACCAACCACCACCACACCAACCACCACCATCACCAACCACCAACTACCACCACCACCACCACCACCACACGCACAGTTAACAGGAATACATTTGATACTTTCTCCTTATTGACAGATGACTGAAGAAACTTCATGAACAACGTCTAAGCTGGACACCATTCCAGACATCCCCAGAATGGACGGTACTGATGAGTTCCAGGACTTTTATGCTTTACAGCAAAGGACGAAAACTGACGTCTGCCTTTGTCAACGTGGCTGACAAACCACACAGCCACACATCTAAAGGCCCTGAATGTATTCGACAAAGGTAACTGAACAGAATGTGTGTGTATATATACATGTATGTGTGTGTGTGTGTGTGTGTGTGTGTGTGTGTGTGTGTGTGTGTGTGTGTTGCGTGTGTGTATGTGTGCGCGTGTGTGTATGTGTGCGCGTGTGTGTATGTGTGCATGTGCGCACGTGTTTGTGTGTTGTGTGCGTGTGTATGTGATGTGTGTGTGTGTGTGTGGTGTGTGTGTGTGTGTACATGTGCGTGTGCCTGTTCTTAAAAGCGCGCGTGTGTTAAGTTGCTGTCTGTGTATGTTTGGAGCGACAAATTACCAAACGCCCAGGTCTTAGCAAGCGCTGGTCTCCCCACCATGCACACACTGCTCAGACAACACAGGAATCGTGTACCTTCTGGCCTACGCACCCAGAAGGATAATCTGCTGGCCGCCCCCAAAAGTCGTTTGCAAGTGCGGTGCGATATGAAAGCTTTGGACATAAATTGAGAGAGCTGGGAAGACACAGCAACCGATCGCAATAGATGGCGCAGTGTGCTCCAGAAACCACTGGGTTGGGGGAAAAGAAGATACAGACCTCAGCTGAGATGAAAGCCAGGTGGAAAGCAAGCTCTAGTGAAGGCAATCACATGGCCAGCATCCATACATGCATCCAATGTCACAGAGACTGCCTTTCTCGCATCGGCCTTACACCAGCCACAGCCAACGCTGCTCCAGAGGCTTCAACTCGAATCGACACGACACTAGGGCGCATCATCCATAGTTGACGTCGACTGACGGAGGCCTACCACTACTAAACCCTTTCTCATAGGCGAGATCTTGAGGTTTCTACCTGACTTATGAAAACTCCGGCGAAGAGTTGAACCCATGTCCTCTTGCCTAACAGGCGGTGATATTGACAAGTATGCTACCGAGGATTACAGAAACGGTCATCTGATGTGAATTTGACCACACAGTTTCAAACGCTGTGTTGATTCTTCTGGTTTCATGGACAAGCTAACAAACCACAACCAAAAATCTGTATTCAATCCCAGTATCGCTAGTGGAAAGAGTACGCACCTAGTAAAAAGTTATCCCAATGGATGGTGTTTTTCTACTCTCCTCCATATACCTTGAGTGGTGTCCAGTGCTAGTCTTTCAGTGAACACTAAACCGAATGCTGTACCAAAAAGGGTGTGGGGTGGGGTGTGGATGCCAGAGGTATTTTAGCACAGATGCATCCCACCTTCGGAAAATTCAGCTAGAAATTTTCTGTTCTCTCATTCTCCGTGATCAATTTCTCTTGTCCTTTATGTCTATCATTCTTCCTATCATATTGCTATGCGGCTATTGACTGTTTGTTCTGTGCAGTCTTTCATGCTTTCTATTATTAGTTGTTGATACAGTAATTAACTACAGTTTGGCTCAAGAAACACGATACAGAGACAATTTTGGTAATTAGGCCATGTTTTATGTTTTAGTGTCGTTAGTGATCTTGTGTTCAGTTGTTTTTAAACCCATGGCGAAAATTTAAGGGAATGATCAAGCGGGAGCATATCTTAGATTAGTATGCGAATGCATTACGTGGCTTAATTTCCTTCCAGTTTTTTGTCAGGTCATCGAGATTGTGCATTTTGCAATGGTTGTAGCACTGACATAGCTCGCACAGCAGCTGTTAATGATTGTAATACGGAGATGCTCTAAGCAGCAATTTGAGCATTTGAACATTATGCGCAGCAAAGTTTCCTGCAAAAAAACACCTTGGGTAAACAAAAATACATGCATTTAGATATAAAAAGGGGGTGGCGCGTACGATGGCGATGTGCTTGTGTGAAAAACTGCGGCGCAAGTATTCTTGGCAAAAGAAACGCCCTTAGGGTAAACAAAAATACATACATAAAGTATAATAAAGAGGTGGCGCCGTGCGATGGCGATGTGCTTTCTCCATGAAGGTCAACCCCATTTCACGTGTAAAATTGCGTTACGTCAAAACAATCACCTAGTGCCATCCAATACCAATCCAGCCTAGTTTGTTCGATCAAAGCGACGAGAAAAATGTCCAACTGAGATTTCTTTCTGTTGTGAAATGTTAGTTATACACGCAAAATGGTGCATGCGTAAATCACAGGAGTTCATTTTAAACATAAACAGAAATAATCTCAATTTGAGTCCATAAGTTCCAGAACACTTTATCTGCTATTTCCTATTGAATCTGTTCCAGATTCGTGCAACTGGTTGTTTGCATATTAGGTGCTTATGACTAATTGTTGATTGTTGTTTTCGGGTGTGCATGTGATTTTTGTTCCATGAAAGCAAGTTTTGTTCACATTTGCCAAGAGTTCTTTTGTCTTTGGGAATCTTGTACTTCAATCCCCTGTCCGCCTTCATGACATGTTTAGCAGCTCCACTGTCTACCTATGTCTGTATCCATTTACGTTAAATCATTTGGAATTTTCATTTTCTATTTGTCTATTAATGTATTGTGTAGTCTCGCACATACAGTTTTGGTTCACATGTTGCAGTTGCTCGTAATGACCTCACACACGCCAGGATAGTAGCGACGCTCTGCATCGTAAAAAGCAGCAACAGCGCAGGAAGATCAAAACAAGTAAGTCTTCCATTATTTGTTATAGAACAGAAAAAACCACAAGAAGGAGAAACAGCAGAAAACAAGAAAAACAATAAACAAAACCGAAAATATTGTAAATAAAGAAGGAACAAAAGATGAAGAAGAGAAATGAAGAAGCCCAAAGGACACGACAGAAGCAAGAACAAGGACAACAAGAAATAGAAGAAGAGAGGGAAAACAACCGAAACACAAAAGAACACAAATTACGACATTATGGCAAGAGAAAGGAAAATCAAAACTTGCACTGTAAACAACAACACGAACCAAAATAAATTACAAACGGGCAAACAAGTAGAGAAACAACATAAACATGAAAAAAGCTACCGTACACAATATAAAGAAAATCCAGATTGTTATCATTACGCAGTTGAAAACAACAGCCAAACAGACACATGAGAACGAAATGGAAACAAAACAGTGCTACAAGCAACCAGAGACAGCAAGAGCGAAGTGAGAATGCAGACGACACAACAGAGAAGACATCAATGATTACACAGCCTAAAGCACCCACGGCCAAAGCAACAGCAGAGAAGAGAGTAAAAGGGAAAATTTGAGATAAGAAGTACATCAAGATCATTTACCAATAAGAGGAGATCAAAGGAGCTAGAAAGGAAATAAAAACAAAAGCAAAATAAAGCATTGAGGCCAAAAAGGGCAGAACGAGCATAAACTAGGCAAAACAACGGGAAAAGACAAGTAGACCATCATTAATAACACTACCAACAAAATAGAATATAGAAAACAAAAGAAAGAGGAATATTGATCAAGAAAACAAGAAGAAACAATAAACAAAACAGGAGAACTAAGACATGGCAACAACTGAAACAAGAACCTAAGAACACGATAACAAACAAAATCACGAAACAAAAGAGGGGAAACAAAGAACAAAAAGAATACGAGAAGAAACATTTGGCGGAAATGCAAAAGAAAGCCAAGAACAGAAAAAACCAAATAAATAAGTAAAAAGAACAAGAAGAGAGGAAAAAAAACGACATGGGACAAGACGAACGAAAGAACTGGAATACAGATGAAGACAAAAGGCAAGAAGGCAAGTAAAACAAACTTGACGCCACAATCGAAAATAACCGAAACATACACGTAAACACAGCAAACCAAAGTAAACAAAAACCAAGCCTCCTTCCAGCCCCAAAAATAAATGTCAAGAACAAGTGGAACAACACAGAGGATAAAAACAAGACCAAGAAGAAAGAACAAAGGTAGAAGAGCAAAACCTGACTTCACGGAGTACATTATCATTATAACATTATCAACAATTGCCAGTGTCGAACACCACAACACAAAGGAACAGGAAGAAAATAACAGAGCAGAACTAATACAAGACAAACACAAACGAAAACAGGAAACACAACAACAAGAACAAAAACGAAGCCTTACAACACCAAGACTGCCAACAGGAACAAGAAAAGAAAATGTTTAAAAATTTGAACAAAAACAAGACAAAAGCAAAAGAAAAGAGAACAACACGAACAACCGGAATAAAAAAACAACAAAACACAAAAGATACGTACACACACAGTTTCCTTCAATTAACACAAAAGAACAAAGTTAAAAACAAGAACATACAACAAGAAGTCAAAAACAACAACCTCAATAAAACGCGTTCACTGGGTATTGGATGTGACGCAGAACAATGCCTCACCACTGACAGGACAATCACCTCCCAGGTTAAGTCGCCACACGGTGGCAATTTCGCAAACATGGGGGAGGGAGGGGGCTGTCCACGCGTTGCATGATTGAACAACAGCGACAACAAGAACAAGAAGACCAAGAATAGCAAGAACGAGAACAAAAACAAGAACAGACGAGATCATGAACAATAATAACACGAACAACAAGAACAAGAGCTGAAGAACAAGGACAAGAACAAAAAACAAGAACAGGAAGAACGAGAAGAGAACAAAAACAGCAAGAAGAAAAAGAGTAAGAAAAAGAACAAAAACAAGAACTAGAAAAACAAGAACAATGAAAGAACAATAAGAAAAGATCAAAAGCAAAGAACAAGAACAATAATAATGATAGCAAGAACAAGAAGATCCAGAACAAGAACACGAAGAACAAGAACACGAAAGCAACACGAAAAACAACCCAAGAACAACAAGACAATACAAAACAAGGATGAAGATGACGATAACGATGACAGCGTAGGCAGCAGCGAAACTCCGAGAGCGACGTCAAAAGAAGTAACGAAAGAGCCACGAAAACCAGCGAAAACGACAACAGCAATAACAAAAGAACAACGAAAACAACTGGCAATAACAAAAAGAACAACGAAAACAAGTAAAGAAACAGGTACTGGGAAAATACAGAGTAAAATATCAGCCAAAATGGCGAAAGCATGAAAAGAATATCAACAAACTACCGAACCACATCAGGAGCGTCCAGAATGTCAGGAATAAGAAAAACCCACGAAGCAGAACCAGAGAAGCAAGACAGAAACCAAAAACTGAAAAAACAAAATCAAACAAATAACAAAAAACCACACAAACCACATCAGCATGAACAACAAGAACAAAAACAAAAAGAAAAAAAACAATATCAAGAAAAACAAAAACAAAGACAGGAAGTTAGACAAATACACAAAATAACGACAATAAGTCAACAAGACAAGAAGAAACACGAGCACAGCAACACGAGCAAACGTGACGAAAGAAGAGTATAAGAACAATATCAACAGATACCAGAACTACTACACCAAGAGCACCAACAAGAACACGAAAAAAGAAAACTACTGAAACATGCAAAACAAGAAAACGATAAAAAAAAAAAAAAAATCCAAAAAAACAATTAGGAAAAAATCACAAGGCACAGAACAGGAACAGCAAAACACAAAACAACAAATATGAAAAAAAACCAAAACAAAACAAAATCAAACACGAAATGTATCAGCACGGCTACCAAAAACTAAGAAAAAACATTAAACAAAAAACTCAAGAACTCAAGCAAAAAAATCATAAAACAAAAGCAACACTTAAGTCAACAAGAAACAAAAAACACCAACTGAAAAACAAGACTAAGAAGCAAAAAAACGACAACAGCAAGAATTCATGACAACGAAGAGATAGGAACCAAAGAAAAAGAAACAAAACAAACAAAAACCCCAAAAATATAAAACCAAAACAACAAACACAGAACAAAAACCACCAAAAACAAGATAAAACAAAACGACAACACAAAACATCAAATAAACCAACCAAAACAGAAACAAACCCCAAAACAAATAACCAACCAAAACAAATGCACACAAAAACAAGAAACAAGAAGCAAACCAAATGAAGAAGCAAAAACGGAATAAACAAAACGGGAAGAAAAAATAAAAAAGGAACAAACAAAGGAAGAGAGACCGAAAACAAAGGAGCACACGAAGAAGAAAGCAAAAGAAAGAAACGAAGTTGGACAAGTAGACACAAGGGAAAAAAAAGAAACAAAAGCATCTAAGAGCTGTCCAGCGCTGCACGACCCATTCGGACCCAGTCATAAATTACCTTGTTTACAAACCGAACGGCAAGGTGGGGAGATGACAGGTGCACCACCCAGGTCCAGGGTCAAGCCACCGAGAATGGAAAAAACCCTCTACTCTGCTTATCTGGGCTTTCATCTCTTTATTTGGCAGCCACTCAGCACCGTCTCGCACAGCTGTCAGGCATTCTTCCCTTACTATGATCAACAAAAAAGACAGAGACATGTGCAATAAAACAACAACGACACAAAACACAAAGGAAATCAAAAAAAAAAACAAAAAACAAAATGTAAATACGACGACGAGATAACGGCGATGACGACGAGAACTACAAGGACACACGAAAACAATGAGAACAAAACAACGAGAACAACAACGAGAACAACAACGACGAAAACACAAAAACAACGAGAACAACCAGAACAACAACGAGAACGAGACCACAACGAGAACAACAAACAGCTAAAACAACAAAAACAACACGACAAAACGAGAAGACAAAAACAAAACGAGAAGAACAAAACAACGACAACAACGAGAAGACAAAACAACAACAACGAGAAGAACAAAACAACGACAACGAGAAGAACAACGACACGAGAAGAACAACGCCGACAACGAGAGGAAAACGACGACAACGTGAAGAAGAACGCGACAACGACAAGAACAACAACGACGAGAACAACAAAGACGACAACGAGAATGACCAACAACGATACGAGGGAACAACGACGACACGAGAAGAACAACAACGACAACGGAAGAACAACAACGACAACGAGAAGAACGACAACGAGAAGAACAACAACGACAACGAGAAGAAACGACGACAACGAGAAGAACAACACGACAACGAAAGAACAACAACGACAACGAGAAGATAACAATGACAACGAGAAAACAACAACGATAGAAAACGACGACAACGAGAAGAACAACGATCCGAACAACGACAACGAGAGAACAACGACGACGACATGAGAACAACAACGACAACAACGAGAAGAACAAAACGAGAAGAAGAAGAAACGAGGACCACAACAATAAAACAACAACAATAACGAGAACAACAACGCAAACAACAAGAACAACGAAAACAACAATGAGAACAACAACGAAACAATAACAAGAAACCAATAACGAGAACAATGAGCACAACAACGAAAACAACAACGAGAACAACAATGAGAACAACAACGAAAACAACGACGACGAGAACAATAACAACGAGAACACACGACAATGAGAACAATAACGGGAACAACAACGAGAACTAAACAACGAGAACAACGGGAACAACAACAACGAGGACAGTTACAACGAGAACAACGCCAACAACGAGAACAACGCCAACAACGAGAACAACAAATACAACAACAACAAGAACAACAAGAACAACAACGGGAACAACAACAACGAGGACAGTTACAACAACGAGAACAACGCCAACAACGAGAACAACAAATGCAACAAGAACAGCAACAACAATGAGAACAACAACAACGAGAAGGACAACAACAGCAACAAGAACAACAATGAGAACAACACGAACAACAGCGACGACAATGAAAAGAGCAACGACTGCAACGAGAACAACGAGAACAACAACGAGAACAACGAGAACAACAACGAGAACAACGAGAACAACAACAGGGAGAACAACAACGAGGACCGTAACAAAACGAGAACAATAACAAGAACTACAACAACGAGAATAACTACAACAACAACAACAACCACGAGAACAACAACGAAAACGACAAGTCGAAGAACAATGATGACGACAACGAGAAGAACAACGATGACGACAACGAGAACAACAACGAAAACTACGTCAACGAGAACATTGACGACGACAACGAGAAGAACGACGACAACGAGAGGAACGACGACAACGAAAAGAACGACGACAACTAGAAGAGCAACAACGACTCCAACGAGAAGAACAACAACGACCACAATGAGAACAACAACGACGACAATGAGAACAAGAACAACGACAACGAGAAGAATAACAACGAAAACACCGAGAAGAACTGCAACGAAAACAAGAACAACGACGACAACGAGAACGACAATAACGAGAAGAACAACAACGAAAACACCGAGAAGAACTGCAACGAAAACAAGAACAACGACGACAACGAGAACGACAATAACGAGAAGAACAACAACGAAAACACCGAGAAGAACTGCAACGAAAACAAGAACAACGACGACAACGAGAAGAAAAACGACAACGAGAACAACGACGACAACGAGAACAAGACAACTAGAAGAACAACGATGACAACAAGAACAACAACGATGACAACGAGAACAACAGCAACGACAACGAGAAGAAGAACGACGGCAACGAGAAGAAGAACGACGGCAACGAGAAGAACAGCAACGACGGCAACGAGAAGAAGACCAACGACAACATCGAGAAGAATAACGACGAGAACAACAACCACGACAACGAGAACAACAACCACGACAACGAGAACAACAACCACGACAACGAGAAGAAGAACAACAACAACGACGACAACGAGAAGAACGACGACAACGAGAACAACAACGACGACAACGAGAACAATAACAACGAGAACAACAACAACGAGAACAACAACAACGAGAAGAACAATGAGAACAATGAGAACAACAAGGAGAACAGCGACAACGAGAAGAACGACAACGACGACAACGAGAAGAAGAACAACGACAACGAGAAGAAGAACGACGACAACGAGAACAACGACGACAACAAGAACAACGACGACAACGAGAAGAACATCAACGAGAACAACGAGAAAAACAAGAAGAAGAACAACGACGACAACGAAAAGAACAACGACGACACTGAGAAGAACAACGACAACAACAAGAAGAGCAACAACAAAAACACCGAGAAGAACTGCAACAAAAACAAGAACGACGACAACGAGAAGAACAACGACGATAACGAGAACGACAACTGGAAGAACGACAACAACAAGAACAACGATGACAACGAGAACAACGACGACAACGAGAACAACAACATCAACGACAACGAGAAGAACGACGGCAACGAGAACATCAACGACGACAACGAGAAGAACAACACAACAACGAGAAGACCAACGACAACATCGAGAAGAATAACAATGAGAAGAACAACAACCACGACAACGAGAAGAACGACGACAACGAGAAGAAGAAGAAGAAGAAGAACGACAATGAGAACAACGACGACAACGAGAACAACGACAACGAGATCAATAACAACGAGAACAACAACAACGAGAACAACAACAACGAGAAGAAGAAGAACAACAATGAGAACAACGACAACGAGAACAACGACAACGAGAACAACAAGGAGAACAACGACAACGAGAAGAACAACTAGAACAATGACAACGAGGACAACGACAACGAGAAGAAGAAAAACGACGACAGCGATAAGAACAACGACAAATAGAAGAACAACGACGACAACGAGACGAACAACGACGACAACGAGAAGAACATAAACGAGAATAACAACAACGAAAACAACAAGAAGAAGAACAACAACGACAACGAGAAGAACGACGACACTGAGAACAACGACAACGAGAAGAGCAACAACGAGAAGAAGAAAACAACAATGAGGACCACAACAAATAAAAACAACAATAACGAGAACAACAACGTGAACAACAAGAACAACGAGAACAACAACGAGAACAATAACAACGATAACAATAACAACGAAAACAACGAGAACAATGAGCACAACAACGAAAACAACTATGATGACGAGAACAATAACGAGAACACAACGACAATGAGAACAATAACGAGAACAACAACGAGAACTAAACAACGAGAACTAAATAACGAGAACTAAATAACGAGAAGAACAAGGACAACAACGAGACCAACAAAGAACAACAAGAACAACGAGAACAACAACAACGAGGACAGTTACAGCAACGAGAACAACGCCAACAACGAGAACAGCAAATACAACAGCAAGGAGAACAACAACAAGGAGAACAGCAACAACATTGAGAACAACAACAGCAACAACAAAAACACCAACAACGAGAACAACAAGAACAACAGCGATGACAATGAAAAGAACAACGATGACAACGAGAAAAATGATGAGAACAACAACGAGGACAGTAACAACAACGAGAACAACAAGAACAACTACAACAACGAGAACAACTACAACAACAAAACCACGAGAACAACAACAACGAAAACGACGACAAGGACAATGATGACGACAACGAGAAGAACAATGATGACGACAACGAGAACAACAACGAAAACGACAACGAGAACATTGACGACGACAACGAGGAGAACAACAACGACGACAACGAGAACAATGAGAAGAAGAACGACGACGATAACAAGAACAACAACAACAATGAGAAGAAAAACCACCGCGACACGACAAGAATAACAACGACAACGAGAAGAACAACTACGACATCGAGAAGAACAACAACGACAACAAGAACAACTACAACGAAAACGACAAGGAAAAGAACGACGATGACGAAAAGAACAGTGACATCAAGAACTAGAAGAACAACAACAACGAGAAGAACGAAGACAATGAGAACAACAACGATGACAACGAGAAAAACAACAACGAGAAGAACAACGAGAAGAATGACAACTAGAACAATGACAACGAGGACAACGGCAACGAGGACAACGGCAACGAGAAGAAGAACAACGACGACAACGAGAAGAACAATGACGACAACCAAAAGAACAACAACGAAAACACTGAGAAGAACTGCAACAAAAACGACAAGAACAACGACGACAACGAGAAGAACAACAACGACGACAATGAGAAGAGCAACAACAACAAAAAGAACGATGACAACTAGAAGAACAACGACAATAATGAGAAAAACAACAACGAAATACTGAGAAGATTTGTAACGAAGACAAGAAGAACAACGACAACTAGAAGAACAACGACGACAACAAGAACAACGACGACAACGAGAACAACGACGACAACGAGAACAACAACAGCAACGACAACGAGAAGACCAACGACGACATCGAGAAAAAAAAGACAACGAGAAGAACAAGAACGACGACAACGAGAAGAACAACGATGACAATGAGAACAACGAGAAGAACAACAACGAGAACAACAATGACAACAACGAGAACAACGACGATAACAAGAACAACAATAACGAGAACAACAACGAGAACAACAACAAGAACAACGACGACAACGAAAACAACAACGAAAACAACGATGACAACGAAAACAACGACGACAACGAAAACAACGACGACAACGAGAACAACAAGAACAACAACGAGAACAACAACAACGAGAACAATAACAACAAGAACAACGACGACGAGAAGAACAACAACGAGAAGAATATCGATGACAACGAGATGGACGACGACGAGAACGAGAAAAACGACAACGAGAAGAAGAACGACGACAACAAGAAGAACGACAACAAAAAGAACGACGACGACAACAAGAAGAACAACGACGACAAAGACAACAACAAACAACGATGACAACGAGAACAACGACGACAACGAGAAGAACAAAAATGACAAGAAGAAGAACAACGACGACAATGAGAAGAAGACCAACAACGACAACAACGAGAACAACGACGACAACGAGAACAACAACGACGACAATGAGAAAAACGACGACAACGAGAAAAACGACAACGAGAAGAACAACTAGAAGAATGATAACTAGAGGACGGATAACGAGAAGAACACGACAATGAGAACGACAACGAGAAGAGCAACAACGACGACAACGAGAACAACGACAACGACAGAGAGAACTAGAAGAACAACAACGAAAACACCGAGAAGAACTGCAACGAAAACGACATGAACAATGACGACAACGAGAAGAACAACAATGATGACAACGAGAAGAAGAACAACGACGACAACGAGAAGAGCAACAACGACGACAACGAGAAGAACAACGACAACAAGAACGACAACAACGAGAACAACAACGAACAGAGAGACAAAAACGATGACAACGAGAGAACAACGTGACAACAACGAACGACAACTAGAAGACATAGACAACACGAAGAACAACGACGACAACGAGAATAACAACACGGACGACAACGAGAACAACGACGACAACGAGAAGAGCAACAACGAGACAACGAGAAGAAGACAACACGACGTCGTAAGAACCAACTGACAACGAAGAGACACAAAACAACGAAGAACAAGAACGACGACAACGAGAAAAACAACGATACGACAACAACTAGAAGAAACAAGACAGACCATGAAGAACAACGACGAGAACGAGAACACACGACAACGAGAAGAACAACAACAACGAGAAAACAACGACGAGAAACACGAGAAAGGAAACAAAACGAACAACACAACGAGAACACAACAACGAGAAACAACAATGAAAAACAACAAGAAACAACAACATGAGAAACAACAACGAAAAGACCACAGAACAACGACGACAACGAGAAGAAGAATGACGACAATGAGAAGAAAAATAACGACGACAACGAGAAAGAAGAACAACGACGACAAGAGAAGAACAACGATGACAAACGAGAAGAAAAAAACGACTTCAACGAGAACAACAACAACGACTCAACGAGAACAACAACAAATGGACAACGAAAGAACAAAACGACACAACGAGAAGAACAACAAACAACGACGACAATGAAAGAACAAAATGACGACAACGACAAGAACAACGACGACAACAACGAGAAAACAACAACAGACGACATGAGAGAAAAAAATGAGACAACGAGATGACAACGAGACAACAACGAGAAGAAACAACAGACGAAACGAGAAGAAGAACAACGACGACAACGAGAACAACAACGGCGACAACGAGAAGAACAACGAACAACAGAACAACAACGATGAAACGAGAACAACAACGATGACAACGAGAGCAACAACAATGACAACAACGAGAACAACAACAATAACAAGAAGAACGACAACGATGACAACGAGAAGAACGACAACGAGAACAACAAAATACAACGACGATATTGAGAACAACAACGACGACAACGAGAAGAACAATGACAACAACGAGAAAAAACGAGAAGAACAAACAACAACGACGATATCGAGAACAACAACGATGACAACGAGAAGAACGACGACAACGAGAAAAACGACAACAAGAGGAAGATAACTAGAGGAAGGATAATGAGAAGAACATGACGACGAGAAGGACAATGAGAAGAACAACAACGACGACAATGAGAAGAACAAAAATGAGACAATGAGATGACCAACGACAACAACGAGAAGAAGGATACCGAGAAGAACACGACAACGAGAACAACAACGACGACAACGGAACAACAACAAGACAACAACGAATCAACGACGACAACAACGAGAACGACAACGATGACAACGAGAGGAGCGACAACGAGAAGAACAAACAACAACGACGATATCGAGAAGAACAACGACGACAACGAGAAGAACAACGACGACAACAACGAGAACGACAACGATGACAACGAGAAGAACGACAACGATGACAACGAGAAGAACGACAACGAAAGGGATGATAACGACAGGAAGGATACCGAGAAGAACACAACAAAGAGAACAACGACGACAACGAGAACAACGACGACAAGAAGAATGATAACGAGAAAAACGACAAACGAGAGGAAGGATAACGAGAAGAACACAACAACGAGAAGGACAACGAGAAGAACAACAACAACGACAACGACAACGAGAAGAATGAGAACAAACGACAACGAGAAAAACGACAACAAGAGGAAGGATAACTAGAGGAAGGATAATGATGAGAACATGACAACGAGAAGGACAATGAGAAGAACAACAACGACGACAACGAGAAGAACGACAACGACAGGAACGATAACGAGAAGAACATAACGAGAAGAACACAACAATGAGAAGGACAACGAGAATAACAACAACGACAAGAACAACGACGACAACGAGAACGAGAACGACGACAATAAGGACAATAACGACAACGATAACAATGAGACGAGAAACCAACAAGATGAGAAACCGAGATGAAAAATCAATGAGACGAAAAACCAACGAAAAATCAACAAGACGAAAAACCAACGAGAAACCAACCAGACGAAAAATCAACAAGACGAAAAACCAACGAGATGAGAAACCAATGAGACGAAAAACCACAAGATCGACAGGTAACAGCCCTTCCCCCTCCCAAAATAAATGAATTTGAATACAACACAGTAAACCAGAAGAACAAAAAGACAGATCAACAATTAACTAAAAACAAAACAAAACAAAAAAAAACAAACAATAGAAATGATATAGAACTACCACCAGCACAAACATGAAGACTAGCAAGGTCATTGGACAACAGAAGGCACATTGTTGTGGTCTCAGGTTTTGTTATTTTGTTTTGTTTTTCGCTCCCGTGTCGTGTGACACATATGACAGCAAGAGTGCTCCGACGGGTTTGGTCAGCAGAAAGTTTCAGGTCATCACTCCAGCGTCTATCCACCAGTTGCAGGTCTTTGTCGACCGTCCGGTGCCAGTTCATTTTTGGTCTCCTCCTAACCCCCCCCCCCCCCGCTTTTCTGTTCTCTGGGTTCTAGTTCGGGACTTGGTTGGCATATCTGGAAGATGGCAGCATAGCAGCATGGCCCAGCCAATTCAGTCGATGCTTGCTGATAACGTTGGTAACTGGGATCTGTTTGCGTCTTGACCTTACTTAATCGTTGTCACCGACTTTCCAGTTGATGCCCAAGATCTTGCGCAAGTACCTACTCGAGGTCAAAGAATTTGAGGTTTTTTTTTTTATTCTGGCTTGTTTTCCAGTACCGCGTTTCACAAGTGTACAATTAACAGAACTTTGGAGTTGTAGAATGGCAATTTTAGTTTGAGTGAAAGTTTCTTGCTTTTCCAGATATAGCTTGTTCATATCTGCAGTTGCTTCGCCCATGCGACAGTTAAGTTCTATAACCATTCTTTTTATCACTCGGGACAGAGAGTTTTCCCCCTTGCTTTTCCCCACAGACGGCCCAATTTGAAGGGTTAGGAAAAAAAATCACAACAAAAATACAAAACATAAAGGAACAACACGAAACTTTCAGATTTGAATATTTACATGCTGGGTTAGTTCATGCCAAAATATTGAAGTTTTTCCTTCAAATATTTCTTCTTCATGTGCCATGCTGAAAATACCCCAAATTTTGTGGTCAGGATCACCGTACAGTCACACACTTTGATCAGCTCCATGAACACACAGTCAAAGGTGAGAAGGTCTTTGTATGCACAAAATTACATGAATAAAGTAGACTTTGCTCAGGGTAAAAAAAATATTAGTGCCATTATATAAATAAATGTTACAAACTGTTACACAGGGGAATTTGGAGAAAAAAAAAGGAACACACCGGATGCTTCAGTCCCTATGCACTGTTTTCCTAATAATCAGTGTAGTTCTGCACTGAGTGATACAGTTGGAAGCAGGTGATGGTCTTGTTGGGCAGGCAACCCTACACTTTTTTCACCAATTGGAGGTTCGCTGCAGTTGAACCTCCGGGTGTCTCCTACTGCCAGCATTATACGCATGGCATTTCCTATAGTTCTTCCTGCTGCTGGGGATGGGTGGCAGAGGGCAGGAGAAGTGCTCATTCTGCTTGCCACTCAGTTCTCTTATGTATATCTGTTTATGACAATAGAATTTAGAAAGTCTTCTGTCACAAACTGATTGATGAAATCAATGGGGGCGTGGCATTCAGCTGGGACATGCAGGCCACAAGAGCCAGAGAATGGAGGCAAAGTGGGGAAAAAAGTAAAATCTTCGTTCCAGTCACGCATAAAAATGTCAAAGAAATCTTCATCAGACATGTGACTCACTGTACATAGCCCACTGACCACTCTCTTCTCGTGACGTGTACGCCCACCTCTCTCTCCCACTTCACTGAAGGGTGGGACTCTGAGGAGGGGGAGGAAGAGAACTCCAGGTTTGGGAGGAAACAGAGCGAGGGAACTCCAGAGGGTGGGGAACAGAGCGAGGGAAATCCATGGGGTAGGGAACAGAGCAAGGGAACTCAGGATGGGGGGACAGAGCAAGGGAACTCTATGGGGTGGGGGAACAGAGCGATGGAACTCAGGATGGGGGGGGGGGGGGACAGAGCAAGGGAACTCCGGGGGGGGGGGGGGGGAAAGAACGAAGGAACTCAGGAGGGGGAACAGAGTGAGGGGATTCCAGGGTGAGGGAACTCCAGGGTGAGGGAACAGAGTGAGGGAACTCAGGAGAGGGAACAGAGTGAGGGAACTCAGGAGGGGGAGCAGAGCGAGGGAACTCAGGAGAGGGAACAGAGCGAGGGAACTCAGGAGGGGGAACAGAGCGAGGGAACTCAGGAGGGGGAACAGAGCGAGGGAACTCAGGAGGGGGAACAGAGCGAGGGAACTCAGGAGAGGGAACAGAGCGAGGGAACTCAGGAGGGGGAACAGAGTAAGGGAACTCAGGAGGGGAACAGAGCGAGGGAACCAGGAGGGGGAACAGAGCGAGGGAACTCAGGAGGGGAACAGAGCGAGGGAACTCAGGAGGGGGAACAGAGCGAGGGAACTCAGGAGGGGGAACAGAGCGAGGGAACTCAGGAGGGGGAACAGAGCGAGGGAACTCAGGAGAGGGAACAGAGCGAGGGAACTCAGGAGGGGGAACAGAGTAAGGGAACTCAGGAGGGGGGAACAGAGCGGGGAACAGAGCGAGGGAACAGAGCGAGGGAACTCATGAGAGGGAACAGAGCGAGGGAACTCAGGAGAGGGAACAGAGCGAAGGAACTCAGGAGGTGGAACAGAGCGAAGGAACTCAGGAGGGGGAACAGAGCGAGGGAACTCCAGGGTGAGGGAACAGAGCGAGGGAACTCAGGAGGGGGAACAAAGCGAGGGAACAGAGCGAGGGAACTCAGGAGGGGGAACAGAGCGAGGGAACTCAGGAGGGGGAACAGAGCGAGGGAACTCAGGAGGGGGAACAGAGCCAGGGAACTCAGGAGGGGGAACAGAGCGAGGGAACTCAGCGAGGGAACTCAGGAGGGGGAAACAGAGCGAGGGAACAGAGCAAGGGAACTCAGGAGGGGGAACAGAGCGAGGGAACAGACCGAGGGAACTCAGGAGGGGGAACAGAGCGAGGGAACAGAGCAAGGGAACTCAGGAGGGGGAACAGAGCGAGGGAACTCAGGAGGAGGAACAGAGCGAGGGGATCTCCAGGGGGGAGGGAGGAAACAGAGTGAGGGAATTCCAGGGGGAAGGGAACAGAACGAGGGAACTCAGGAGGGGGAACAGAGCAAGGGAACACTGGATGGTGGGAGAGGGGAACTGCGGTTTTTGACGGAAAGTTTGAGGGAACTCTTGATGGGGGCAGAACGCAGGGTGGGAACTCCATGTAAGAGGGAGGAAACTCCGTAGGGGAGAGAACAAAGGAACTCTAGATAGGAGGGAGGGAACTACAGATGGGGGGGGGAAGAGAGGGAAGGAACTCCGGATAGGGAGGGGGGCACAAGGAGGGAACGTAGGGGTGGGAAACTCTGGATGAGGGGACAGAAGGAGGGAACGTGGGGGTGGGAAACTCTGGATGAGGGGGACACAAGGAGGGAACGTGGGGTGGGGAAAATCTGGATGAGGGGGACAGAGGGAGGAATTCCAGGGGGTAGGAGAGAACAGAGGGAGGGAAATTGGGGGAAAGAGGGAGGGAACACCTGATTTGGGGGGAAACAGGGGAATTCCGGATGGGAGGAAAAACGGAGGGAGGAAACTCCAGACGGTGGAGAGAGGGAACTGCGGTTGTTTCGGGTGGTGGTGGAGAGGGATGGAACTCTGGATAGGGGGGGGGGGGAGAGAACACAGAGAAGTAACTCCAGATGGGGGAGGGGGAGAAGAGAGGGAGGGATTCCGGATGGAGGGAACAGTGGAAGGGAACTCCAGGTGGGGGGAAATAGTGGGAGGGAACTCCAGGTGTGGTGAATAGAGGAAGGGAACTGTGGGTGGGGGAAATAGAATGAGGGAACCCATTCCGGATGGAGGAGAACAGAAGAAGGGACCTCCGGTTGGGGGGGGGGGGTGGTGAAGAAAGGGAGGAATTCTGGGTGGGGGAACAGAGGAAGGGAAATTTAGATGGGGTAGAACAGTGGACTTGAACTCCAGGGGGTTCTACAGAGGGAGGGAACTCTGGATGGGGGGAGAACAGAGGGAGGGAACTCCAGATGGTGGGGAACAGATGAAGGGCACTCCAGGGGGGTAGAACAGAGGGAGGGAACTCCAGGTGGTAGAACAGAGTGAGGGAACTCCAGGGGGTAGAACAGAGTGAGGGAACTCCAGGGGGTAGAACAGAGTGAGGGCACTCCAGGGGGGTAGAACAGAGTGAGGGAACTCCAGGGGATAGAACAGAGTGAGGAACTCTAGGGGGTACAACAGAGGGATGGAACTCAAGGGGTACAACAGAGGGAGGGAACTCTGGAATAGGGAAGAACAGAGGGAGGGAAGTCCAGATGGGGGAACAGGGCACAGAGGGAGCGAACTCGGGGACTCAGGTGCGGGGAACAGAGGGAGAAAACTCCTGGGGGTAGAACAGAAAACAGAGGGAGGGGGCAGAAGAATGGGAGGGAACTCCAGGGGTAGAACACAGGGAGAGAACTCTGGAGTGAAGAAGAACAGAGGGAGGGAACTCCGAAGGGTGGGACTGGAACAGAAGCAGTGAACTCAGGGGGTTGGGGTGTCAGGAGCAGAGGGAGGGAACTCCAGGGGTGCGGGAAACAGAGGGAGGGAACTCATGGGGGGCACAGAGGGAGGGAACTCAGGGGGAAACAGAGGGAGTACACTCAGGGGGGGGGGAACAGAGGGGGGAACTCCAGGAGGGACAGAAGGAGGGAACTCCAGGTTGGGGGGAAACAGAGGAGGGAACTTTGATGGGACATGGGGGGAACTCAGGAGGGGAATGAGTGAGGAATCTGGAGAGAAACAGGAGAGGATTCAGGTGAGGGGGAACAAGGGAGGAATCCGTGGGAAAGATGGAGGGAACTCAGCGGTAAAGATGGCGAATTCTGGGTGAAGAAACAAGGAGGATCTGAGGTAACGAGGGAACTCCAGGTGGGGAACACAGGGAGTTCAGGGCTAACGAGGAGGGAACTCGGGAGGGGGTGAAAGGAGACTCTGGATGGGGAACATGAAGGAAACTCTGGAGGGGGGTGGGACAGAGAGGGAACTTACATGGGGAACGAGGTGGGGAACTGGGTGGAAACGAGGAGGGAACTTGGTGGCGTGACAGAGAGAGAGAGAATCCAGGTGAATAATGAGGAACTCTGCTAATGGAACAGAGAGAGGGAACTGGGTGGTGGGGGGGAGAAAAGGAGGGAACTCTGGGTGAGATGAAACAATGGGAGGGAACTCTGGTTGAGGAGGAAAATAAAGGAACAGAACTCTTGTTGAAGAGGGAAACAGAGGGAGGGAACTCCGGGGTGGGGTGGGGGGACAGAGGAAAGGAACTCAGGGTGGGGGAACAGAAAGAGGGAACTCTGGGTGGGGGTAAACAGAGGGAGGGAACTCTAAATAGGGTGAAACAAATGGAGGGACATTTGGGTGGGGGAACAAAAGTCAAAACTCTGGGAATGGGACAAAGGGTGTGGCGATTAAAAGAAAAATCAAAAAGAGGGAACTCAGCGGGAAGTTGACAGAAGGAAGTCTGGGAGAAGCAGTGGAGTAGGAGGGGACAAGTGAGAGGGACATTCAAGGGGAGAGAACGTCAGGCAGGGAGGATAAGGCAAAGGCTCTTCCAGGGAACTTCAGGGAAGGGGAGGAAATATCCAAATGGGAAGGAAAAGACGATCAACTGAATTCTTTCATTGAGAATAGGAACCAGAAAAACATGAAAATAGAGTCACAACGCGTATTTAACACAACCAGACAAGACGGGCACAAATTTTCGGCAAATTGGCCTTTGTCAAGCGTGAATGTAAGATCACAAACAAACACCAAATACAAAAATTAGGAGAAAAAGACTTAAACTTCCCTGCTGCTTCGTCCAGTGGTAATTAGTTCTCTTCTCCCACTGAGCGAAGCAGCAGGGAAGTTTCAGTCTTTTTCTCCTAATTTTGTATTTGGTGTTCGTTTGTGATATTACATTCACGCTTGACAAATGCCAGTTGGCCGAAAAGTTGCGCCTGTCTTGTCTTCTTGTATCAAATACGCGTTCTGATTCTATTTTCGTGTATTTCTGGTTCATGTTTGCTTGAACGTGCGCAGTCACACTTGTTTGGGATTGAGAATAGGCCCTACTTGCCGGAGGGCAAAGGCAACTGAAGAGCGCGGCACACCATCTTATCCAACAGAATGCTACAAAGAAACAAGATGACAAACAGGGGTGGGTAGGTGGGTGGGTGGTTGTTGACAATGAGGTGTGGAAAGATCGAGACAACGTTGGTTTAACAAGCTTGAGAGGAAATGAAACGAAGACAACGAAAAAACAGGTCATTGTTGTTCCACAACCCTGGAGTCATAGGGGAGTGACTTTGTCTTGTGTCTTTCTTTGTCTATGTCTGTCTGTCTGTATGTATGTATGTTTATCTATCTGTCTGTTTATCTGTCCTGTCTGCCTCTCTCTCTCTTCTTCTCTCTTCTTTGTTTGTCTATGTCTGTCTCTCTGTTCTTTCTTCTGTCTTCTTCTCTCTTCTTTATTCTTTCATTATCTGTCTGTTCTTCTTCTCTTTTATCTCTCTGTCTCTTCTCTCTCTCTCCTTCTCTTTCTGTCTGTCTTCTCTCTCTCTTCTTTCTCTCGCCCTCTCTCTCTTTATGTATGTGTATGTGGTGTGTGCGTGTGTGTGTGTGTGTGTGTGTGTGTGTGCGTGTGTGTGTGTGTGTGTGTTGTGTGTGTGTGTGTGTGTGTGTGTGTGTGTGTGTGTGTGTGTGTGTGTGTGTGTGAATATTGTCACTACGTTACATTCCGACAACCTCTGTTCACTAACTCCTAAAAGTCGCAAGACACTGTAAATCTCCTCTTTGACTGCAGGCTATGTTTCTTCTCTCGGCCATAAAATTACACGGAACTGTATGTAAGACTGTTCTTTAGACACACAAATCCAGATTCTTCAATAAGCCACAAAATGACAAGACAAACCCAAATCGTTTCAGGCATTGGAAATAGCTGACAATTACTTTGTTCGTGTTGTCCTGGTGTAGTGGTCAGTGCAACGGACTACGATGGTTGGTGGGTTTGAATCCCCATCAGTCATTTCAAAAATCATTGTGGGATTTTCCTGCCCCAGATGGTTTCTACCCAGTGTTGAGCGTGCTATGGGCTCAGTGGGAAGACAAGACACCATGGGGTCGAGTCTCGTCTACTTCATTGATGAGGTTGCTCAAATCTCCCGACTCAGCATCACAGGTGTCTGTATCTCTTGGGCCTGGTTGAGAGGATTATATATTGTGATAGTAGCATAGAATACAGCCTTGTCACGCAGTCTCGATCCTAGATCCTAGATAGAACTCCATAGCATCATAGTTATCATGCTCACAGTCACCAACATCGTAGGATTGAGAAAACTGTCCGAGCGTTTGTGGCCACTGAGCTGGCCTAGAAAATTGGATCAACTCCCTCCCCCCCCCCCCCCTCTTAGAAAAAAAAAGAAAAAAGGAAAGAAAAAAAAAGAAAACGAAAGGAAAAGAAAAAGGTGAGCGTGCGCGTACACACACACACACACCAACACACACACACACATACACACACACACACACACACACACACACACACACACACACATACACAAACACACACAAATACACACAAACACACACACACATACACACACACATGCACACACACAAACACACTCACATACACACATACACACACACTACACACACACTACACACACAAGAATACACACACACACAAACACACACATACACACATACACATACATAGACACATACACACACACACACACCAACACACACACACACACAAACACACACACACCAAACACACACACACATACACACACCAACACAACCACACACACACACAAAACAACACACACACACACATACACATACACACATACACAAACACACACGCACATACACAAACACACATGCCCAAACACACATACACATACACACACACACCAACACACACACACATACACACACCACACACAACAAAACATACACAAACACACACACACACAAAACACACACACATACACACATACACAACACAACACACACACACAAACACACACACATACACACACATACAGCACACACATCACACACACACAACACACACATACACACACACATACACACACACATAAAACACACACTACCACACAACAAGCATACACACACATACACACACACAAACACACACACACATGCACACATACACATACATACACACACATACACACACACACCACAACAAAACAAAAACACACAAACACACACAAACACACACACACACAAACGCACACGCACACAACACACACACACACACACACACACACACACACACAAACACACACACAAAAACCAATCTAAGTGTCATGATACTTTCAAAAAATGATTTTGTTCAATTCACAGGTGCGTGTGTAGGTAGTGGAAGGTAGCAGGTCATTGATAGTTTTCAGCCATTATGGATAGATGATTTTTTCTTCATCAAAAAGTATATAGTAAAACATGTGTGCAGAGCAGTCAGTCACATGACAGTTTTGTTTGTAAAATCAGAAGACAAAAAAACAACAACAAAACAACAACAAATAAACAAAAAAAAACCTGATTTACTTATAGCTTATCTGTTCACTGCCATCCTGTGTAATTAAAAACTCTTCTGTTTACTCTTTATTGTCTTAATGTTCCATCAATCTGGATTTGGTTTGATTTGGTTCAGTTTTTACGTCGACACCCACCTCAAGTTTTATGGCCAATGGGGATAATCATCCTAGGGAAGTGGGGGAAGGGGAAAAAATTACATAGGTTCCACCAAGATTTGAACTCTGATCGCTTGATTCAGAGTACAGAGTGCTAACCATTACACCATGAAACCAGTTCATTCTGGAGGTATTGGCTTAGTATTTCAAAGATCCCCCCCTCCCTCCTCCACATTTGAAGACTTTGCCAGCACATTTTTTTTTGCTGGCATAGGGAGTCTGCCAGATGATTGCTGGCAGATTGGGTGGAGCGCATATGGAATTGTCCAACTACGATGAATCCCTCTCGAACAGACTCCAAACTCTAAACTAACCAAGTGACTGTCTTTGTCTGCTCATCCACAAAGCCATAAAAGACTGTCAGAATGGTACAAGGCAGTAGGTGACAATGACATATTGTTCTCTGTGTCATCACATGGACACTGGCCTCAAGGCATCAGTCTTAGTCTTTGTCTGCTCATCCACAAAGCCATAAAAGGCTTTGTCAGAATGGTACAAGGCAGTAGGTGACAATGATCATTACCTCTGTGTCATCACATGGACACTGGCCTCAAGGCATCAGTCTTAGTCTTTGCTCATCCACACAAGCCATGTAAAAGCTTTGTCACCACATAGTACACAGGCAGTTAAAATGCGAATGATCATCCCACTACGTCATCACATGACATGTTAAAGATGCAGATCTTTGCTCATCCACACAACAGTCACACAGACAGTGTTAAAATGCGAATTTTTGCTCATCCACACAACATCACAAAACAGTGTTAAAATGCGAATTTTTGCTCATCCACACAACAGTCACACAGACAGTGTTAAAATGCGAATTTTTGCTCATTCACACAACAGTCACACAGACAGTGTTAAAATGCGACTGGAGAGGGCGTGTCACTGTCTTTTGTAGTCTGTAAGTATAAAAGGGGTACTTCTACCAACTGTGCTATCCACTTTCTTTGGTCAGTGTTTGGAGAGTGACTGAGGAGAGACGTGTTTGGCTTCTGGTGTTTCATACGTGACTTTAGATTTTAACTTTCACATTAGGTTTGATTATTTACAACTGGTTCTCTTTTTCTCTCTCTCTCTCTTTTATCTTTTTCTATTTCCTAATTTTTGTGTTTTCTTTACTTTTTTTTCTTTTTTTTTTTTTCAGACAGGCTTTGTGGTTTTTAGATGAACTACATGTGTATTGTGATATTTGCATTTGATGATGACCTCTCCGTCTGTCTGTCTGTCCATCTGTCTGTCTGGACTCTTTCTCTCTCCCTCTCTTTCTTTCTTTCTTCCTCTGTCTTCTTTCTCTTTCTTTCTCTCTTCTCTTCTCTTCTCTTCTCTCGTCTGTCTGTCTGTCTCTGTCTGTCTTGTCTCTGTCTCTCTCTCTCTTTGATTGATGCATGCTCTGTGAGTTTGTACTACAGGTTTGAACGCGCAGAAATCTCACAGGAAACAATACAGATACGTCTTTTTTTCTCGTTCTAAAGTTTTTTTCGGATGCGTTATGCGTGATGTTTTCCCTACGCTACGTATGCAGTTTGTTGCTGCACAGTCTGCACACTCTGTCGTTGGTGGGCGTGCATGCTGAGTGTTTTCAGGCATGTTTCCATCGGCCACTGGACACGTGGGCGTGCATACTGAGTGTTTTCAGGCATGTTTCCATCGGCCACTGGACACGTGGGCGTGCATACTGAGTGTTTTCAGTCATGTTTCCATCGGCCACCGGACACGTGGCGTGCATACTGAGTGTTTTCAGTCATGTTTCCATCGGCCACCGGACACGTGGACGTGCATACTGAGTGTTTTCAGTCATGTTTCCATCGCCATGACACGTGGCGTGCATACTAGTGTTTCAGGCATGTTCATCAGCATAGGACTGATAGACAGATCTTAACCTTCGACTCCTGCACCGTGTCCACCAGCATCCTGCATTATCAACCATGCTAACAAAGCAAAACCTTCACCCTGAGGGGGAGTCTAAGGGGTTAAGTTTTTGCCGTTGGTGGATAGGGTGCGGGAGTCAAAGGGTTCCCCTCGTTGGGATTCCTGGGGCTCTTTCAGTATAAATAGTATCCCCACCTTCTGGAAATTCTGTGCTAGAAATTTCATCTTTTCTGTCAATCTCTTTGTTTTTGCCTTGTTCCTTTGTTTTCTGTCATTTCTACCTATCATTTTCTGCCTTTATGGTCCATTCACCTGTGTGTCTTCGATAAAGTCTTACGTGGTTTTTCTTAGGATTGATAACTGGGTACATGTATTAAGTGCATTTTTGGCTCTAGGGAGGTGAGATATGCGGAAGCGATTTTAGGTAATTTATGCCTGTTTTTATATGTTTTGGTGTCCTTGGGTATGCTTAAATTTGTATTCACGGGTGTTTTTTTTAAATCTCCCCTGTGTGATAAATTGGACGGAGTGGTCAATGCCAGGGGCATGTCCTTAGATTATGTGTGCGACTGCTTTGATATGTGTACTTAATTTTCTTTTCTTTTTTTTTTTACTGTTGAAGTTTTGTATGTTTTGAAGCGGTTATAGCTCTTATGTGGCTCTACGCAGTCGGCTGGGCTTTAAAAGAAAATAACGATAAGAAGTCAAAGGGTTAACTTTTTTATATGTTGTGTGAATTTATACACGAATGGGGTAAAGTCACTCGCAGGTCTGCACGCAAGTGGACCAGGAATATCGCAGAAATCTACCTTTTCATTACCAAACGGAGACTTGAGGCAGGATTGTTATTTGTTTATTGCTATTGTTGTTTAAAGCCCAGCCGACTGCGTTGAGCCATATCGGGACTGTAACTGCTTCAAAACATACAATACTTCAACAAGAAAAAAAAATTAAGTACACATATCAATGCATTCGCGCACATAATCTAAGGACATGCCCCTGGCTTGACCACTCCAATTTATCGCACAGGGGATTTAAAAAAAACACCTGAATACAAATTTCAGCATACTTAAGGACACAAAAACATATAAAAACAGGCATAAATTACCTGAAATTCCTTCTGCATGTCTCACTTCCCTAGAGACAAAAATGCACTTAATACATGTACCCAGTTAGCAATCCTAAGAAAAAGTACGTAAGGTTCCATCGAACACACACAGGTGAATGGACTAGCAAGACAGAACATTATAGGTAAAAATGACAGAAAGCAAAGGAACATAGGTAGAAATGACAGAAAGCAAAGAAACAAGGCAGAAACAATGAGAGTGACAGAAAAGAGGATATTTCTAGCACAGAATTTCCAGAAGGTGAAGATACTATTTATACAGAAAGATCCCATGGGGGGGGGGGGGGGGGGGGGGGCAGGACTGAACCTAGACCTTCAGATTAGAAATTCAACGTCTTGCCTGCTACCTACTTCAATGCCACACGGATCACAATTTTGTCTATGGTAGCGGCAAAGGTTTTCTGACAGGTAAAACAACCACAAGTATTGATTTTCTTCCCGACAGTAGCCACGTGTCAGAACAAAGGAATCCTCAAAAGTGCCTTTTCCCGTTAAAAATTTCTGAACAATAAGTCTATAAATCTATATGTAAAAAATAAATAATAACAAATAAAGTAAAATAAAATGAAACAAAATGAATTATAAAATAATTTTAAATTAAATGAATTAATGAATGAATAAATGAAAAACGAAGGCCCTGAGACCAAAACAAATCACTGTATAATGTGTGTATAGTTAAGCAGTCTTTCAGAGCCTCTTTAAGAAAATCGAAAGGTCAAAGTGTTTTATAAATTGATTAGAATATCCAGCAGATACGTATTGGGTGACTATAATG
Organism: Monoplex corrugatus; assembly: GCA_030674185.1. Lineage (NCBI taxonomy): Eukaryota > Metazoa > Mollusca > Gastropoda > Littorinimorpha > Ranellidae > Monoplex > Monoplex corrugatus. Next base: position 15,086,843 of record JAPXFY010000030.1, on the reverse strand, counting down.
TACCTTAGTCTGTCTGTCTGGCTCTCTGTCTCTCTGTCTCTGTCTCTCTGTTTCTTTTGTTTCTCTGTCTCTGTCTGTCTGTCTCTGTTTCTTTGTTTTTCTGTGTCTGTCCATCTGTATGTCTCTCGCTCTTTGTCGGTATTTCTCTCTCTCTGTTTCTCTCTGTTTGTTTCTCTGTCCCTTTGTATGTCTTTCCCTCTCTGTCTGTGTATATAATTCTCTCTCACTCTCTCTCTCTGCTTCTTTGTTTCGCTGTCTTTGTCCGTCTTTATGTCTCTCCCTCTCTGTCTTTCTGTCTGTTTCTCTCTCTCTCTCTTTCTCTCTCTTTCTTTCTTTCTCTCGTAATTGAGTGGACACGCTGTAAAATCGCGGATTTCGATATGCGTTATTTAAGCTTGTCAGCCATGTTGGGCGAGGTCCAATTTGCAAATGTTAAGTTTTTTGCTTTTATCAGTATATTATTCAGTTATAAATCCCTGTCTGACAGTGTAATAACACGTCGTGTATCGTAATATTCTACTTATAGACATGGTTTGATTTTTCTTCGAAAGGCGTTCTTTTCCACTTGCCTTTGAAAATGTACCATTCTTGCTTAAATCACAAGAATCAACGCGGAAGCTTGGGCCAGTCTGATTCAAATGTAACAATTGATTACATCAATATCCTGTACATATCGTAAGCTCAAAGTTTGTCTCCCTTCCCAAAACGCCATGGAGATTTCTTTGTTCGTTTTGTTTTGATTTGCTTTTTCATTCTTATTTTTTCTGTAAACCTTTTTATTGTGTCTCCTCACTTGAAAACGGCGTGTGCGTGTATGCATGTGTATGTATGTGTGTGTAAGAGAAAGAGACACACAATGCATTAAGTTATGTAGGCTCCTATCAAAGAGTTGAGCGTACTCTGGCCTTATAGGGAAGACTGGGTTCACACTATCAAGTCTCATCCACTTTATGTAAAGCAAGTATCTGTTTGTCTTGAGCCTGGTTGACTCCTGAATACATGACGATTTATAAGCGTAGAGCACAGATTTGTCACGCAGTCTCGATCTCATCTGGAACTGTGTAGCAATATGATAATCGTCCTCGTTGTCATCAAATCTTATGGCGTCTTGAAAATTGCCTCAGGTTCTCTGAAATCCTTCACGCGCTGATCTCATAGTTTTTGGTTTCACCCGGCCTTTCAATGACTGAGACAAATTCAGGATAGGATAATGAATATCAGTGGTTTCTGGGGCTGTCACTGTAAAGCTGTGATTGTTGTCTCCTTACTTGCCGAGTCTCACCCAGCTTGGCTCCACGACTGAATGATTAACAATGTTAGTAGCGAGTTAGTAAGCAATGTCCTGGGTAGGTTGGGTCAGAGTAGGCACTGTTGAACATCACCAGACTCAGGTGTAGTGCAAGGTCTGTTCTGGAAGGTGGACTCATAACAGCTCGACAACGTTGGTTCAGTTAGGCTTCCAGGCGCCGGGTCGTAGACTGACTGATCTCGGGGTTAGTGGAGTGTTTTAGAGCCAGAACTAGCGACACTGACTGATCTCGGGGTTAGTGGAGTGTTTTAGAGCCAGAACTTGCAACACTGACTGATCTCGGGATTAGTGCAATGTTTTAGAGCCAGAACTAGTGACACTGACTGATCTCGGGATTAGTGCAATGTTTTAGAGCCAGAACTAGTGACACTGACTGATCTCGGGATTAGTGCAATGTTTTAGAGCCAGAACTAGCAACACTGACTGATCTCGGGGTTAGTGCAATGTTTAGAGCCAGAATTAGCGACACTGACTGATCCCCGTGTTAGTGCAGTGTTTTAGAGCCAGAATTAGTGACACTGACTGATCTCAGGGTTAGTGCAGTGTTTTAAAGCCAAAACTAGCGACACTGACTGATCTCGGAGTAGTGCAGTGTTTTAGAGCCAGAATTAGTGACACTGACTGATCTCGGGGTAGTGCAGTGTTTTAGAGCCAGAATTAGTTTCACTGACTGATCTCGGGTTAGTACAGTGTTTTAGAGCCAGAATTAGTGACACTGACTGATCTCGGGGTTAGTGCAGTGTTTTAGAGCCAGAATTAGTGACACTGACTGATCTCGGGGTAGTGCAGTGTTTTAGAGCCAGAATTAGTGACACTGACTGATCTCGGGGTAGTGCAGTGTTTTAGAGCCAGGAATTAGTGACACTGACTGATCTCGGGGTAGTGCAGTGTTTTAGAGCCAGAATTAGCGACACTGACTGATCTCGGGGTAGTGCAGTGTTTTAGAGCCAGAATTAGTGACACTGACTGATCTCGGGGTAGTGCAGTGTTTTAGAGCCAGAATTAGTGACACTGACTGATCTCGGGGTAGTGCAGTGTTTTAGAGCCAGAATTAGCGACACTGACTGATCTCGGTAGTGCAGTGTTTTAGAGCCAGAATTAGCGACATAGGAAAAACGTCCATGAGGCTGTGCAGAAACTAGGACAAACAAAACCAAATAAATTTTGTTGTTGTTGACAGATATTTGCATTCAGTTGACAGTTGAGATGACAATGAAGATGGCACGACTGCTACGGTTTATGCTGTCAGTGTTAGTGATACAGCTGACCACAGCTAGTACTGGTGAGTAAAACCATCGTCTGGATTGAGACAGTCATCTTTTTTCTGTATCATTATGACATAATAATGTACAAGAGATTGTGCAGACTTCATGACACTATATTGTAGGATTTTTAACCAAATTTTGGTCACGAATGTAACATATTAAGTAGTTTGTGTATTGTCACTACTGATGTAATTGTCCATGGACTTAATGTAGAAACCGTTGAACACTTCACTTTCAAGGGATCCCTCGTTAACAATGAAGGATCCAAACCAGAAATCTTCTCAAGGACAGCAAAGACAACATCAGCATCGTCCAGGTTGAAACCGATATGGAAGGACAAAAATACCTCCAAGAAACACATTCAGGAATTTTATTACTGATAATCATACTTCTTCATCCTGTATGCATGCTGGACATCGATTTTCACACGGAATCTGGACAGAAGAACACAAACCATGGAAATGATGTCATATCGTAAGATCTAAACATCAGATATACTGATAATATGACCAATGAACATGCATGCCTAACCATGAAACAGAGCGTATTGGAAAATATGAAGATCTGCTAACATCAGTTTAAAAGAATTACACTAGGATGGCCATGTAGCAAGATCCAATGGCCTTGCTAAGTCAATCCTCCAGAAAAGAGATGGAGGACAAAACGGAGAAAGCAACAGACAGCCGAATAGACGGAAAAACCATCTGTAGAAGCTAAGGCTTTGGCACGCAACCGACAGACCTGGAGGAATCTGGAGAACAGTTAATTATTTCGGCAAACCAATGACTCTTCACGAAGTAAAAAGAAAAGAAAGATATCTTGGCAGTAACGTCAAGAAGGTTTGAAATCATTGTTATACAGACATCAAGGGTTGTTGATCTTTGTTATACAGACATCAAGGTTTGTTAATCATTGTTTATACAGACATCAAGGTTTGTTAATCATTGTTATATACAGACATCAAGGTTTGTTAATCATTGTTATACAGACATCAAGGTTTGTTAATCATTGTTATACAGACATCAAGGTTTGTTTAATCATTGTTATACAGACATCAAGGTTTGTTAATCATTGTTATACAGACATCAAGGCTTGAAATCATTGTTACACAGACATCAAGGTTTGAAATCATTGTTACACAGGCGTCAAGGTTTGTTAATCATTGTTATACAGACATCAAGGCTTGAAATCATTGTTATACAGACATCACGGTTTGAGATCATTGTTATACAGACATCAAGGTTTGTTAATCATTGTTAATGTTACACAGGCGTCAAGGTTTGGTGATCATTGTTATACAGACATCAAGGATTGAAATCATTGTTACACAGACATCAAAGTTTGTTGATCTTTGTTACACAGACATCAAGGTTTTTTGATCATTGTTACACAGACATCAAGGTTTGTTGATCTTTGTTATAAAGCCATCAAAGTTTGTTAATGATTGTTACACAGACATCAAGGTTTGTTAATCATTGTTTACACAGACATCAAGGTTTGTTGATCATTGTTACACAGACATCAAGGTTTGTTGATCATTGTTACACAGACATCAAGGTTTGTTAATCATTGTTACACAGACGTCAAGGTTTGTTTATCATTGTTACACAGACATCAAGATCTGTAGATCATTGTTACACAGACATCAAGGTTTGTTATTCATTGTTATACAGACATCAAGGTTTGTTGATCATTGTTACACAGACATCAAGGTTTGTTGATCATTGTTACACAGACATCAAGGTTTGTTAATCATTGTTACACAGACATCAAGATTTGTTAATCATTGTTACACAGACATCAAGGTTTGTTAATCATTGTTACACAGACATCAGGGTTTGTTAATCATTGTTACACAGACATCAGGGTTTGTTAATCATTGTTATACAGACATCAAGGTTTGTTGATCATTGTTACACAGACATCAAGGTTTGTTGATCATTGTTACACAGACATCAGGGTTTGTTAATCATTGTTACACAGAACATCAGAGGTTTGTTGATCATTGTTACACAGACATCAGGGTTTGTTAATCATTGTTACACAGACATCAGGGTTTGTTAATCATTGTTACACAGACATCAGGGTTTGTTGATCATGTTACACAGACATCAGGGTTTGTTAATCATTGTTACACAGACATCAGGGTTTGTTAATCATTGTTATACAGACATCAAGGTTTTTTATTTCATCGTTACATAGACGTCAAGGTTTGTAGATCTTTGTTACATTGACATCAAGGTTTGTAGATCTTTGTTACATTGCCATCAAGGTTTGTTGATCAGCGTCCACACAGATATGTGCATCACAACAAATAAGAAATGATATCTCAGTGGTTGTCTTGTAATGTGTTTGTGCATGTGTATGTGAACGTGCATAAGTACGTAAGATGTAGGTATACACATTTGCATAGCTTTAAAAGCCTATCAAAACTAAAACAACTACTAATGCAAATTGACTTAAACAAGTACTAATGCAAAATTGTGTACGTGTTAACTGCTTGCAGTGCGTCTTGGTTTCGCATCCGATTCTTCCAATTTGTTCACTGAGCAAGGCCCTATACGAATCCACTACAATGGAGCTTGGTCCTATGTCTGCGATGACTTCTTCGATGACAGGACTGCTGGCGTTGTTTGCCAAGACCTGGCATTCAGTCATGGCCGTGCCCTCCGGGGTTCAGCATATTCCGGAGTGTATCAGCCCCAAGAGAGATACCTCTCAATATCAGCCTGCAGTGCAAGCCGGAATCAGGACATGTGACACAGTGCATTCTAGAAAGGCCCTGTATCTCTGGGCTGTATGCTTCTGTGGTCTGTGGAAACACTGTCTATGACGAAGATGATGAAGGTAAGTGGGGGATATGTTGATTCTGATTTTGGACAATGTAATGTTTGGATGGTTTGGGTCTAATTATCTTCATTTTTTTGGATTTTGTCTGGGGTTTTTTCTGTCTATTGGTTGTTCATTGGTTGGTTATTGTGCTGCTTTTGTTTCTGTCTGTTTGTCTTCTTAATTACACAAAGCAAAGTTGTTCTAATTAGATATCCACGAGGTCTGTAGTCCTGATAACATTGTATAGCACATGGTTGATGGTAAGTTATTTTCATGAACAATATTTAGTGAAGGTGATTTAGTATTAGCTTCTCAATGATGTCTCGCGTATTAGTGTTGCTTTCTTGTAGTCAATGGTTGAGATGAATTTCATGTTGATGTTTACAGATGTGGAGCGACGATCATATTTCTATATTGAGGAAAAATTCCTGTGTTTTTGCATTCCATCATAGAAAACGATACTGAATTTAGACAGCTCTTACAAAGGTTAATTGTTTGTCTGACTGTCCACGCCTCGCATCCGTACAACAGTATTGGTTCTATATAACATTCAAGGACTCTCTTTCTGATGTTAATTGATAGGCATTTGTTGGTAAGAATGCTTGTCGTCTTTTTGAATGCTGTTTTGGCTTGGCCGATTCTGCCAGCTATTTCCGATGTGCATCTGCCGTCTGATGAAATGACCGTTCCCACGTATTTGAACTTATTAACCTGTGTCACGGTTGTGCCATTTGCTGTTATTCTGCATGAGGGGATTTCATGTTTTTTACTGATCACCATGACTTCAGTCTTCCTGCTTTTAGTTCCAACCCATTACCTTTGCTTTCTATTTCTAGTATATTCTCAAGGTTTTGTAGGTCCCTTTCATTTTCTGCAATTAGCACGGTGTCATCTGCGTACCGAATGTTGTTTATCATTTTCCCTCCAACCTTTAATCCAGGGTCTTCTTCTAGGTTTCTCATGATGTTTTCGCTGTATAGTGAAAACAGATCTAGTGACAAAACACAATCCTGTCTAGATTCCTCTTTTTATGTTTTGGAAAGAGCTTATATTGTTTTCTATTCTCATTGCAGCTGTTTGTTCCCAGTATATATTCCTGATTATTCATAGATCTTTTCCATCAACATTGAGTCTCTGCAGTTGGTTGATCAATTCTTCATGTCGTACCCGATCGAAAGTCTTGGTATAGTAACAAAGCATAAATACAAATCCTTATTCATCTCAATTAACCTCTCTATGATAGTTCTTAGAATGTATATGGCTATTAATAGTTCCTTTCCCTTCTACAAATCCACACTGTTCTTCTGCTATTTCTCTTTTGATTCTATTCCTTGTCCTCATCATGATTATTCTTAACAGGATTTTAGTTACATGACTCATCAAACTGATTATGCGATAGAGTTCGCATTCTATAGCCCCTGTCTTCTTTGGAAGTGCAATGAAAATTGATTTTGACATATATTTGGGATTTTTCCAGTGTCATAAATTTTATTTAGGAGGACTGTAATTTTTTCTATGCCAAATTCCTCAAGGGCTTCAATCATCTCTGTAGCAATGTTGTCTGGTCCTGGGGCTTTTCCTGGTTTCATCTTTTTCAGTGCTGCTCTAACTTCATCTTTCAGTATGGGTGGTCCTTCAAAGTTCTTTTTTATAATGTGTTGTTCTTCGTTTCTGTCATCCTCAAAAAGGTCTTTAATGTACTCTCCCTATCTGTCCAGAATTTTGCCTTTTTCCATGATAAGCGTGCCATCTTTCGATTTTAATCAACCAGTTGATGTGCATGTATATTTCCTGTGGACAATATATATATCACCAGAAATCCCTGGGAGTAAAAGGACAAAAAAGAAAACAAATAATCTGTGTACACGATTTGGTCTGTATTTCATACACATGTACAATTATACATAGGCTCTTTCCTAAAAATTCCAATACCTATCCTATGCTGTATAAAAAAGTTGTTCACTGCTCTCATCTGTAAGTGGTGCAGTGAGAATGAAGTGGAAGGATGGAAGTTTAACCAAAATTATTATTTGTGATTAAGATTCAGGGAATGGCCTGATGTGGGTCAAGGGTTGGGGCACCACAGGCAGAGTGGAGTACCATCAAAACGACATCCATGGACAGGTGTGTGGTTCCAACTGGACAGAACAGGAGGCCACAGTGTTCTGCAGGTCACTGGATTTCAAATATGGGACTGCACATCTTTATCCTTATGATGGGGACATCAAGCATGAGTTGCAAGTGAGTGGAGAGATTACTTTTATGAAAGATATTCTGTTACTCTCACTGCTTGTTGTTCTGAAGTGTAAGACACACAATCATTTATTTGTTTCTATTATATCTATCTGGTCTCTGATCAGAGTTCTAAAATGAATAGAAGACCTTATCCCTCCAGAATAGTATCATTAGGTACTGGAGAATGTATCTTATATTAAGTCTTGACATTTTACAAATGCAATGTAAGCACACAATATCAAAAAAAAAGTGAAACACACAAACGCACACACACTCTCTCTGTCTGTCTGTCTGTCTCTTTCACTCGCACACACACACAACACACACACACACACACACACACACACACACACACACAAACACACACACACACACACAAACACACACTCACACACACAGACACACACACACACACACACATCAACATGGAAGGATGAAAACTAAAGATTGAAATGTATAGAGTTAAGGGATACATATAACCAACAAAAGAAAGAAAAGCAAGCATTACTGCAAACAAGCAAGTACGCTGGCAAGCAAGAAAGCAAGCATACAAACAAACAAGCAAACAAAGGGAACTAACCATCTATACAATGTGTATAGAAGAGGAGTTGTGAAGAAATATTCATGAAGCTTTCGTGTAAAGCTGGCCAGTGATGCTTATGATTTGATGTTGGTGGGTAATGGATTCCAGAGATTCACTCCAGAGATGGGGGTGCTTGCTTTGAGTCTGTCAATTATTAGAAAGTAAAGTGGCTTTTTTGTTCATTTGTTTAGTGTATTTTGAATGGGTAAATAGCGCTGTTAAGTATTTGGGGGAGAATCTTTTCAGTTTTGCATATTTGTGTGGTTTTGTTATACTTTGGTTTTGAGTGACAACATTTGCGCTCTTTTTTTTAAGTTGTTGGTCCGTAGTTAGAGAGCTGTCTGTAAGATAATAAAAGGTTTATTGCTGCTCTGTTTTATAGCCTTGTGAGTGGCAGCTGCTTATTTTCATAATTATCAATGGATCTTTTCATTTCTTCGTGATAGTTTCGCCCCTTCGTGTTGAGCAATTTCAAGTGTAAGGGTGATGAAAGCAACCTGCTGGACTGCCCTCATGAAGATCGTCTGACACAAGGATACTGCACGGATGGTGTGTCTGCTGGTGCTCACTGCTACAACGAAAAAGGTCAGCAACAATATCTATTTTTTGTGCACAGACGTAGAGATGAAAGAGAGTTGCCATGTCATCTTGGTGTCGTGTGTCTTTTTTCATTTTCGTTTGGGGATCGTTGTCATCAAGCCAACTGGACTAAGGAATATGTTATATTCTTCCTGTTGTACTGCAGTGCGTGTGTGTGTGTGTGTGTGTGTGTGTGTGTGTGTGTGTGTGTGTGTGTGTGTGTGTGTGTGTGTGTGTTGTGTGTGTGTGTGTGGTGTGTGTGTCAACGTTGAGGCGAGTTGGTGTGTGTGTGTGTTTATTGGTCATACCTGATGACATTGTTACTCCTGATTTACTGAATTTTTTACATTGTTGTGAAGATGAAGTTAATATTGTGCCTTTTGCAGTGCGCCTGGGTTTTGGATCTGCATCTTTCCAATCTTTGGATGACCAAGGTCCTGTTCAAATTTACCACAAAAGAGCTTGGACCTATGTTTGTGATGACTCGTTTGATGACGACGCTGCTAGAACCATCTGCAGATATTTTGGATTCTACGATGGCTATGCCATCCGAGCTTCAGCCTATTCTGCAATGTATCGACCCCAAGAGCAGATGTCTGTCAACATCAGCCTTCACTGTAAAGGTGGATGGACACATGTAAAAGATTGTATTGTGGAGAGGCCGTGTACGTCTGGGCTGTATGCTTCTGTTGCCTGTTTAAATGAGGTCTTTTACTATGGCTATGGAGGTAAGTAGCGGATGAGTTCATTTGTTTGTCACTGCATTATTTGTATAGTTCCTTTCATTTGTCTGCCTGTGTAGCTTCTGTCATGTTTTGATTTCCTGTCAGTTAGTTTATTTATGATATAATCAAAGGACATAATTCTTGAGAATTATCTCCCATATTGTATAGAACTTTTCAAATCTAAGACAGTTTGTGCTACCCATTCAGCTAGCATAGAAGCAGATACAAAGTACAAAAACAGAAAGCTCAGAACACTCCTCAAAAATGGAGCGCCCAAACCTACCTTTATACTCTGGAACTACCCTATGCATAACTATGAGAGAGGAGAGAAATACATATAATATATTGGTCTTATGTTCAAGATTGACATAGTCTTTTATTCTTGAACTGACCAAACACACACACATAGACAGACAGAACATATACAGTTTATTTGTCTGGATTTTCTGCTGGCTTGCTTCTGTTTGTTAATCGCTCCGTGTACTTAATGTAAAGTTAAATGCAAAGATCTCTTGAGTTTTAATAGCATTGCTAAATACAGATATACATGATGTTGTTTGGTGACAATGTAATATTATTTGCTTGTTGATGGCTGACTCTGATTCTTTTTAAGTGTTGACTTTTTATTAAAACATGAATGATGGACAAATATCATGTTGATGTTTAAGAACGTATGGCTAAACGTTGTCTGTAAACCAGTGAAATGTTGAGTTACTTTTACTACGCCACAGACGGAAATACTAATAATATTAGCCACTTGCGTGAGATGTTGATCTATTTCAGTTTTCCGAAGGAGTAAACGTAACAGTCTTATTCTTAGAATTATAGTTCTTGTTATTTTTTCCCTTTTGAAAAGTTTCTTTTCTTTCTTATTTCAAAACTAGAAATAAGGTTTTCATGTACACAAATACTGCACTGTTGGTCCACAGTACATTGACATGTAAAAATGTAGTATGAGCTTGATTACTTCTGTTTCACAATGACACAAATAAGAATCTGAACCTGACTCCTGAATACCCTTCAAAACAAATCAGTATGTAAAATACAAAATGAATAAAAAATGTTTATAATTCAGATCTAGATGGCAGCCTTGAGTGGATCAAGAGTGGTCCCAACACAGGCAGAGTGGAGCTCCATGAATTCGACACAATCCAAGGACGGATCTGTGGTTCCAACTGGACAGACCAGGAGGCCACAGTGTTCTGTAGATCCCAG
>JAPXFY010000030.1:15063562-15071062 GCA_030674185.1 Monoplex corrugatus | reverse complement strand
TGTCTATCATTTAGTTTGGCCCCTTCGTGTTGAACAATTTCAAGTGTAAGGGTGATGAAAGCAACCTGCTGGACTGCCCTCACGAAGATCGTCTGACACAAGGATACTGCACGGATGGTGTGTCTGCTGGTGCTCACTGCTACAACGAAAAAGGTCAGCAACAATGTCTGCACTTTTACACAGAAGTGGACAGGAAGACATCACACCACTTTAGTTATCTGGAATAGTTCATCATTTGTGCGGAGCTTGTAAGGCATAGTGACGTCGAATGCTTTTACTCCATATGTGATTGGGTGACGCAGTAGAATAGTGATGAGTATTGAGTTACCAGTGATATGACTAGGTGATATATTTTAGTGATGAATATGGACTTGGTACTGATGTGATTGGATGACATTCTGTACTCTTCGTCTTTGTGTGTGTGTGTGTGTGTGTGTGTGTGTGTGTGTGTGTGTGTGTGTGTGTGTGTATGTGTGTGTGTGTGTGTGCACTTGTATTTGTGCACTTCTCTTGCGCGTGTGCATGTGAACTTGCACGTGTTCTTGTGTGTGTATGTGTGCGTTTGTGTTCACTTAGTATGTGTGTATATATATATATATATAATCTGTTTGTGTGTGTGTGTGTGTGTGTGTGTGTGTGTGTGTGTGTGTGTGTGTGTGTGTGTGTGTGTGTGTGTGTGTGTGTGTGAGTTCATGTACATATGTTTGCGCTTGTTTCCATTGCTTGAATTGTCTGTTGTGTCCATACGCTATCCTTAAAAAGAGTTCTATAGACTCTGTCCATTGACGCCTCTGCAATTACTACAAGGCTGGTTTAAGTGCCTTTTGAAAAGTTTATTCTTGTGTCTACATAAGTTTTTGTTTGATTTTACATTTCTCTTACATACACATTTAATGTGATTTACTTACTTGTGCACACTCTGAGTGTGATTTACTTCGTTGTGTGCGTACACTTTTAGTCTAATTGACTTATTTGTGTGGTGAAACTGTAAACACTGAGATGGCAATAACTATTCTGTCTGTTGTGCTATCATCAGTCTGGGTTTGTAGGTTTCTGTTGACTTTGTGTATGTTTACACTGATTCATAGTTTTGCTGTGACGGGAAGAGATGTTTCAACAACACGCAAATAGCGTGTCAGGATGAACCTTTAAGGTGTTGGTTAAACCCTTTCCTGCTACAAGACATCAGCTGACGTCTAGGCACTGTGATTTTCCCATTGTCTATGGGACATCAGTGACATGCTTGTTATATTCTTAACTTTATTGACTTCGTGTTTGGTGCAAATGTTACTGGCTATGCTCAAACATTTTGGGGTATCCATCAGCAAGTCTAAAATATGAAAGAGAAACTCCTATGTCACCAGAGTTTCTAAACTTTTGCTAGCAGTGAAAAGGGTTAAATCCGTTATTAGACATGACATAAAAAGAGCTTGAGACATGCTGGAGGCGCCAGATCTTTTTACATTCTTCTCGCCTCTTGATAACAGAAGACAATAGCAGTCCATGAAGATATGCACATGAAACTGTGCTAAACACTTGACAATATCACCATAAACCCAGAATGACAGAATGTATGTAAGTACATAACAAGAATGAAAATGGTACTAAAAATGATAGCTGGTGTCCCAATTTGCAGTGTGCTTAATCTCTCTGTCCAGAACAAGCGTCGTGTTCTTTATGTAAAGAGACTTCCACGAAAACATGCAGGTCAATGTTCCTGTTAGGCAGAGATGAGAAGTGAAGGAATTGAAAAAGACATGAAAAACGAGAAAGTGTAGGAGAGCTGTCAATCAGCAGCAAGGTAAAATGTAGAATCTAGGAATCAAGTAGCTTGCTTTATGTAATCTCTGTTGTAGCTGTGACGTGTAACTGTGGTATCTTTTAATTTCAGAATCCGGAAAAACGACACCACCACCAACAACAACCACAGGACCCAGAACAACAACAACATCAACAATAACAACTACCACAGAACCTAGAACAACAACAACACCAACAACAACAACTACCACAGAACCCAGAACAACAACATCAACACCAACAACAACAACTACCACAGAACCCAGAACAACAACATCAACACCATCAACAACAACTACCACAGAACCCAGAACAACAACAACATCAACACCAACAACAACAACTACCACAGAACCAAGAACAACAACATCAACACCATCAACAACAACTACCACAGAACCCAGAACAACAACAACATCAACACCAACAACAACAACTACCACAGAACCAAGAACAACAACATCAACACCAACAACAACAACTACCACAGAACCCAGAACAACAACAACATCAACACCAACAACAAAAACTACCACAGAACCAAGAACAACAACAACATCAACACCAACAACAACAACTACCACAGAACCTAGAACAACATCAACACCAACAACAACAGCTACCACAGAACCAAGAACAACAACAACATCAACACCAACAACAACAACTACCACAGAACCTAGAACAACATCAACACCAACAACAACAACTACCACAGAACCCAGAACAGCAACATCACCACCTCCAACAACAACTACCACAGAACCCAGAAAAACGACACCAACGACAGCAACCATTACAGGACCCAGAAAAACGATGCCACCACCACCACCACCACCAACAACAACAACAACTACCACAGGACCAGAAAAACATCACCAGCGACCACTGCCGTTGCCAGTCACAAGGGAGCAGTGAACGAAGGTAAGGAACCACCTTTGTGAGGAAGGTGACCAGCACTTGTAAGGTGTTTGCCATGACTGACGTAAAATGTTTTAGTTTTAGAACAAAAATAACAGCAACAACAACAACAACAACAATACTGCTATTACTACTACTACTACTACTAGTACTACTAATGATAATGATGATAATAACAATGATGATGATGATGATGATGATGATGATGATGATAGCAGTGTGAACTATTTTTGGATGAATTCTCCCCCCTTCCCTACACTATCCTGAAAATGTTTCCCAGACTACTGTCCCTTGAGCTTATGCAATAAGTATAGAGCTGATTGATATACTGAATTGAGATTTACTACTTTCTGTACATTCACTTTTAAAAGGATTTATTTCTTTATGTGCAAACACTTTTTAAAGTGATTTATTACTTTGCGTACATTGAGTACTGTTGATGTTTGTCAGGAGGCGTATTCTGATGTCTAGGCAGTGAAAGTGTGAACACTGTGATGGACAATAGCCTCCCCTTTTTGCTGTGCTATTTACCGATCTGGCTTTGTAGGTCTTTCTCGAACATGTGTATTTCGATACTTCTGTGACTTTTTGTTTTAATGTAAGGGTGATGGAATGTGTGTTATGTTTCAACACTACCTCCGTGGGATGCTGGGAGCTCTTTCAGTATAAATAGTATCCCCACCTTCTGGAAATTTTGTGCTAAAATTTTCCTCCTTTCTGTCACTCTCTTTGTTTCTTTTTATTTAATCCCATGCCTTCTGTCGTTTCTTCCTGTCATTTTCTGCCTTGCTGGTCCATTCACCTGTATGTGTTCGATAAATTCTTGCGTACTTTTTCTTAGGATTGATAACTGGATACATGAATTTAAGTGCATTTTTGGCTCTAGGGAAATGAGATATGCAAAGCAATTTTTAGGTAATTCAGGCTTGTTTATATATATATATATATATATATATATATATATCTTAGTGTTCTTAGTTATGTTTAAATTTGTCTTCAGGTATGTTTTTTAAATCCCCTGTGTGATAAATTGGCCGGAGTGAACACCAGGGGTATATCCTTAGATTATGTACACGAATGCATTGGTACTTAATTTTCTTTCTATTTTTTTTCTGTTGAAGTATTGTGTATGGTTTTGAAATAATTATAGCCCTGATATTGGCTGCATGCAGTAAGCTGGGCTTTAAACAAAAATAACAATAACAAAGTTTCAACACTACACAGATAGCATGCCACAAAGAACTTTGAAGAGGTTTAAATATATAACTAACGTTGACAAAAGTGAACCTAAGCCATGCTGGAGGCGCCAGACTTGTCGCTTTCTTCTCATCTCCAGATAACAGTAGACAGTAAAAGTCCATGGCAAAATGCACATGCTGCTTGTCGTAATGCCAGGCAGTATAACCATAAAGCCAAACTGGAAAACAATACTGCAGAAGTAACAGTTGGTGTCTATTGCAGTGTGCACGATGTCCTTGTGCTGCGATAATGTCTAGAACAATCGGACAAGTGTCTAGAACACTTTATCAAACGGCTTTCAGGAAACCATACGGGTCAATGCTCCCTTTGACTCCAACACTCTATCCACCAACTACAAAAGCGTAACCCTTTCATTCTCTCACCCTATCCACCAGCTTCTTGCAGGAAGCTGGTGGATAGGGTGAGGGAATGAAAGGGTTAAGTTTTGTTGCTTTGCTAACTGGTTGACAATGCAGGATGCTAGCGGACAGGGTGCGGGAGTCAAAGGGTTAAGCAGAAATCAAAACTGAGAAATCTTGAAAATGACAGAAAACAAAACAAAATAAGAGTGTATCTGAGCTGTATATCAGTTAAAATTGAAAATGGAAATTCATCATCATCATCAAGTGCCTTGCCACATGGTGTTTGCGATCATGGCCATCCATCTGTCTCTATCCCTTGTTGCCTCAAGCACATTTCCACCCTCTCTGTCTTCAACCACTCTGCAAGTCAGTCCAGTATTTTTTCCCTGGGTCAACCTGGTGCTTTCTTTCCCTCCAGCTTTCCCGTTGTGACCAGGTGCTCCAGTTCCCCTTTCCTCATAAAATGGCCTATAAATGTTGCTTGTCTTTTCCTAATCTTCCTTATCAATGATCTTCTTGTGTCTGCCTCCATCAAGACTGTCTGGTTTGTTTTCTTTGCTGTCCAATGAATTCTCAACATTCATCTTAGAAACCACATCTGGGCTGCCTCAATCTTGTTCTGGCTTTGCTTGTTGATTGTCCACGCCTCACAACCGTATAACAGTATCGGCTCTACATAACATTCAAGAACTCTCTTCCTGATATATATTGATAGGCATTTGTTGGTAAGAATCATGGCTAAACAAAACTAGAAAATGGAGATTGTAAGAGTGAAGTATGTCTGTGATAGATGTCATGTTCATTGCATTCATTCTGATTTCAGGCCCGAGAAAAACAACGACTGCAACAACCACTACAACAGACAGTAAGGATTCTTCACATTTCATCGACATGGAGGCCCAGAACTCAGCCACGGAACCCACTATCATCGGCGTCTCCATCGCTGCTGCTGTGATAATTATTGTAGTTGTCTTGGTGGTGGTTCTCAAAAAAAGTGGTCGCTTATCCGTTCCTTTCTTACGTAGATTCGCTCCCATTCGCCGTCCCTTCAGGAACGATCCTGAGGATGATTTGAATAGCATTGTCAGCCAGGTGCACTACGTAAATAGCATTGCTACCACCCAACTGTAGACTAACCTTTTGCAAAAGTAAAGTGGTAGCATGGCCAATGACACACACACTGACCAAATAATTCATGTGGTTTTTGGTCATGATGCCTGCCCTGAATGATGCAATTTGTATAAAACCTACAGACTTGACAGAAACTCAACACAAAACAAAACAAAACAAAACCAAAACAAAACAAAACAACACGCACACATACATACATACATACATACACACGTACATACATACATACGTACATACATACATGCATACATACATACATACATACATGCATACATACATACATAATACGTTCATACACACATACATACATTCATACATACATACATGCGTACAGACATGCAGATACATACACACACACAAACAAACACACAAACACACCATACACACATACATACACACGCACATAAAAACAACCACACACACAACCACACAGCACAGCACAGCACAGCACAGCACAGCACAGCACCGCACCACACACACAACACAACACAACGCACGCAACGCAACGCAAACGCAAGCAACGCAGCGCAGCGTACGCAGCGTAGCGCACCGCAGCGCACCGCACCGCACCGCAGCGCAGCGCAGCGCAGCGCAGCGCAGCGCACCGCAGCGCAGCGCACCGCAGCGCAGCGCACCGCACCGCACCGCACCGCACCGCACCGCAACGCAACGCAACGCAACGCAACGCAACGCACGCAACGCACGCAACGCACAGCCAGGCCAGGCCAGGCCAGGCCAGGCCAGGCCAGGCCAGGCCACGCCGCCACACGCCGCCACACGCCACACGCCCCCACACGCCCCAACACATCACACGCCCCAACACGCCACACGCCCCAACACGCCACACGCCCCCAATACGCCACACGCCCCAACACGCCACACGCCCCAACACGCCACAAGCCCCAACACGCCCCAAGCCCCAAGCCACAAGCCCCAACACGCCACAAGCCCCAACATGCCACAAGCCCCAACACCCACAAGCCCCTACACGCCACAAGCCCCAACACGCCACAAGCCCCAACACCCCACAAGCCCCAGCATCCCCCAAGCCCCAAGCCACAAGCCCCAACACGCCCCAAGCCACAAGCCACAAGCCCCAACATGCCACAGCCCCAACACGCCACAAGCCCCAACACGCCACAAGCCCCAACACGCCACAAGCCCCAAGCCACAAGCCCAACACGCCACAAGCCCTAACACGCCACAAGCCCCAACACGCCACAAGCCCCAACACGCCACAAGCCCCAACACGCCACAAGCCCCAACACGCCACAAGCCCCAACACGCCACAAGCCCCAACACGCCACAAGCCCCAACACGCCACAAGCCCCAACACGCCACAACACAAGCCCCAACATGCCACAAACCACAAACCCCAAACGCCACAAGCCCCAACACGCCCAAGCCAACACGCCACAAGCCCCAACACGCCCCAAGCCCCAAGCCACAAGTAACCACAAACCCCAACACGCCACAAGCCCCAACACGCCCAAGCCCCAACACGCCACAAGCCCCAACACGCCCCAAGCCCCAAGCCACAAGCCCCAACACGCCCCAAGCCCCAACACGCCACAAGCCCAAGCCACAAGCCCCAACACGCCACAAGCCCCAACACGCCACAAGCCCCAAGCCACAAGCCCAACACGCCACAAGCCCCAACACGCCACAAGCCCCAACACGCCACAAGCCCCAACACGCCACAAGCCCCTACACGCCACAAGCCCCAACACGCCCCAAGCCCCAAGCCACAAGCCCAACACGCCACAAGCCCAAGCCACAAGCCCAACACGCCACAAGCCCCAAGCCCAACACGCCACAAGCCACAAGCCACAAGCCCCACACGCCACAAGCCCCAACACGCCACAATCCCCAAACACAACTCCCCCCCCCCTACTTTGTGAAGAGGAGGTGTATATATTCTCTGTATTAGGCATGTTCTTTGATTTTGTTCTTCTCAAAAGGTGTATCCAGCACTTTATAGCAGTGCGTGTGTGTTTTCCGTTTATTCTCTTGTTTATTTCTATGTGTGCCAGTAGTTTTCATTTCA
>JAPXFY010000030.1:15053562-15058562 GCA_030674185.1 Monoplex corrugatus | reverse complement strand
CACTCACAGACTGTGAGAATAACATAATCACCACCCCATCCCCCCATTACCTCTCTATTCTATTTAAATGACCCTAACCTGTCAACCCCATTATGTCTCCTTTCTCGCTGACTCATCTATAAGCTATTTGGCTCACTATGCCCCGGGGCTGTAAGACAACAATGAACCAGGGTTGACAGCCTGTTCCCTTTAATCTTAACCCTTTCATTCCCACAGCCAGTCCACCAGTGGCAAAAACTGAACCCTTTCACTCCTTTGCCATATCCACCTGCTTCCTAGCTTCCTGCAGGAAGCTGGTGGATAGGGTGAGGAAGAGAAAGGGTTCAGTTTTTGCTTTGCTGTCATGGCTTGACAATGCATGATGCTGGCAGACAGGGTGAGGAGTCAAAGGGTTAAAATTCTTACTATATAAGTAGCAGAAGACAAACACACAAGACGAACACAAGACAACCCAGAAGAAGAAAACCTGACCATTTCGTTGGTAGTACCTGTGTAAAATGTCAGGCACGTATGTGCTGGCATACACGCGCTTCCCACCTCTCCAGTCAAAACCCATCCCTGTCCCACTCACCCCACACACAGGCACACACAAGTCATCAAACACATATACACTTTGGTAACCAAACAGGTAAAATGGAGTCACAGACCTGGGAGAAGTGATTTTGAAGAAGTTGACAGGTATAGAAAGGTTTGCCTTCCAACGTCAACCCTTCACATACAGCCCATCACCGTGCATTGACCACTTAACCATTGTTTTGACAAAGGTGGATGGAAAGAAGTGATTATAAGTCTGGGTAGGAGTTAAGTGCTTTTGTGTGTGTATGTGTGTGTGTGTATGTGTTGTGTTGTGTTTGTGTGTGTGTGTGTGTGTGTGTGTGTGTGTGTGTGTGTGTGTGTGTGTGTGTGTATGTGCGTGTGTGTGTGTGTGTGTGTGTGTGTGTGTGTGTGTGTGTTGTGTGTGTCTATTTCTGTGTGCGCGTAGTGTGTGTCTGTGTGTAAGCACGCGCGTGCTCTCGTGTGTGTGTGTGAGAGATAAGTTTTGTCCAATATCGTGTTACATCTTTAATTAAGTTGCCTTTCGTTTATTTTGTGGTAAAGTGGAATCTTCCAGTCTATTGTAATGTAGATATTTTTTTGTCGTGATTAGTGTCAATTTTACTGGTCACCTGTTCTTTCTCGTTCCACCCTCTCTCTCTCTCTGTCTCTACTCCGTCTGTCTGTCTGTCTGTCTGTCTGTCTGTCTGTCTGTCTGTCTGTCTCTCTCTCTCTCTCTCTCTCTCTCAGGTGGAATCTTGCAGTCTTTTGTATGTAGATTTTTTTGTCATGGTTAGTGTCAATTTGACTAGTCACCTCTTCTTTCTCTACCCCCTCTCTTTCTCTCTGTCTGTCTGTCTGTCTGTATATATATATCTCTCTCTCTAAGGTGGAATCTTCCAGTCTATTGTAATATAGATTTTTTGTCATGGCTAGTGTCAATTTGACTAGTCACCTGTTCTTTCTCTACCCCCTCTGTCTCTGTCTCTGTGTCTCTGTCTCTCTCTCTGTCTGTCTGTCTCTGTCTCTCTCTCTCTCTCTAAGGTGGAATCTTCCAGTCTATTGTAATGTAGATTTTTTTGTCATCGTTTGTGTCAATATGACTGGTCACCTGTTTTATCTCTACCCCCCTCTCTCTCTCTGTTTCTTTCTCTCTCTTTCTCTCACCTCCTATCTTTCTGTCCCTGTTTCTCTCGCTCTTTCTCTGTTTCTTTCTGTCTGTCTGTCTCTCTCTCTCATTCCGACTCGCACTCTTTCTCTCTGTGTAATGTTATCAAGAACGTTTACGCACATTTCTCTCGTCTTCCTCAATTCCTCACCCACCCATCATATACACCCTTAAGTCGCCATCTATATCATCAGAACAAGCAACTGGACAAACGCTAATATCAAGATAAGGACACGAATCACAATTAGGACAATGAGCTAACAGTTACTATGCAGACCCAAGACAAGAGTGCAGTTTAGTGTGTCCATACCATGTAGACTTATTACCAGAAATATCGTTGTTGTCCTCTAAATCTTAATTGTTTGTGATCATGCTTTATTCTGTTCATCTGTCTGTGTAGATTTCTTATTAGTGTGTGTGTGTGTCACATTTTCTTGCGTTAGAAAATAGACAAAAAGTACATAGGCAATTATAAACAAACAGCAAATTAAATAAGTAAACATACCAATAAATAATCAGTAGAATAGGTTGGTAAATAAATAGAAATGAATAAATTAACGAATAAATAAATAACAAACAAAAAATCCACTTCTTGTTTGGTAAATTCTTCCCTTCTTCTTCAGTTCGCACTTGCTGTGGTTCAATCACTCCTTCGTGTCTCAGATCATTAAACGGTTAGAGACCACACAATGGGTTTAATTACTGTATCGCTCACATATCCACACATCCACACACACACACACACACACACACACACACACACACACACACACACACACACCATCCACACACACACACACACACACATACACACACACATCCACACACACACACACACACACACACACACACACACACACACACACACACACACACACACACAGTGTGACAACAACAAATACCACACAATGTGTTTAATCACTGTATCACCACACATCCACACAACACACACACACACACACACACACACACACACACACACACACACACACACACACACACACACTGTGACAACAACAAATACCACACAATGGGTTTAATCACTGTATCACCACACATCCACACACACACACACACACACACACACACACACACACACACACACACACACACACACACACACACACACACACACACACTGTGACAACAACAAATACCACACAATGGGTTTAATCACTGTATCATCACGCATCAAACCATCCACCCACCCACCCACCACCACCAGCCCACACACTGTGACACAACAAAGACCACACAATGGGTTTAATCACTGCATCACCCACACATCCACCCATCCACCACCCACCCACCCACCCACCCACCCACACACACCCACACACACACACACTGTGACAACAACAAAGACCACACAATGGACAGAAGCACTGTCCTACACCACCTACCTCTCGTTTCCATGGATCTAACCTGTCAACCCCTTTATGTATCTCGTTTCCTACATCCTAATTACAAGCTATCTAGCTCACTGGCTCATTTTTCTTATGCATGCTGAACGCGCCCATGGTGACAGATACGTTGGTTGTTTGCACGTTTTTTTTTTAACTGTTCAAAGAACAAAACGCGTTCTGATTTGTTTTGTTATAATAAATACACGTTCTTATTCTATTTTGTGTGTTTGTGGTTTCCATTTGCTTGAACGTGGTAAGTCAACTTTGTTATAATGATAACAACAACAACAACAACAATAATAATAATCCAATAATGATGGTAATGGTGGTGAGGATGATGATGATGAGGATGATAATAATAGTGATGATGATGATGATGATGATGACGACGACAACGACGACGATGACGACGACGACGACGACGATGATGATATTGATGATAATGTTGATGATGATGATGTTGATATAATAGTAATAATAATAATAATAATAATAATAATATTAATATTAATAATAATAACAGTAACATTAGTGGTAATAGTAGCAGTAATCATCATCATCATCATCTTTCTCTTCATAAACATTTTTATTCATTTTATTCATGTGTATGTATACAAATCAATGCAAACTTCATTGTTTCGACCCAAGAAGACAAGCATAACAATTTTATCACATACATTAGAAACACAGTTCCACTAACTTTGTTTTATTATTTACAGTGTGATCATACTGTAAAATGAATGATTATCATTATCATCATATACTCTGCCATATGGCGTTGATAATCATGGCCCTCCATATCAATCTATCCTTTGTCGCTGCAAGCATATCTTCCATCCTCTCTTTGTTCGCTCCGCAAGTCCATCCAATATTTTCTCCCTGGGTTTTCCTGATGCTCTTTTTCCCTCTAGCTTCCGGTTGTGTAACTAGGTGCTCAAATTTGTCTTGCCTCACAAAATGTCCTAGAAATGTTGTTTGTCTTTTCCTAATCTTATTCTTTTATGTTCTTTTTGTGTTTGTGTCTTTCAAGACTATCTCGTTTGTTTTCTTTGCAGTCCGTGGAACTCGTAACATTCTTCTTAGAAACCACATTTCAGCTGCCTCAATCTTGTTCTGACTTTGCGTGTTGACTGTCCATGCTTCACATCTGTACGACAATATCGGTTGTAAATACCTCCGAAGAACTCTTTTCTTGATGTCAACTGATAGGCATTTGTTGTTAAGAACGCTTCTCATTTTCTTGAATGCTGTTTTAGCTCAGCAGATTCTGCTGGAAATTTCCAATGTGCGTTTTTGCATGAGTTGATTCATCTGTTTTTAAGAGTCCAAGGTTTAGTTCGTTTTTTTAATTCGCTTTCTGCTTTTTAGCCTAAATTTTCCCAATACAAGATTATAGTCAGTGTTGGCAGTCTGTGCCTGGCAATGGTTTTGCTATCAGTAAATAATTTCTAAATTTCTAAATTTATCATGAAGTAGTCAGTTTGATTTCTTGTGCTGTCTCCTGGATTCATCCATGTCCATTTTCTTCTGTTAATTTGCTCAAACCAAGTATCTATGAATTCATTTACTTGTGCCCAATCATCGAGTTTCTCTTCCCTTTCATTTTGCGTGCCCATGCCATGAGGAACCGACTAGACAAGGGAACAGTTCACAATGTCCATACCATATGTGCTCCTTACCAGACTTACCACGGTTGTCCAACTGATTGATTGATTGATTGATTGATTGAATGATTTGATTTGATTCAATTTTACGTCGGCACCCATTTCCGGTGATATGGCCGATGGGGATAATCATCCCAAGAAAGTGGGGGAAGGGGGACCTATCTAATCCTATACCGACACCACCAGAACAAAAATAGTGTTAAGATGGGACAGTGACATTGTCAGTTT
>JAPXFY010000030.1:15035798-15053462 GCA_030674185.1 Monoplex corrugatus | reverse complement strand
CATTTCTTCCTATCGTTTTCTGACTTACTGGTCCATTCACTTGTAGGTGTTTTATAAAGTCTTAGGTATTTTCTCTTAGGATTGATAAATGGGTCCATGCATTAAGTGCACATTTGGTTACATGGAGGTAAGATATGTGGAAGCAATTTTAGGTAATTTATGCCTGTTATTACATATATGTTTTGGTGTCCTTAGGTATGCTGGAATTTGTATTCAGGCATGTTTTTTCCAATTCCCTGTGAGATCAATTGGATGGAGTTGTCAATGCCAGTGGCGTCCTTCGTTTCTGTGTGCGAATGCATTGATATATGTATTTAAATTTTCGTTTTTGTTTCTTTTCCTGCTGAAGCTTTGTGTGTTTTAAAGTAGTTATAGCCCTGATATGGCTCTCGCAGTCGACGGGGCTTTAAACAACAATAACCTAAGCTAAGTGAAAAGGAGTGAAGGGATTCAAACCCACAACCTTCCAGTTCATAGTCCATTGCGCTAATCCACTACCCATGGTGACTTACCCACTTCATTCAATCGTTTTAGTTTCTCAAGATGACGTTTCCATGCTCAGAACGAATTCCATGTGCACTAAAGTCACAGGTGCCACGTGTATGGTGACCATGGCACATGCCTTATTTAAGCCTGCACATAAACCCATGAGCTGGCCAAATTCTGAGGCCCTACCTAGATTATGTTTTACCTTGTCAATAATTTGTACTGGTATTTTATCAGCCTACCACTGGAATAATCTTGGTTACCTATGTGTGATGTGCGTATCTTACCTTCAAAAAGGAACATATAAATATATATAAAGTAAATAAATCAATAATCAAAGGTCTGAATCACACACAACACAACTGTATAATCTCGTCTTGCATGACAGAAAATGCCCAAATGCTCAGCCGTCTATCAACTAGATGAAGCCAATATTTTCTTGATCATAGATAGGTAAGTAAGTGAGTGCGTAAGCAAGCAAGCAAGCAAGTAAGTGAATGAGTGAGTGAATGAGTAAGTGAATAAGAAGCAAGTAAGTAAGTAGGTGAATAAATGAATACAAAATAAAGGAAGTATATATATCGTGAAAGCAGACTTCGCCCATAGCCTTCGCAAAGGCCACTGCTATACATCCTTGTGAGACAGCGTGGAGAGTAGAGTGTGAAGTGGTTGGTTGAATCATCACTGACTCCGCCCCCCACTTGACTGCGTGCTCGTCATGGGTGAGTGCAGGTCCTTCTATTACTACTATACGGTTACGTTCAACTTTCACACCTCTCTTCCTCATTGTTTCTCTCTCTGTGTCTCTGTCTCTGTCTCTGTCTCTGTTTCTGTCTCTCTCTCTCTCTCTCTCTCTCTCTCTCTCTCTCTCTGTGTGTGTGTGTGTGTGTGTATCCCTTCACTGTCTCACTCACCCTGTGTATTTCTCTCTCTGTGTCTCTTTCTCTCTCTCTCTTTCTCTTTCACTTTCATTCCCACTCTCTCTCTCTCTTTCTTTCACTCTCATTCCCACTCTCTCTCTCTCTCTCTTTCACTCTCACATTCTTTCTCTCTTTTCCACTCTCTCTTCTTCTCTATAGCTCTCTCTCTCTGTCTTTGTCTCTCTCTCTCACTGTCTCTCACTGTCTCTCTCTGTCTCTCTCTGTCTCTCTCTGTGTCTCTCTGTCTTTCTCTCTGTGTCTCTGTTTTTCTCTCTGTCTCTCTGTCTGTCTGTCTGTCTGTCTGTCTGTCTGTCTCTCTTTCTCTCATTCTCTCCTTCTTTCACTTTCAAATTCGTTCTTTCACTCTCTGTCTCTTTATCTCTCTCACTCATATTTTCTGTCTCTCCTCCCTCTCCTTTTCTCTCTCATACACACACACCCACTCTCTGTCTTTTTCTCCGTCTGTCTCTCTGTCTCTCTCTCTATGTTCTCTCTCTGTCTCTGTCTGTCTGTCTGTCTGTCTGTCTCTCTCTCTGTCTCTTACACACCCCACACACACACACACACACACACAAAACACACACACACACACACACACACACACACACACACACACACACACAACCGTGCCTTCAGTGATTTTCCCGACAATAAAATGAGTCAATAAAACCAATACTCTTGTATGGATATGAAACCTGGGACAATCATCAAACAAAGCCAGAACAAGACTGAAGCAGCTGAAATGTGGTTTCTAAGAAAAATGTAACGAGTTCCATGGACAGCAAAGAAAACAAACGAGACCATCTTGAAAGAAACAAGCACAAACAGAACATTAATGAAGAAGATTGGGAACAGACAAGCAACATTTATAGAACAGGCAAGAGAAATTTGAGCACCTGGTCACAACAGGAAAGCTGGAGGGAAAAAGACCACTAGGTAGACCCAGGAAGAAAACATTGGACAGACTTTGCGGAGTGAATGGGATGAAAAGGGTGGCAGATATACTTACAGCGACAAAAGATACATTCGTATGGAGGGCACTTGATGATGATGGAAATGATGAATATAATGATAACGATGATAATGACGATGATGTGATGATGATGATGATGACAACGACGACGACTATGATGACGATAACGATGATGATGATGATGATAATGATGGTGATGATGATGAAAATGAATCAGAGTGCGCTGAACATACACCTCACTTTCCTCAAAACCTCCCTATGATGTGTTTCACCTTCAGGCCATAAAACTGCTGCCTTTGTTGCATTAGTCAGTGGTGCTGAGGCCAACAGCACATTCGTACATATGTGGTTAAGTGGCATGTGCTAGCTGAGAGATGCAGACACCTGCGATGTTGGTCAGGGGATTTGAATAACATCTTCAATGACGCATCCATGAACTGTATGAGGCTCGACCATGTGGTCCCAGACTTCCAAACGAGTCCACAGCCCACTCAACTCTACATTGGAGCCCACTGAGGCCAAAAAAGATCACATTGATTTTAGTCATTTCTTCCTATCATTTTCTGCATTGCTGGTACATTCACCTGTATGTTTTTGATAAAGTCTCACGTACTTTTCTCTTAGGACTGGTAATTGGGTACATGTATTAAGTGCATTTTTGGCTCTAGGGAGGTGAAAATTGCAGAAGCAATTTTTGGCAATTTAGGCCCGTTTTTAGATAATTTTTTATTATTATGTTTTGGTGTCTTTAGGTATGCTTGAAGTTGTATTCGGGCGTGTCTTTTAAATCCCCTGTGTGATAAGAGTGGTCAACGCAGGGGGCATGTCATTAGACTATGTGTGCGAAATGCTTTGATATGTGTACTTGATTTTCTTTTCTTATTTTTCCGTTTGAAGTTTTGCATGTTTTGAAGCAGTTGTAGCCCTGATATGGCTCTACGCAGTCGGCTGGGCTTTAAACAACAATAACAATAACAAGGTCTCAACATGGTAAGGGAGGGGGAGGACAGGACTTGTGAACGCTGACATCACCAGAATGATTGGTTTACCTGTGACTGACTCTGTGTCAATTTCCATCAACAAGTGTACTAAGATATACCCTAACAAGATATTGGTGATAAATGGAGTCCTACTTGGTGACTATTGTCATCATCATCATCAAGTGCCATGTTGAATTGCGTTTGCGATCATGTCCCTTTATATTATCTATCCCTTGTTGCTGCAAACACATCTTCTACCCTCTCTGTCCTCAGCCACCCAGCAAGTCCACACAATATTTTCTCCCTGGGTCTGCCTGGTGTTCTCTTTCCCACCAGATTTTCTGTTGTGACCAGATGCCCAAATTCCCATTTCCTCATAAAATGGCCTATGAATGTTGCCTGTCTTTACCTAATCTTCTTTATGAATGATCTTCGTGTGTCTGCCTCCATCAAGACTGTCTCGTTTTTTGTTTTTTGTTTGTTTCTTTTTTTGTTTGTTTTTGTTTTTGTTTTTTTTGCTGTCCATGGAACTGTCAACATTCTTCTTAGAAACCACATTTCGGCTACCTCAATCTTAGTGGCTATGACAGCAAATATTTCGTGGAACTATCTGAAGTAGAGAAGTCTTGATAAACCATCGTCACTGGAGCCACCTGTAATCTCCACGTCATGATCTGAAGTTGCCGTCTGTTAATTAAAGCAGTCTGTTGGCACTGGGATGGACCTTAACCCCAAAAGTCTAAACCTGAAGTCAGCAGCGTCTGATCAAGTCGTCTCTAGACGACCAACATATTTGCAGAAATGTCATCCATATATGGAGTAGATATTTTGTTTTATTTCGCAATATAGGCCATTTTATGAGGAAAAGGAAATTAGAGCACCTGGTCACAACTAGAAAGCTGGAGGGAAAGAGAGCACCAGGTAGACCCAGGGGAAAATGTT
This sequence comes from Monoplex corrugatus, assembly GCA_030674185.1. Lineage (NCBI taxonomy): Eukaryota > Metazoa > Mollusca > Gastropoda > Littorinimorpha > Ranellidae > Monoplex > Monoplex corrugatus. Next base: position 15,049,161 of record JAPXFY010000030.1, on the reverse strand, counting down.
CGATGGACTTGCAGGATGGCTGAGGACAGAGAGGTGGAAGATGTGTTTGTGACAACAAAGGATAGATACATAATTATGGAGGACCATGATCACTAACGCCATGTGGCAGGGCTTTTGATGGTGATGATTCCCCAATATTACCATAGGAAGGATTTTTGAGGCCACCAAGGTTTGTTCCCCAACTGCCAAGGTTTTGTTGTTGTTGTTTTTTGTTTGTTTTACAGTATTGTCTCCCTCAAAGGTTGCTTGCTTTTTCGTTCGCATTGTTTTAACCCTTTCAATCCTGCACTCTGGCCACCAGCATCCTGCATTGTCAGCAATGCTAACAAGCAGAAATTTAATCCTTTGATTTCCTCACCCTATCTATCAGCTTCCTGCAGGAACTTTTCCCCATGTTTGGCCAACACACACACACATACATACACACACACAGACACACGCATACACACACACACACACACACACACACACACACACACGCATATCCACACAGAGAAGATAAACAAAGAAATCAAGTGTAGGTGCAATGAAGCTAAGGAAGCTTGGCTGAACACAAAATGCAAAGAGATAGAAGAACGACACAAAATGGATCCTCAGGGTATGTACAGACGAATTGAAGAAATTGTTCACAGGAAAAATACATGCACATCAACTGGTTCTTAAAATCAAAAGATGGCACGCTTATCATGGAAAAAGACAAGGTATTAGACAGATGGGGAGAGTACATTAATTAAAGACCTTTTTGAGGATGACGGAAACGAAGAACACATCATAAAAAAGAACTTTGAAGGACCACCCATAATGAAAGATGAAGTCAGAGCAGCACTGAAAAAGATGAAACCAGGAAAAGCCCCAGGACCAGACAACATTACTACAGAGATGATTGAAGCCCTGGAGGAATTTGGCATAGAAAAAATAACAGTCCTCCTAAATGAAATTTATGACACTGGAAAAATCCCCAAAGATATGTCAAAATCAATTTTCATTGCACTTCCAAAGAAGACAGGGGCTATAGAATGCGAACTCCATCGCACAATCAGTTTGATGAGTCATGTAACAAAAATCCTGTTAAGAATAATCATGATGAGGACAAGGAATAGAATCAAAAGAGAAATAGCAGAAGAACAGTGTGGATTTGTGGAGGGGAAAGGAACTATTAATGCCATATACATCCTAAGAACTATCATAGAGAGGTCAGTTGAGATGAATAAGGATTTCTATTTATGCTTTGTTGACTATACCAAGGCTTTCGATCGGGTACGACATGAAGAATTGATCAACCAACTGGAGAGACTCAATGTCGATGGAAAAGATCTATGAATAATCAGGATATATACTGGGAACAAACAGCTGCAATGAGAATAGAAAACAATATAAGCTCTTTTCAAAACATCAAAAGAGGAGTCAGACAGGGTTGTGTTTTGTCACCAGATCTGTTTTCACTATATAGCGAAAACATCTTGAGAAACCTAGAAGAAGACCCTGGATTAAAGGTTGGAGGGAAAATGATAAACAACATTCGGTACGCAGATAACACTGTGCTAATTGCTTAGATTTGATTTTATCAAGATTTTGCGCTATATAAATATTGTAAATAAAATAAATAATAAAATGAAAGGGACCTACAAAACCTTGTGAATATACTAGAAACAGAAAGCAAAGGTAAGGGGTTGGAACTAAACAGCAGGAAGACTGAAGTCATGGTGATCAGTAAAAAACATGAAATCCCCTCCTGCAAAATAACAGCAAATGGCACAACCTTGACACAGGTTAATAAGTTCAAATACCTGGGAACGGTCATTTCATCAGACGGCAGATGCACATCGGAAATAGCTGGCAGAATCGGCCAAGCCAAAACAGCATTCAAGAAGATGACAAGCATTCTTACCAACAAATGCCTATCAATTAACATCAGAAAGAGAGTCCTTGAGTGCTATATAGAACCAATACTGTTGTACGGATGTGAGGCGTGGACAGTCAGCAAGCAAAGCCAGAGTAGGATTGAGGCAGCCGAGATGTGGTTTCTCAGAAGAATGCTGAGAGTACCATGGACAGCAAAGAAAACAAACGAGACAGTCTTGATGGAGGCAGACACAAGTCGATCACTGATAAGGAAGATTAGGAAAAGACAAGCAACATTTATAGGCCATTTTATGAGGAAGGGTGATTTGGAGCACCTGGTCACAACAGGAAAGCTGGAGGGAAAGAGAGCACCGGGTAGACCCAGGGAGAGAATGCTGGACGGACTTGCAGAGTGGCTGGGGATGAAGAGGGTGGGGGAGATGCTGGGTGCAACGAGAGATAGAGATGGTTGGAAATCCATGGTCGCCAACGCCATGCGGCAGGGCACCTGATGATGATGATTATTATTATTTTTATTATTATTATCATCATCATATATCATTATTATTATTACACAGTATTATTATTATTGCTATTATGATTGTTATTGCTATTATTATCATTATTATTAATTATCATTATTATTATCATCGTTATCATCATATCATCATCATCATCATCATCATCATCATCATCATCATCACCATTATTATTTATTATTATTATTATTATATTATTATCATTATTATTATTACTCTATTATATTATTAGTATCATTATCATTATTATTATTATTATAAACAAAGTTGACTGACCAAATTCAAGCAAATGAGAACCACAAACACACAAAATAGAATAAGAAGGCGTATTTATTATAACAAAACAAATCAGTACGCGTTCTGTTTTCTGAACAGTTTAAAAAAATTGTAAATAATCGACATATCTGTCACTATGGGCGTGCACACCACGCATAAGAAAAATGGCTTGCTTTTCTTGTCAGTAAGTATTTTTCTTGTTTGTTTGTTTGTTTTTGATTTTCTAAAAAATCTTTCTCTTGAACATAGTTGCGTTTGTGTATGTTGTGCGTACGCGCGTGTTGTGATTGTGTGTATACTTCAGTTGTACGGTGTGTATGTGTGTGTTTGTGTTTTTTGTTTGTGTGTGTGTTTTTGTGTGTGTGTGTGTGTGTGTGTGTGTGTGTGTTTGTGTTTATGTGTGTGTTTGGTGTGTGTGTGTGTGTGTGTGTGTGTGTGTGTGTGTGTGTGTGTGTGTGTGTGTGTGTGTGTCTGTGTGTGTGTGTGTTTAGAGAGAGATGTTATTGATCTTTCGAAAAAAAACTGACAGCACATTTCACAGACACACACACACACCACACACACACACGCGCGCGCGCGCACACACACACAACATTTACACACATGCACACACATTCACTCACTCACTCACGCTCACAAAGAAGCATACATACACAATCGCAACACACGCGCGCACGCACAACATACACACACCAAAACACCCTTGCGCTCACACATATACCCATGTGCGTACACACTTACACAGATTCAGCCACACACACACACAGACACACACACACACACACACACACACACACACACACACACACACACGCACATGTGCTCGCGCACGCGCGTGCAAAGAAATAGAGGCACACAACCACAAGCACGAGTACGCAAATACATATACACACACGCAAGAATGCATGAATTGCATGGACACAGACGCACTCGCATACGTATGCGCAAGTACAGGCACACACACACACACATAAACATAAAAACATGCATACAGGAATGGAAACGCAAGATATACACACACGCTCACATGCGCGCGCGCACAAAGACAGAAAGAAAGAGAGAGAGCGAGAGAGAGAGAGAGAGAGAGAGAGAGAGAGAGAGAGAGAGAGAGAGGGAGAGAGACAGACAGACAGACAGAAAGGAAGACAGACAGACAGACAGAAAGAAAGACAGAGAGACAGACAGACAGAAAAGATAGATAGATAGATAGACAGACAGACAGACGGAAAGAATAGATAGATAGATAGATAGATAGATAGATAGATAGATAGATAGATAGATAGATAGATAGATAGATAGATAGATAGATAGATAGATAGATAGAGACAAAGACAGAGACAGAGACAGAGATAGAGACAGAGACAGAGAGGTAGACATAAATACTGCCAGACAAAAAGATAATTACTCTCTGTGTTGTGTGGCTAGACTTAAAAGAGGGATGCAAACAGACGGAGACCATTTTACTAAGTAGCAATTAAGTTCAACAATGTTTAGTGTCGTTGTTTAATGTGAATTACTGGTTTAACCTCCGACCGTTCTTGTGCATATTGTCCCCATAACTTTCTCCTTGCTCGTTGAAAAACTCCAATCAATGCGATTTGCTTTCCGGTAAAATACAAGTTCTGGATCTGTAGAAAAAAATTGTGAAAAGTAAAAGAAGCCAAAGCAAAGGACAGTAGGCAAACTAAACTGGGAGACAATAGCAATGAAATGCTTTTGAGATATTCAAAACGGTAAAAACGTAACTAAACAAACAAACAAACAAACAAACAAACAAACAAAAAACAAAACAAAAAACAAACCAAACCAAAAAACTAAACCAAACCAAACCAAACCAAACAAACCAACCAAACAACAACAAAAACCCGAATGGAAACCGTAAGCAATAAAACCTATCAAACAAACAACGACGTAGATAATGACATGTACACAGAAACCCTGACGAAGTGCCCCTAGACTCCATTCCTATGTACATTATGGCGAACAAGCTATGGATCTACTGCAGTCCCGTCATCCTCCTCTTCGGGACGTTCGGAAACGTCATGACTATTGTCATCACACACGCTATGACGTCAAAAGACTCCAGTGTCGTCATCTATTTTACGTCAATTGCGATGGCCGATCTGGTCTCGCTTTATACTGCTCTATTTCCAGAGTGGATAAACATCACTTTCGGGTTTAGGATCCAGGACAAAAACGTGGTACTGTGTAAACTGTGGATCTGGTTATCCACGGGGACTGGAACGGTCAGTGCGTGGTTCTTGGTATCCTGGACTGTTCAGAGGGCCTTCTCCGTCGTGTGGCCTCACAAGGTCAATCTCATATGCACGCGGAATCGCGTCATCGCCATCGTTGTCGTCATCACCGTGACATTTTTAGGTCTCTACTCTCACTACATGTTCGGGTTTGACGTCATCAAAACGGGTAACGGTACCATAGGGCAATGTTTGATGGCATCTCCTGATTATGTCGATTTCGTCAGTGACGTGTTCAGTTACGTGGAGTTTTTCATCTTCTCCGTTCTGCCTTTCTTGTGTCTGGTTGGAGCCAACAGCGTCTTGGTCCTCAAGCTGACCTCTTCGCTGAGAGAATCGAACAAAAAGTTGACTCCCGCGCAGTCGGACCAAGTCGTTTCCCGCCATAAGGTCAAAGACTCGGTGACCTTGACCGTGATTGCCATGTCCTTGACGTTCATCGTTCTGACCTGTCCCAGCTGCGTGTTCTTCGTGATGTTTTACGTGACCAGGGAATTCAGTTTGGTGGACGGGTATGAGTACGCGAAGGTCCATCTGTTTCATTCTGTTGGTTTTGTCATGGTGTTCACCAACTGCGCCACCAACTTTTATCTCTATTGCCTGACTGGATCCAGGTTTCGTGAAGAGTTTCTGACCTTGATCTTGTGCAGGAGACGGAGGTCAAGGTCGAGGCAAAGGTCAAATGATGATGGAGTTTCGGTCACCTCGAAATCGCGTGGGTTGGACGCATGCGCTCATGATGCTTGCTGATTTGGATGACACTGACTGGTAACAGCGGTCTTTTTGGGTAAACAGGGTGGGTTGCGCATGCTATGGAATGATTGACTGTACTGGATTCGCACTGAATTGAACCAGATATGTATGTATGTATTCATGCATATCTGTATGTATGTGTGTATGTATGTATGTATGTATGCATGTATGTATGTATGTGTGTACGTATGTATATAATGTATGTACATGTATGTATGTATGTATGTATGTAAATCTCTCCCTCTCTCTCTCTCTCTCTCTCTCTCTCTCTCTCTCTCTCTCTCTATATATATATATATATATATATATATATATATATTATATATATATAAATTTTTATGCCTGAAATGCGGGGCACTCTCCTTTGGCAAAAAAACACGTTACCAAAAAGCACAGCGCCACTCATTTCTTCTTTGTTCTTGTATGCATATGCTTTTGTCCATCTGTGACTGTTGAAAGTTTCTGCAAAATGTTACCAAGGACAACTCTTTTGTTTCTGTGGGATATTTCACGTGAGCTAAGTCCCCCTCTGCATACAGGACGTTGGTTTACCATCCCGTTTGAAAGACAGCACTCAGACAAAGACCTGAGTGTAGAGGTGGGTCATCATCATGTGTCCTGCCGCGTAGCGTTGGCGATCATGGCTCGCCATACGAATGTATCCCCTGTCGCTGCACATACATCTCCCACCATCTCTGAGGTGAGTGGGTGAGGGAAACCCTGTTTGTCTTATTGTAATTATTATTGTTACTGTTGTTTAATGCCAAGCGTACTGCGTAGCGCCATATCAGACCTATAACCACTTCAATACACACAAAACTTCAACAGGAAAAACAAAAGAAAAAATAAGTATACATATCAATGAAATTGGGCACACAATCTGAGGACATGTCCTTGGCGTTGCCCACTCCGTCTAATTTATCACACAGGGGATTTTAAAAAAGCCACACCTGAACACAAATTTAAACATACCTAAGGACACCAAAACATATATAAAACAGGCCTTAATTACTTTAAAATTGCTTCCGCATATCTCACTTCCCTAGAGCCAAAAATGCACTCAATACATGTACCCAATTATCAATCCTAAGAACAAGTATGTGAGATTTTATTGAACACATACATATGAAATGGACCATTAAGGTAGAAAATGGTATGAAGAAATGACTGAAAGCAAAGGAACAAAGCAGAAACAAAGAAAGTGACAGAAAAGAGGAAATTTCTAGCACTGAATTTCCTCAAGGTGGAGATACTATTTATACTGAAAGAGCCCCCCAGCATCCTTATGGGGGGGTGGGGGCCTGTTTGCATAGAAATTGAACCCGGATTTTTATATCTTAAGAACATGGTTTATCCACCGCACTTGGCCACATACTAGTTGGAGAAGTAGGGTTTTGTTTTGTTTTGTTTTTGTTTTGTTTTGTTTTGCTTTTTTCATGTTATACCTGCCAACCGATCATCGCTATCTATACATTATCCCCCTATGCTTAGTTCAGCGCTCTGACACACCTCCAAACCCACCTAAAAACTAAAGTCCCATGACAGCAGAGCATGAAGGGCCACAGAACATGGACAATTTGTCACAATGTATACAACAAAATATGCATACCAGAAAGAGAAGAAATGGGTGGCACTGTGCTTTGGTAAGTGTATATATATTATATATATATATATATATATATATTATATATATATATATATATATGATATATATAAATATATATATATTGTGTTGTGTGTGTGTGTGTGTGTGTGTGTGGTGTGTGTGTGTGTGTGTGTGTGGTGGTGTGTGTGTGTGTGTTGTTCTTCTTTCCCAAAGGAGAGTGCCACGCATTTCAGGCATAGCAATTCCGTTGTAGCCAAAACAAACCAAAACAAACCAAAACGAAACAAAACATTTCCCGGGAGTTTTTCATCTTCCCCGTCTTGTCTTTCTTCTGTCTGGTAGGAGCAATACAAAACAAAACAAAACATACCATATGATGATAGGAAAGCAGATAGTACCCAGGAAACCACTATCGTATACTCCCGAGATTATTATGGCCAGGTCTGGAAGGAGGCAGGCACAAGAAGATCGTTAATATAGAAGATTAAGAAAAGACAAACAACATTTATAGGACATATTCTTGAGGAAAGAGAAATTACAGACCTGGTCACAACAGGAAAGCTGGAGGGAAAGAGAACACCAGGTAGACTCAAACAGAAATATTGGACGGACTTTCAGATTGGATGAAGACAGAGAGGGTGGGAGATGTACTTGCAGCGACAAAGGATAGATCCGTATGGAGGGCCATGATTGCCAACACCATGCGGCAGGGCACATGATGATGATGATGATGATGATGAGGGACTCGTGATGATATGGTGTTCCATTCTATATTGAGACTGTGTGTCTGGAGTGTACTCTAAGATTACTTTTATAACATCTACAGGCATCAACCAGGCCTGAGAGATACAAACACCTGCTATGTTAGGAATTCTGAGCAACAACTTCAATGACGGGCCCATAAAGTGGATGAGATACCATTATGTGGTCCCAATCTTCCAAACCAGCCCACAGCGCGCTCAACTCTGGGTAGGAGCTGATCAGATCCAAAAGATTTCAGGCAATATTTGATAGAGGTTTGAACCCATGATCTCCTATTCAGTAGTCCGTAGCGCTAACCACGGGTCATGAGAAGTTTTTCTGCACCGTGTTAATTTGCAGTGTTTGACTCCAGCACCCTGTCCACCAGCATCCTGCATTGTCAACCATGCTAGCAAAGTATAAAACTCACCCCTTTGAATTCCACATCCTGTCCACCAGCATCCTGCATTGTCAACCATGCTAGCAAAGTATAAACTCACCCCTCTGAATTCCACACCCTGTCCACCAGCATCCTGCATTGTCAAGCATGCTAGCAAAGTATAAACTTACCCCTTTGAATTCCACACCCTGTCCACCAGCATCCTGCATTGTCAACCATGCTAGCAAAGTATAAACTCACCCCTTTGACTTCCACACCTTGTCCACAGCATCCTGAATTGTCAACCATGCTAGCAAAGTATAGACTCACCCCTTTGACTTCCACACCCTGTCCACAGCATCCTGCACTGTCAACCATGCTAGCAAAGTATAGACTCACCCCTTTGACTTCCACACCTTGTCCACAGCATCCTGAATTGTCAACCATACTAGCAAAGTATAAACTCACCCCTTTGACTTCCACCCTTGTCCACCTGCATCCTGCATTGTCAACCATGCTAGCAAAGTATAGACTCACCCCTTTGACTCCCACATCTTGTCCACCTGCATCCTGCATTAACCATGCTAGCAAAGTGTAAACTTACCCTTTGATTTCCTCACCCTATCCTCGAGATTCCTGCAGGAAGCTGGTGGGTAGGGTGTGTGAGTCAAAGTGTTAAGTTTGCGGGAAGCTGGTGGATATGGTGAGGGGATCAAAGGGTTAAAGTTTTGCTGGTGGTGGATAGAGTGCAGGAGTCAAAAGGTTAACTACCCTGCTTGATAGTTATGTCATTCCTCCAGTGAACTAACAAAGAGGTATGTTGACCCAGGGGTTAACTGTTTACCTTCCAATCTGCCCACACGAGTTTAGTCAGATGCCAATCATCATCATCATGATCATCAAGTGCCTTGCCACATGGCGTTGGCGATCATGGCCTTCTATCTGTTCCTATCCCTTGTTGCCTCAAGCACCTCTTCCCTCCTCTCGCCAATCACACCCATGAAAGTTGCTATGTGTCTGCAGCCTTCAGTCCCCCCAGCTGTATGAATGGATACGATACCCGACTTTTGTTAATGTTGGGAAGGTAAAGCAGAGAGAGAGAGAGAGAGAGAGAGAGAGAGAGAGAGAGAGAGAGAGAGAGAGAGAGAGTGGTCGTTGCTTTCATAACGCTGGCCCCCAACGAAGTTGAGGTCTCTTCTACCACCTCAATACGCTGTGACTTCATAATTGTGGGACTACCCTCATGTATTCATTCTATTAGTTCATTTTCCATCCATCCGTATCATCTGCTACGGTGGATCAGGAGAACCGAATAAAGCATTTGTTTCTCACAATGCACTAAAATTATTTAAGGCTTCTATAAACAATTTTTTCGCTAGTCCTCGTTTACTTTGAGAGTAGTAGGACTTTATAACTTACTGAACTGAACTCATGTATTCATTCTCAGAGCTGGTGTCGGGAAGTTCACAGATGATAGTTTCTATCAAGCCACCCTCGGGTCAATCGCCAGAGAAATTTTGCACTGCCTCTAACTCGGGTCACTTTAGTGAGCTTGAGTAATTCCTCTTTTGATTTCAATATAAACAGATATATAAATAAATAAATGAAGAAATAAATAAATCATAAACAAACAAACACACACAAGTTCCCACACATTTGAGTCCTTTATATATGATATTTAAATCCTATATAATGACATTCAAATTGTATACGTACGACAATATTCTTTGTCATTTGAATAACAGCAAAGAGATGGGTGGTTGACTGTCGTCTTTGGAAAAACAACACTATGCAATCGATAACTCGTAATGGTTCCTCTGAGCTCTTTCATTCGTTCACGATGTAAAACACATACCTATTGTTCTGTTCCTGACTTGAAAAAGAATGCAAGCAGCTAAAAGAAGTCATTATTGTGAACAAAGAAGGTGGATGTGGGAAAATGATTGTATGGGGAGCGGGAGTAGAGTGAAGGGGGAAGTCAAAGACATTATATAAAAATAGTTCTATTTATAACGTCTTTGAGGAAAGTACAACTGCATACTCGTTATATTGACGAGCACAACAGCATCAGTGTACAGGTTATGCAGATTGCCGTCACGTCAGAAGCCGAAAAAGATAACTCATGAAGAGTGGCAGAATGGTTGAGATGTTCCCTCACCAGCAAGTAAACTCGAGGTTGCAGGGTTCGTTTCCCGTCGAGGTCTCGACTTTTCTTCTCAGTTTGGCCAGCAAATCGAACTGAACGTCTTGACCTTCGGCGGGAGACGAAAAACTCATCGGATCCTTGTGTCTTCTGGCCTTCTCACGTAAAAGATCCAATTATCATTTGTAGTAGTATCATCATTATTACTGTCATCATTATCATCATCATCATCATCATCATCATCATCATCATCATCATCATCATCATCATCATCATTGTTTGTTGTTGTTGTTGTTATTGTTATTGTTATATTTTTGTTATTACTATCATTATTATTATTAAAGTGTGGGACTGGTTACCGGTCATATGGACAGTAGGGTCCTAGTGTGGACTGGGACCTAGACATGGTTTGGAAAACACAAACTTCAGACATATTGATATCATAGCATTATGAACAGTTATCCCAGACTCTGAGGCCAGTTCACTGGCGCAGAAAGTGGACAGAAAAAGCAAAGCAAACAAGCAAGCAGGCAGGCAAGCAAGCAAACAAGCAAGCAAGCAACCAACCAAAACCAACCAACCAACCAACCAACCAACCAACCAAACATCTATCCAAGCAAGCAATCAAGGAAGCAACTAACTAATAATTAACTAATCAACCAACCAACCAACTAGCCAGGTAACCAACTAACTAACTAACTAACTAACTAACCAACAAACAAACGAACAAAAACAGCAACTATAACAATAACAACAACAACCAAACAAACAAAAAGTGACAGAATACTGAAAGGAACTGAAAGTTGCCCTGTTTGTTTCAGCTGGCCAAAGTACGTACCCATTTGGATGTCTTGTACTATGACAGGTTGAGATGGGCATTGCACCGATTTCTTCTCCCACCTGTTACGGGTTCCAACCTGGTCATTTGGCAGTTGTGGAATATTTTTCAGGTTTCCAGAAAAAAAAATCTATCATTTCTTAATAAACTAAAGACTTGTCCTACAATGATTAACCTTTTGACTCCTGCACCTCATCCACCGACTTGCAAAAACTTAATTCTTTAACCCCCTGACCCTATCCACCAGCTTCCTGCAGGAAGCTGGTGGATAGAGTCAGGGAGTCAAAGGGTTAAGTATTTGCTTTGCTAACATGGTTGAAAATGAAAGATGATGGTGAACAGGGTGCAGGAGTCAAAGGGTTAAGTAGCAGCTACGCTGTGTACATTAGAGGGTATGGCTCAAACAGGAGGGACTCTGTCTTGTGCCAGCCAGCTGTGTGTCATTTCCGGAAGGGATACATCAGATCCTTGATCACCAATGTGTGCACAGAGCGGATGTGTCAGCGACAGTTCATGGAAGAGATGGCCGGCGGCTCCGTCAGCCCGGGAGTTGGTATCAGTGCCAAAGTTCTGACGAATAACTTTCAGAATCATTTAGGGTGAAAAAACAACAACAAACAAAGCCAAAATTTTTTGTCTTATTTTTGTTTTTATTTATTGTGCATGGATTCTTTAACCACACACACACACACACACACACACACACACACACACACACACACACACACACACACACACACACACACACACACACACACACACACACACACACACACATGTATATATCTATACATCTATATTTATCTATCTATATCTATACATATATGTATATGTATATATATATATGTATATATATATATATATATTATATATATACACACATATACACACATTTTAATATGCTACACTATTATACCTAAAAAAATCAGAAAATGTTAAACCTGCAAAATATCCTATGTGCCAGCATGTTCTATGTCAAAACCATACTAAGGCCTGAATAAAAGTAAAACAGGACTTTTCGTCTATATACATAATATTATATGTAAAGGGTTATGCAAAAGAAACAGTGTACTTGGGGATCACTTATGGGGTTTTGAAACTCACCTGGGGAATACATAGACAACACGCTGAATGTGGTATTGTGTGGTGCGCATTATTCCGTACTTTTCTATTGTGTGTGTGTAGTCTGATTTGGGGGGAGGGTGGGGGTTGGTCATGTCTACCTCGGGGTCTTTTTCCCTCCAGCTTTCCTGATGTGACCAGGTGCTCAAATTTCTCTTGCCTGTTCTATAAATGTTGCTTGTCTGTTCCCAATCTTCTTCATTAATGATCTGTTTGTGTTTGTTTCTTTCAAGACGACCTCGTTTGTTTTCTTTGCTGTCCACAGAACTATTTACATTTTTCTTAGAAACTACATTTTAGCTGCCTCAGTTTTGTTCTGATTTTGTTTGATGATTGTCTTAAGTTTCGTATCCGTACAAGAGTATTGGTTTTATTGATTGTTTTTATTGTTGGGAAAACCACTAAAAGCACGGTGTGTGTGTATGTGTGTGTGTGTGTGTGTGTGTATGTGTGTGTGTGTGTGTGTGTGTGTGTGTGTGTGTGTGTGTGTGTGTGTGTGTGTGTGTGTGTGTGTGTGTGTGTGTGTGACCATGTCTGTGTGTCACCCTTCATCGACCACGAAACCATTGTTTTGGCAAAGGTGGACGGAACGAAATGGTCATGGGTCTTGGTAAGAGTAAGTGCTTGTGTGTGTGTGTGTGTGTGTGTGTGTGTGTGTGTGTGTGTGCGCGTGTGCGTGTGCGTGTGCGTGTGCGTGTGCGTGTGCATGACCATCTCTGTGTGTGTCCATGTGTGTAGGTACACATATATGTGTGAACAACTTGCGACAGGAAAGAAAAATTGCCCTGTGGCTGTTTTGTCTAAGGGATTAATTGATCCCCTGTCTACCGGTAAGTCAGTGGTTTGTGGTGAAGTGGTCAGCAAGTTGT
>JAPXFY010000030.1:15005172-15035698 GCA_030674185.1 Monoplex corrugatus | reverse complement strand
AATGCCAAAGCTCAGCTGTCTATCAACTAGGTGAAGACAATAGTTTCTTAAATCATAGATAGGTAAGTAAGTAAGTTAACTAAGTAATTAAGTGAGCAAGCAAGCGAGTAAGTAAGCAAGTAAGAAAGCAAGTAAGTAAGTGAGTGAGTGTGTAAGTCAGTGAATAAGAAGTAAGTAGGTGAATAAATAAATACAAAATAAAGGAGAGTGTAGATAACTAAACAGGTAAGAGATGAAAATAACAAATAACAGTAAATATATGCATATACCCACATGCCTGCACACACACATACACACATATTCATACATACACACGCATATCGACGCAGTATGATGACCGACAACAACAGCTTCAACAACAGCAACAACAACAACACCAGCAAAGAGTAAAGACCCATACATACTTATCATGACAAACTTACAGACATATCTGGATAACAATCAACAAACACACACACACAGACGGTTTGGCAAACTCGCTTGTTCTTCAGTTGTCTTTTTTCTTTTCTTCATTTTTCCTTTATTTCTGTGTTTCCTCATAAGACAGATAGCTAAAAAGAGAACAACAGAGGACTAGGTGAAGAACCAAATGTCTATGAAGTGAACATGTCATACAGGACATGAAGATTCAAACACTAAAGGTCCAGTGCCATATTGAAATGGTGTTACTGAAGACGTTAGTAACGTGTGAAGTGACGTAAGATTTATTTTTAGTGATGCCTCGTGAAGTGACGTTAGTGCCATGCGCAATGACTTAAGCTCTGTTTTAGAGATGACGTAACGTGTGAAATGACGTGAGGTCTGGTTTTAGAGATCATGTGACTGCAGATTTTAGTGACGTATTTACTGAAGGCAGCCGATGATTTCATTTCAGATGTTCCAGGACATCGCCATTGATGGGAGTCTGGCCCACTTGAGGCCATCTAGAGTGGCCGGTGCCATGTTTGTGTACCTACTGGGCATCGATGAGGCAGAGCAGCACCTGTGTGGTAAGCCATGGGCAATCTCTGTCTGTCTGTCTGTCTATGTCTGTCTGTCTGTCTGTCTCTGCCTCTCTCTGTCTGTCTGTCTGCCTGTGCCTTTCTCTGTTTCTCTGTGTCTGCTCCCCCCCCCCCCCTCTCTCTCTCTCCTCTAACACTGTGATCACGTTTTTGTCTTTAAACTTTGTCTCTTCATACGTCTCTGTCTCTATGTATTTGACTCTCTCTCTCTCTCTCTCTCTCTCTCTCTCTCTCTCTCTCTCTCTCTCTCTCTCTCTCTCTTGTGTCATGTTTTATTATATAAACATAGGAAGAGTTGTTTGATTTGTTGATATCAACACAGTGTACTTTCAACATCAAGACGATACGAACTGTCTGAGATAGTCATATTACCATATTTGTGTATTTCACCGACAATGAATGAATATGGTTGTCAAGACAAAGTCACAAGCTAAGATCTGCTTATCTAACTCCAGGTTACTGTGTGTTGCAGGCTACGATCTCTTCGATGTTGCTGCAATCGTAGACCAAATGAGAATTATTTTGTAAAAAGTCAATATTTGCCTCTATTTATGTAAGCCTAATGTATCAAATTGTCAACGATAATGTGAAGTGTTGCTTTCTTTCAAAAGATTTGTGTGAACAATATAATGCTACGCTTAATTTCGATGGAAATGAATGAATGAATGTGATGAACTATGACTTAATGGTGATGGAATAACTGAATTTCGGGTGATGTGGTAAAGAGAGAGAAGAAAGAGAGAGACAGAAAGAGAGAGAGACAGAAAGAGAGAGGGGGTAGGAAGAGAGAGAAAGACAGACAGAAAGAGAAAATGAGAGAGAGAGATTTTAACAGAGATGTTATATGGATGAGAGAACGTGCTTGGTGATATCTGTCATTATGATACATACAGGCCTAACGTATCAAATTGTCATCGATAATGTGAAGTGTTCATTTTGTTCAAAAGACTTGTATGAACAATATAAAGCTACGCTTAATTTTGATGGAAATGAATGAATGAATGTGATGAATATTGCCTTACTGGGGATGGAATAACTGAATTTGTCGTGGTGTGGTAAAGAGAGAGAGAAGAGAGAGAGAGAGAGAGAGAGAGAGAGAGAGAGAGAGAGACAGAGAGAGACAGAGAGAGAGAAAGGGGAGGGAGAGAGAGAGACAGAGAGACAGAGAGACAGAGAGAGACAGAGAGAGAGACAGAGAGAAACAGAGAAAGAAAATGAGAGAGAGAGAGATTTTAACAGATATGTCATATGGATGAGAGCATGTGCGTGGTGATATCTGTCATTGTGATATATATAGGCCTGTGTTTTAGAGCCATTAGCAAATAAATTTATTTTAAATCGAAAACTTTTGATCTGTCTATATGTACGTGTGTGTGTGTGTGTGTGTGTGTGTGTGTGTGTGTGTGTGTGTGTGTGTGTGTGTGTGTGTGTGTGTGTTTGTGTGTGTGAGTATATATGTGTGTGTGCGTATGAGTGTGTGTGTGTGGTGTGTGTGTGTGTGTGTGAGAGAGAGAGAGACAGAGAGAAGAGAGAGAGAGAGAGAGAGAGAGAGAGAGAGAGAGAGAGAGAGATTACAAAAGACAAATATCTGAAGGAAACGTGTGCTGTTGTTGTGGTGAACAGAAAGAGAATAAGCACTGGCTAAACTCTTAGTCTTTACGTAATGAAAATGATGAATGGAGCTGTGTAATCTTTATGTAATGAAAATGATAAATGGAGCTGTATAATCTTTACGCAATAAACATGTTGAATGGAGCTGTGTAGTCTTTACGTAATGAAAATGATGAATGGAGCTGTGTAGTCTTTACGTAATGAAAATGATGAATGGAGCTGTGTAGTCTTTACGTAATGAAAATGATGAATGGAGCTGTGTAGTCTTACGTAATGAAAATGATGAATGGGGCTGTGTAATCTTTACGTAATGAAAATGATGAATGGAGCTGTGTAGTCTTTACGTAAGGAAAATGATGAATGGAGCTGTGTAGTCTTTACGTAAGGAAAATGATGAATGGAGCTGTGTAGTCTTTACGTAATGAAAATGATAAATGGGCTGTGTAGTCTTTACGTAAGGAAAATGATGAATGGAGCTGTGTAGTCTTTACGTAAGGAAAATGATGAATGGAGCTGTGTAGTCTTTACGTAATGAAAATGATGAATGGAGCTGTATAGGAGGAGTTCAACTGGGGAGGAGATCAGAAATATAGACATGAGTGGTTCTAGAGAGAATGTTGTATAGAGAGTTTAGACCTTCAAGTCTACCTGAAACATCAAGAACGATAATAGCAAGAACAACCACAGCAACTATAATGATGATGAAGGAATTAGTATAATGATGATAAATAATAATAATAATAATAATATAATGATAATAATAGTGATAATGATAATAGAATAAAATTAATGATGATGAGATGATGATGATACCACTACTACTAATATTACTAGTACTACTAGTAGTAATAACAATGATAATAATAATATTATTATTAACAATAATGATAATAATATTGACAATAACTAATAATAATATCATCAATATCATTATATAATAATCATCAACATCATTATTATTATTATTATTGTTATTATCATCATCAACATCATTAATTATTATTATTTTCATTAATATTATCAACTGTCGAAGTTTAGGTGCCATGCAGCATAAACATGGACGCCAACATTTGGAGCTTACATGTACATATACATTCACATACAGACACACAAACAACAATTTAGTCAAACAAAGAGGAACATTTTGTGTCATCTGGTCAATTTAAACAACTACTCACACAATGGAACCAGAAAAAAAAACGAAAGAAGAATAAGAAGCGCATTTAATACAACCAGACAAGACAGGCGCAGAGTTTCGCCAAGTGGCCTTTGTTAAGCATAAGATCACAAACAAACAAACACCAATACAAAAATCAGGAGAAAAAGACTGAAACTTCCCTGCTGCTTGGTCCAGTATGAGAAAACAATAATAATGATATCGTTTCAACAACAAGTTAATGAAACAAAGAGGAACGTTTCGTGTTATCTGGTCCAAGTTTAATGCTGCATGGCATCTTAACTTAACAGTTGCAATAACAATTGTAATAATAATTATAATAACCATTACAGTTATTATTATTTTATTATTATATTATTATTAATTATTATTATTTAACATTATTATCATTATCATTGTTGTATGTTTATTATTATTACTATTATTGTTACTAATATATATTGTTATGTTGATATTATTATTATTATTATATTTATTATTATTATTATATTATATTATCATTATTATGTTTATTATTGTTGTTATTATTATTATGATTTATTATTATTATGTTTATTATCATTACTATCATTGTTATTAACATTATTTCATTTCTCACACTGGACCGAGCAGCAGGGAAGTTTTGGTCTTTTTCTCCTAATTTTTGTATCTGGTGTTTGTTTGTGATCTTGCGCTTGCAAAGGCCAGTTGGCCGAAAATTTGCGCCTGTCTCGTCTGGTTGTATTAAATACGCGTTGTGATTCTTCTTTCGTGTTTTTTCTGGTTCCTGTTTGCTTGAACGCGGGCAGTCACACTTGTTTTGGATTTAGTCACACAATGTACACGATAAATAAATAGATCAATGTGTAAACAGCGCATACAAATATAAAACAGACAACAATTGCTCTCATTCCCCACATACTTACATAAACAACTGAAGTAAGTGACTAAATGCGTAGTCAACCAACATTCTAATCGTGATCTTAAAATTTCCATAATTCATTTCATTACCTCACAAATTCCCGATTATTGTCATGGGTCACTGGTCGGAAATTTGAGCAGTGCCGAACGATCAAGCAACAAAATTATTGATTTCAGGAAAACGAGGGAAATTTCACCTCAAAGACATTTCTGATAAGAAATACTACTTTTGTGCTAAACTAAAATGCACGAATTACTCATTTCTCAGCGTTTAAGGGTTTAAAATACTAGAATTTCCTAATATTTTGATAATCCGTGAACCAAGGGAGGTAACTTTACTCAGATCGTTTGAGAAGAAAAGGCGTCTGCTTCACCTTTTGGGTATGTGCGGCTACACTAGCAAAGGCAGCTGTGTTATTTTATTATCTATGTAACCATCCCTCTCATGCATAGGACTGCAAATCTTCTGATGGTAATCAGAAATATGTAAGTAGTCTTCACAGAATCATTACATTTAGTTCACAGTTAGGAGTGGCATACAACGGCTCGCTATACAAAAGCTCGCCGTAGTAGGATACTTATATACAGGCCACACAGAACCAGCATAGCAAAAACAAACAAACAAAAACAAACCAACAAACAAACAAACAAAAACAGCAAACAAACAAACAAAAAACAAACAAAAACAAAACACAAACAAAACAAAACAAAAGCAAAACAAAACAAAACAAAAACAAACAAAAAAACACCATCAAGGCAGTTATATGAATTTCTCTCTCTCTCTCTCTCTCTCTCTCTCTCTCTCTCTCTCGTGTCTCTTTCTTCGTCTGTCTCTATATATATATATTATATATTATATATATATATATATATTATATATATATATCTTTGTTTTAGTTTTTGTGTTTGTTTTGTTTGTTTGTTTTGTTTGGTTTTGCTGTCTTCTTAAGAGATTTAAACAAGATTTAAGACTAGATTCTTAGCCCTGTTTCGTTACTTTTTTTTAGTGCTCAGAGGCATAATGAGCAATGAGCCAGTGAGCTAGATAGCTTGCACTTAGGGCAGTAGGAAAGGAGACATAAAGGGGTTGACAGGTTATGTCACTGGAATCGAGAAAAAATGGGGTAGGAGAGAGTGATTCTATCCATTGCGTCATCTTTGTTGTTATTACACGGTGAGTGTGTGTGTCTGGATGAATGGATAATACCCATTGTGAGGTCTTTGTTGTTGTGACAATGTTTCTCTTGTGTGTGTGTGTGTGTGTGTGTGTGTGTGTGTGTGTGTGTGTGCGTGCGTGCGTGTGTGTGTGTGTGTGTGTGTGCGTGTGGGGGGGGGAGGGTGTGATACAGTGATTATTTGCTATTCTGTGGTCTTGGTTGTTTTCACAGTTGTGTGCGTGTGTGATGGGAGGGGGAGGGTCTGTGATACATAACCAAACCCACTATGTGGTCTTTAACGTTGTGATAACCTGAGATAGTTAGGAGTGGATGAACCAACGAAGGTGCGAACTGAGACAGGAAAGAATGAAACACCAAACAAGAGATGGATTCATTTACTTACCTATCATTTATTCATTCATTCATTCATTAATTAATTCATTCATTCATTCATTCATTCATTCGTTCGTTCGTTCGTTCGTTCGTTCATTCATTCATATATTCGTTCATTCATTCATTCATTCATTTATTCTTTTTCTATTTATATATCATTATTTGATTATTTGTTGATATCTTACCTATCTTGTTTTCCTTTTGTTTACATGAATATTTATCCATTTCTTTGTCTTTTTTTTAAACACAGACAAGTATGACACACAGACTAAACGTAATGACAAGTCTGCGCAGACAGACCAAACGGTTATAAAAACGGTCATAAACAGTTAAACTAGCATCTCTCCCAAGTCTGTGACTCCATTTTACCTGTGTATGTCTGATGACACATGTGTGCCTGTGTGTGGGGTGAGTGGGACAGGGATGGGTTTTGACTGGAGAGGTGGGAAGGGCGTGTATGCCGACACATACGTGCCCGACAATTTACACATGTACTACCAACGAAATGGTCAAGTTTTCTTCTTCTGGGTTGTCTTGTGTTCGTCTTGTGTGTTTGTTTTCTGCTACTTCTATAGTAAGAATTTTAACCCTTTGACTCCATTACCCTGTCTGCCAGCATCATGCATTGCCAAGCCATGACAGCAAACAAAGCAAATACTGAACCCTTTCTCTTTCTCACCCTATCCACCAGCTTCTTGCAAAAAGCTAGGAAGCTGGTGGATAGAGTGAGCGAGTAAAAGGGTTCAGCTTTTGCCACTGGTGGACTGGGTGTGGGAGTGAAAGGGTTAAGATTAAAGGGAACGGGTTGTCAACCCTGCTTCATTATTGTCTTACAACCCCGGGGCATAGTGAGGCAAATAGCTTATAGATGAGTCAGCGAGAAAGGAGACATACAATGGGGTTGACAGGTTAGAGTTAGAGAGGTAAGTGGGGGGAGGGAGTAGTGATTATGTCTATTGTGCGGTCTTTGTTATTTTCACAGTCTGTGTGTCTGTGTGTTGGAGGTGAGAGGTGGCGTGATACAGTGATTAAACCCACTGTGTGATCTTTAACGTTGTGATAACTTGAGAAAGGTTGGAGTACTTGAACCAAAGACAGTGCGAACTGAGGCAGGAAAGAATAAAACGCCAAACAAGAGATGGATTCATTTACTTATCTATCTGTTTATCATTCCTTCATTCATTTATCCGTTATTCGTTATTTATTGATATGTCGATACTAGTTGTTTATATCTTTACCTATCTTTTTTGCCTTTTGTTTGCAATTATCTATGGCTTTGTCTTTTTTTTTTCAAACGCACAAAGTATAACACACAGACTAATGCCAGGTTTGCCGAGACAGACCAAACGGTTATAACCACAGTCATAAACAATTAAACAAGGTCTGTTGTACAACAATGATGAGTCTTGTAATGGACATACATGGGATGGGCACACTGAACTGCACTCTTGTGTTGGATCTGCATCGTTACTGTCAGTTCATTGTCCCGACTGTGTCTTGGTGTTACCTATCTTGTGTACATGCGTTGTCCATTTCTTTACTTTGATAACAGAGAAGGCAACATAAGGTGTATATGACGATTGTAGGGAAAAAAAGGTCACAGGAATAAAACCTCACGGAAATACAGCGGAAAAGGTCACAAGTGCACAGATAAAAAGTCAGAAATAAAGTCACAGAAAAAAGTCACAGGAAAAAGTCAGAAAAAAATCAGAAAAAAAATCAAAGAAAAAGATCAAGAAAGAAGATACAGAAAAAGATCACAGGAAAAAGTCACAGGAAAAAAGTCACAGGAAAAAATCATAAATAAAATCAGAGAAAAAAGTCAAGGAAAAACGTCACAGAAATAAAGACACAGAAAAAAGTCACAGGAAAAAAAGTCACAGAAAGAAAGTCACAGGAAAAAAAAGTTACAGAAATAAAGTCACAGAAATAATGTCACGGGAAAAAAGGCACAGTACCTTCAGATATCGCTGTTCAGCCTGATATTTCAGGCCACACCACACACGACCCCGTCAACCGTCTTTCTGCTTTCACGCCGTGCTATGCAGAGGTTGATAGTTTTGCTCAAAATTAATATTGTGCTGTCGTTGTTGTTGTTTTATGGATTTTGTTTGTTCGTTCGTTTGCTCGTTCGTTGTTCGTTTGTTTGTTTGTTTGTTCGTTCGTTCGTTCGTTCGTTGTTTGGTTGGTTGTTTGGTTGGTTGGTTTGGGGGTTGGTTGGTTGGTGGTTGGTTGTTTTTGTTTGTTTACTTGTTTGGTTTTGGTTGCTTGGTTGCTTGGTTGTCTGTTTATTTGTTTGTTCGCACTTGTTTGGTTGGTTGATTGGTTGGTTGATTGGTTGGTTTAGTGTGTGCTTCCTTCTCCTTGTGGTCATAGTTTTTGTAACTGATGTTTCTATTGTTTTGCTTTGTTTTTAGGGTTATTTGTATATTCATTTCATTGTTATCCATCATTTGTTTAGTATTTACTGACTACGCACTTAGCACTTACTTCAGTTGTTTATGTAAGTATGTGGGGAATGAGAGCAATTGTTGTCTGTTTTATATTTGTATGCGCTGTTTACACATTGATCTATTTATTTATCGTGTACATTGTGTGACTAAATCCAAAACAAGTGTGACTGCCCGCGTTCAAGCAAACAGGAACCAGAAAAAACACGAAAGAAGAATCACAACGCGTATTTAATACAACCAGACTAGACAGGCGCAAATTTTCGGCCAACTGGCCTTTGCCAAGCGCAAGATCACAAACAAACACCAGATACAAAAATTAGTGAGAAAAAGACCAAAACTTCCCTGCTGCTCGGTCCAGTGTGAGAAATGACAATAATGTTAATAACAATGATAGTAATGATAATAAACATAATAATAATAAACATAATAAAAATAACAACAATAATAAACATAATAAACATAATAATGATAATATAATAATAATAATAAATATAATAATAATAATAATATCAACATAACAATAACATTAGTATAAAGTAATAATAATAAACATAAAACAATAATGCAATAATGTTAATAATAATAAAATAATAACTGAATGGTTATTATAATATTATTAAAATTTGTTATTGAACTGTAAGTTAAGTGCAATGCAGCATTAAACTGACAGATAAACGAAACGTCTCTTGTTTCTTTAATTGTTGTTAACTATCATTATTATTGTTCTAACTGGACAATGCAGCAGAAGTTAGCTCTGATTTGTAATGTGTTTGTTTGTTGTGATTTATGTTAACAAAGCCACTTGGCGAATCTGCCCTTTTGTCGGGTTGTAGTTAAGATGCGCATCTTA
This sequence comes from Monoplex corrugatus, assembly GCA_030674185.1. Classification (NCBI taxonomy): domain Eukaryota; kingdom Metazoa; phylum Mollusca; class Gastropoda; order Littorinimorpha; family Ranellidae; genus Monoplex; species Monoplex corrugatus. Next base: position 15,026,156 of record JAPXFY010000030.1, on the reverse strand, counting down.
TTCTTTGTTTTTTCTGTTCATTGGTGATAGTTGTTTAATGACCAGATGAACACAAAACGTTCCTCTTTGTTTCATTAACTTGTTGTTGAAACGATATCATTATTATTGTTTTCTCACACTGGACCAAGCAGCAGGGAAGTTTCAGTCTTTTTCTCCTGATTTTTGTATCTGGTGTTTGTTTTTGTGATCTTATGCTTAACAAAGGCCACTTGGCCGAAACTCTGCGCCTGTCTTGTCTGGTTGTATTAAATGCGCGTTCTTATTCTTCTTTCGTTTTTTTTTTTGGTTCCATTGTGTGAGTAGTTGTTTAAATTGACCAGATGACACAAAATGTTCCTCTTTGTTTGATTAAATTGTTGTTTGTGTGTCTGTATGTGAATGTATATGTAAGCTCCAAATGTTGGCGTCCATGTTTAGTGCTGCATGGCACCTAAACTTCGACAGTTGCTATAATGATAATAATAATGATGTTGATGATGATAATAACAATAATAATAATGATGATGATGATTATTATCATTATGATGATGATGATGATTATTATTAGTTATTGTCAATATTATTATCATTATTGTTAATAATAATATTATTATTATCATTGTTATTACTACTAGTAGTACTAGTAATATTAGTAGTAGTGGTATCATCATCATCATCATCGTCATCATCATCATCATCATCATTAATTTTATTACTATTATCATTATCACTATTATTATCATTATTATTATTATCATTATGTTATTATTATTATCATTTATCATCATTATACTAATTGCCTTCATCATCATTATAGTTGTTGTGGTTGTTTTTGCTATTATCGTTCTTGATGTTTCAGGTAGAATTGAAGGTCTAAACTCTCTATACAACATTCTCTCTAGAACCACTCATGTCTATATTTCTGATCTCCTCCCCAGTTGAACTCCTCCTATACAGCTCCATTCATCATTTTCCTTACGTAAAGACTACACAGCTCCATTCATCATTTTTATTACGTAAAGACTACACAGCTCCATTCATCATTTTATTACGTAAAGACTACATCAGTACTCCATTCATTCAATTTTCCATTACGTAAAGACTACACGCTCCATTCATCATTTTCATTACGTAAAGACACAGTCCATTCAATTCATGTTATCATATCACGTAAAGACTACACAGCTCCATTCATCATTTCATTCGTAAAGACTAAGTCCATTCATCATTTTCCTAGTAAAGATTACACACATCATTCTACAGATTCAATCCATTTTTCATTACGTAAAGATTACACAGCTCCATTCATCTATTTTCATTACGTAAAGACTACACAGCTCCACTCATCATTTTCCTTACGTAAAGATTACACAGCTCCATTTATCATTTTCATTACATAAAGATTACACAGCTCCATTCATGATTTTTATTACGTAAAGACTAAGAGTTTAGCCAGTGCTTATTCTCTTTCTGTTCACCACAACAACAGCACACGTTTCCTTCAGATATTTGTTTTTGTAATCTCTCTCTCTCTCTCTCTCTCTCTGTCACACACACACACACACACACACACACACACACACACACACACACACACACACACACACACACACACACCGCACACACACATATATACTCACACACACACACACACACACACACACTCACACACACACACACACACACACACACACACACACACACACCACACACACACACACACACGTACATATAGACAGATCAAAAGTTTTCGATTTAAAATAAATTTATTTGCTAATGGTTCTAAAACACACATTATTATGGAGAATCGGTTAATGAATAATTGTATTTAATAGAAAAAAATATGTACAGGCAATTTTCAAAATGACAGATATCAACAAGCACATTCTCTCATTCATATGACACCTCTGTTAAAATTTCACTTTCTCTCTGTTTCTCACTCTCTCTCTCTCTCTCTCTCTCTCTCTCTCTCTCTCTCTGTCTCTGTCTGTCTGTCTGTCTGTCTCTCTCTGGCTTTGTCTCTCCCCTCCCCCCCCCCTCTCTCTCTCTTCTCTGTCTTAACCACGTCACCCCAAATTCAGTTATTCCATCACATTAAGGCAATATTCATCACAATCATTCATTCATTTCCATGAAAATTAAGCGTAGCTTTATATTGTTCACGAAAGTCTTTTGAAGAAAAGCAACACTTCGCATTAACTATGACAATTTGATACGTTAGGCCTATATGTATCATAATGACATATCACATAGCACGTTCTCTCATCCATATGACATCTCTGTTAAAATCTCTCTCATTTTGTCTTTCTGTCTGTCTTTCTCTCTCTCTCTACCTCCCCTCTCTCTCTTTCTGTGTGTCTCTCTATCTGTCTCTCTCTGTCTCTCTCTCTCTCTCTCTCTCTCTCTCTCTCTCTCTTCTCTCTCTTTACCACATCACCACACATTCAGTTATTCCATCACCATTAAGGCATAATTTATCATATTCATTCATTCATTTCCATCAAAATTAAACTTAGGTTTATTTGTTCACACAAGTCTTTTGAAGAAAAGCAACACTTCACGTCATCGCTGAGAGTATGATAGGTCAGGCCTATATGTATCACAATGACAGATATCACCAATCACATGCTCTCATCCATATGACATCTCTGTTAGAATCTCTCTCATTTTCTCTCTCTCTGTCTTTCTCTCTCTCTCCTCCCCCTGTCTCTCTTTCTCTGTGTCTCTATCTGTCTCTCTCTCTCTCTTCTCTCTCTTTACCACATCACCCCAAATTCAGTTATTCCATCACCATTAAGGCATAGTTCATCACATTCATTCATTTCCATCGAAATCGTGGCTTTATATTGTTCACACAAGTCTTTTGAAGAAAAGCATCACTTCACATTATCGTTGACAATTTGATACATTCATCATCATCATCATCAGTCCCGTAGTCTGGTTGACCGTTGGGGCACCACTGAAGATTTTGCAACCAACTTCCTCCGCTCCTCACGGTCCTCAGCTTTCCGCAGAATGATATTCCATTCAAGGCCAGTCCACTCTCTGATATTGTCTTCCCATCTTTTTCTCTGTCTGCCTCTTCGTCTCCCTCCCTGAACTGTTCCCTGCAAGACGGTCTTGACCAGTCCAGATGATCGTGTGATGCCTGTACCACCTCAGTTTGCGTCTTTTCACTGAGGTCAGGAGGTCTTCATACGGCCCGATGGCGTTTTCGATTCGGGTTTTCACTTCCTTATTGGTTATATGATCTTTGTACGAGATACCAAGGAGTTTGCGGAAGCATTTCATCTCCATTGCCTGTATCCTTCTTTCAATGTCTGCTGTTATGGTCCATGTTTCGCATGCATACAAAAATACTGACATGACCAGGGAACGCATCAGTCTGATCTTGGAGCCGATTGCGATATTCTTGTCGTTCCAGATGACTTTTAGCTTGGTCATTGCAGCTGTGGTCTGGGCAATCCTGGAAAGTACTTCGGGCTTTGATCCTTCATCTGATACTATAGCTCCCAGATATTTAAATCTATGGACGGTCTCAAGTTTCTTGTTGTCTATGGTAATGTCAGTGCTGATGCCATTGGTATTATTTGTCATCAACTGGGTTTTCTCTGCACTGATCTGCATGCCATATGCTGTGGAGGCCTCATCAAGATGTTTTATCAAGCTGACTAGCTCTTGCTCTTGCCCAGCTAGTCCGTCAATGTCGTCGGCAAAACGCAAGTTTGTGATTGTTCTACCTCCGATGCTGATTGTTCCCTCATGGTCTTCAAGTGCGTCAGCCATTATTCTCTCTAAGAAGATGTTAAAGAGAGTGGGGGAGAGCAGGCATCCTTGGCGTACTCCAACTGTGGTTCGGAACCATTCTCCTATGTTGTTGTCATGATAGACTGCACTGGTCGCCTTTTCGTAGAGGCATTCTATGGTTCTGATCAGGTTGTCATTGATGTTGTACAGCCTCATGGTTGCCCACAAGGCTGCGTGCCAAACTCTGTCGAATGCCTTCTTGAAGTCCACGAAGACGTGGTAAAGGCCTTGCTGGTGTTGCAGGTATTTCTCACAGAGCAATCTGAGGTTGAAAATTTGCTCTGTGGTACTTCTTCCTGGTCTGAAACCTGCCTGCTCTTCTTTTATTATCTCCTCAGCTTGTGGCTTCAGTCTACTCAGAAGGATTTTTAGCATGACCTTACTTGGATGGCTGATCAGGCTGATGGTACGGTAGTTTTGGCATAGTTGTAGGTTGCCTTTCTTCGGGAGAGTGATGATCAGGGACTGGGTCCAAGGTGTTGGCCACTCACCTGTCCGCCAGATCTTATTGCAAATGATGAGTAACATATCTATCATGGCCTCTCCTCCTGCCTGGACCAGTTCTGAGGGAATGTTGTCCACTCCTGCCGACTTGCCTTTCTTCAATGATTTTACTGCAGCTTCAACTTCTTCTCGCACGATGGGGTAGCTGTCGTTGTTGGTTGGTGGAGGAACGTCTAGCACCTTTGGATCTCCTGTTGTTGTGTGTGTGTATAATTCGGAGCAGTACTCTGTCCACCTCATTGATACATTAGGCTTTCATAAATAGAGGCAAATATTGACTTTTTACAAAATAATTCTCAGTTTGTCTACGACTGCAGCAACATCGAAGAGATCGTAGCCTGCAACACACAGTAACCTGGAGTTAGAGAAGCAATTCGTAGCTTGTGACTTTGTCTTGACAACCATAGTAATTCATTGTCGGTGAAATACACAAATATGGTAATATGACTATCTAAGACAGTTCGTATCGTCTTGATGTTGAAAGTACACTGTGTTGATATCAACAAATCAAACAACTCGTCCTATGTTTATATAATAAAACATAACACAACACAGAGAGAGAGAGAGAGAGAGGGGGGAGAGAGAGAGAGAGGTATGAGATATTGCTTCTCTGTGTGTGAGTGTGTGTGTATAAGAGAAAGAGAGAAAAAAACACAGAGAGACAGACAGAGACAGAGAGACTGAAAGACAGAGAGACTGAGAGACAGAGATAGAGAGACAGAGAGAGACAGAGAGAGTGAGAGTGAGAGTGAGAGAAAAGAGAGAGAGAGAGAGACAGAGAGAGAGATTCAAATACATAGAGACAGAGACGTATGAAGAGACAAAGTGAAAAGACAAAATCGTGATCACAGTATTATAGAGAAAGGGAGGGGGGGGGGGGAGGGAGCAGACACAGAGAAACAGAGAAAGGTACATGCAGACAGACAGACAGACAGACAGAGGCACAGACATACATACGGACAGACAGAGACAGACAGACACAGACGGACAGACAGACAGACAGACAGACTGAGACTGCCCATGGCTTACCACACAGGTGCTGCTCTGCCTCATCGATGCCCAGTAGGTGCACAAACATGGCACCGGCCACTCTAGACGGCCTCAAGTGGGCCAGACTCCCATCAATGGCAATGTCCTGGAACATCTGAAATGAAATCATCGGCTGCCTTCAGTAAATACGTCACTAAAATCTGCAGTCACTTGATCTCTAAAACCAGACCTCACGTCATTTCACACGTTATGTCATCTCTAAAACCAGAGCTTAAGTCATTTCACATGGCACTAACGTCACTTCACGAGGCATCACTAAAATAAATCTTACGTCACTCCACACATTACTAACGTCTTCAGTAACCCCATTTCAATATGGCACTGGACCTTTAGTGTTTGAATCTTCATGTCCTGTATGACATGTTCACTTCATAGACATTTGGTTCTTCACCTAGTCCTCTGTTGTTCTCTTTTTAGCTGTCTGTCTTATGAGGAAACACAGAAATAAAGGAAAAATGAAGAAAAGAAAAAAGACAACTGAAGAACAAGCGAGTTTGCCAAACCGTCTGTGTGTGTGTGTTTGTTGATTGTTATCCAGATATGTCTGTAAGTTTGTCATGATAAGTATGTATGGGTCTTTACTCTTTGCTGGTGTTGTTGTTGTTGCTGTTGTTGAAGCTGTTGTTGTCGGTCATCATACTGCGTCGATATGCGTGTGTATGTATGAATATGTGTGTATGTGTGTGTGCGGGCATGTGGGTATATGCATATATTTACTGTTATTTGTTATTTTCATCTCTTACCTGTTTAGTTATCTACATACTCCTTTATTGGTTATTGTTATTTTCATCTCTTACCTGTTTATCTACACACTCCTTTATTTTGTATTTATTTATTCACCTACTTACTTCTTATTCACTGACTTACACACTCACTCACTTACTTGCTTTCTTACTTGCTTACTTACTCGCTTGCTCGCTCACTTAATTACTTAGTTACTTACTTACCTATCTATGATTAAGAAACTATTGTCTTCACCTAGTTGATAGACAGCTGAGCTTTTGGACATTGACTGGGGGGAGGAGTTCTGTCATGTGAGACGAGGTTATATAGATCAGCTAGTGGTGTTGTGATTCAGACCTTGAATTATTTATTTACTTACTTTATGTATATGTGCCTTGTGCCTTTTCTGAAGGTAAGATACACACATACACATGTCATTTACATATAACCAAGAGTGTTCCAATGATAGGCTGATAAAATACCAGTATAAAATACGGACTAGGTAAAACATAGTCTAGGTAAGGCCTCAAGACCTGGCCAGCTCATGGGTTTATGTGCAGGCCTAAAGGCTTATGCCATGATTACCATACACATGACACCTGTGACGTTAGTGCATATGGAATTCGTCGTCATGGCCCTTATATAAACCACGCATAAAACAATACAGCATGCAACAAAACAGACATTATGTAAACAAACATGGAAACAGACGAGAACATTTGACATGTTTTGGACTTCGATAAAAATGCACAATCATGTGTTACTGTTATCATTTATTGATAGTGCATATTGAATTATTATGACTGCGCTTGGACAGAACGATATAATTCTTGGCAAAGTTGCACAATTCAGTTCTAATGACAAATGCTTCTGCTCAATTGCATCAGCACATTTTTCTTCTGTTGAAAGCATATTTTGATATCAATCATGATATTGCATTGAAATGATTGGTGTACGCACATTTTGCCAAGAGCGAGTTGCAAAGTTTGATATAAATATTGATGTATGTGTGTGTATGTTTGTGTGTGTGTGTCTTTGTGTGTGTGGTGTCTTTGTGTGTGTGTGTGTTTGTGTGTGTATGTTTGTGTGTGTGTGTGGAGAGAGAGAGAGAGAGAGACAGAGACAGAGACAGAGACAGAGAGTGAGAGGAGACAGTGAGTGAGTGACACATATAAAGGAAGAGAAAGACAGTTTGTGTGTGTATGAATGTGTTGCGTGTGTGTGTGTGTCTGTGTGTGTGTCTGTGTGTGTCTGTGTGTCTGTGTCTGTGACAGAGTGATAAAAAGAGAGGGGAAGAGAGAGAGAGAGAGAGAGTTGTGTGTGTGTGTGAGAAGAGAGAGAGAGTGTGTGTGTGTGTGTGTGTGTGTGAGGAGAGAGAGAGAGAGAGAGAGAGAGAGAGAGAGAGGAGAGAGAGAGAGAGAGAACAAACGTGCTCTAGACAAAATGGCATGCTTGTCACTTACATTCATTACTTCGGATGAAACACTGTCAGCAGTAATACCCGCCATTCTTCTAAACCACATTGACGGCGTCTGCACTTGATAACCCTCAAATTCGTCAACATCCTGTAAAAGTTCCATCCACACAGATATGCATACTTTTTCTTCAATATGTACAGATTTATTCAAACAATTGAAAAATACAAAATTCTGTAAATTTTGTACGATATACACACGTACAATGGTTCCAAATCCTGTATAGATCTGCAATGATTTTACCAATAGTTGGGCATAATAGAACTCAACTCAGAATCGTGTCTTCCATACACACGTGGAAACTTTTGTGAATTTGATGAATACCACATCCATGTATAAGTTAAACTAAGAAAATGTCAGTACACATTTATTAGACTTGACAATTCTTCAACAAAAACCTCTCATAAACCAAGTCAGTATGCAGAGAAAATTTTAAAGAAACCAGTCAAACTGATTCTGTCAGAACTTTACCTGCTGAATCAATCCTCTTAGAATATATTTTAATGACCACTAGAGACCTATTTGAATAACAACGTTTCCAGATGCGTCTCAGTAATCCCTAACCTCAAATGACTAATTTAATGTATTGTTAGTCTTGACTGAAATTTGACAGAGGTGTGAGTTGACGCGGATTCTGTAAAAGATTTATTTTCTTCAAAAGTGACCTCTGTTTTCGAACTGCTGACGAGAAGGTAGTTCTCTAGCCATTCATGTAAGCATTGACAAAATATTGACAAAATGCAGAACACATTTGCTTGATTCTTCATGAATCCAGAAATACTCAGTTCACAGCCATGGCTCAAACCATTGTAATGCATACCTATGCAGTCATACAATTTCATGTTACCAAAATAGCCCAGCTGACCACTGAAGTCATATCAGGTCTAAGATCACATTAAAAGATCGAAATGGGTTAAAAAAAACGCACACTTAAAACGCAAGCTCATGATTATCCTTTCAAATCTAATGCATTTCAAAATCTTTCCCATACCTATCATCATGTAAGATGAAATCGTTTGATCTCTTGTAAGAATTTCAAAATTGTATAAAAAGAGAACTTTAAGGGGTCTGCTGTATGGTGCTTATGTTCCACACTGTGCAAATCAAGTTCTCAGTAAGGTGTTGGATGCTGAGTGGCTTGTCACACAAAATGCATCATGGTGCTTCTTCATTTTGAAATGGTATGAGTGAGTGTAGAATGTGTGATCCATGCATAACCTGTACAATACTAATATCTACAGTTCCTAGGTAAGAGAAACTGTTTGAGGTCAGGATGGGTTTGGAATCATCTTTCACAGAGAGATTTTACAAAATTGTGCAAGTCTTTGTTGGGTTTCAGATCCATGTAAGGGATGCAGGATTTAGACATTGTTTTCCTTTGTGGCACTCTTGTCAAGGCAGCCAGCCTTTTCCTGGCTTCAAATACCAGGTGTGCGGTTACTATGTTTCGGTTGAAGAATAGTTACTGTGTATAAAAGTAGAACAGTGTGGATTTGTGGAGGGGAAAGGAACTATTAATGCCATATACATCCTAAGAACTATCATAGAGAGGTCAATTGAGATGATTAAGGATTTGTATTTATGCTTTGTTGACTATACCAAGGCTTTCGATCGGGTACGACATGATGAATTGATCAACCAACTGGAGAGACTCAATGTCAATGGAAAAGATCTACGAATAATCAGGAATATGTACTGGGGACGAACAGCTGCAATGAGAATAGAAAACAATATAAGCTCTTTTCAAAACATCAAAAGAGGAGTCAGACAGTGTTGTGTTTTGTCACCAGATCTGTTTTCACTATAAAATAGCGAAAACATCATGAGAAACCTAGAAGAAGACCCCGGATTAAAGGTTGGAGGGAAAATGATAAACAACATTCGGTACCCAGATGACACCGTGCTAATTGCAGAAAATGAAAGGGACCTACAAAACCTTGTGAATATACTAGAAACAGAAAGCAAAGGTAAGGGGTTGGAACTAAACAGCAGGAAGACTGAAGTCATGGTGATCAGTAAAAAACATGAAATCCCCTCCTGCAAAATAACACCAAATGGCACAACCTTGACACAGGTTAATAAGTTCAAATACCTGGGAATGGTCATTTCATCAGACGGCAGATGCACATCGGAAATAGCTGGCAGAATCAGCCAAGCCAAAACAGCATTCATGAAGATGACAAGCATTCTTACCAACAAATGCCTATCAATTAACATCAGAAAGAGAGTCCTTGAATGTTATATAGAACCAATACTGTTGTACAGATGCGAGGCATGGACAGTCATCAAGCAAAGTCAGAGCAGGATCAAGGCAGCCGAGATGTGGTTTCTCAGAAAAATGTTGAGAGTTCCATGGACAGCAAAGAAAACAAACGAGACAATCTTGATGGAGGAAGACACAAGTAGATCACTAATAAGGAAGATTAGGAAAAGACAAGCAACATTTATAGGCCATTTTATGAGGAAGGGTGATTTGGAGCACCTGGTCACAACGGGACAGCTGGAGAGAAGAGAGCACCAGGTAGACCCAGGGAGAGAATGCTGGACGGACTTGCAGAGTGGCTGGGGATGAAGAGGGTGGGGGAGGTGCTGGGGGCAACGAGAGATAGAGATGGTTGGAAGTCCATGGTCGCCAACGCCATGTGGCAGGGCACCTGATGATGATGATGATGTATAAAAGTAATCGATAATGAGGGGAATGACTGTGTGTGTGTGTGTGTGTGTGTGTGTGCGCGTCCGCACGCGTGTGTGTGTCTGTGCGTGTGTCTGTGCGTGTGTGTGTATGCATGCTTGTGTGTATGTGTGAGTGTGTTTTGTGTGGGTGTGTGTATAAATGTGTATGTGTATATGTGTGTGTCTGTATGTGTGACTGTATGTGTATGTATGTTGTGTATGCGTGTCTGTGTGTATATGTGTGTATGTATGTATATATGTATGGTATGTATGTATGCATGTGTGTGATGTATGTGTGCATGTGTGTATGTGTGAATATGTATTTGTGGATATGTATGTATGTGTGTATGTGTGTGAGTGTATGTGTATGTGTGTATTATGTGTGTGAGTGTATGTGTATGTGTGTCTATGTGTGTATGTGTGTATGTTTATGTTGTGTGTATGTTTTGTATGTTGTGTGTATGTTTGTATGTGTGTGTATGTGTGTGTATGACACAGAGACAGACAGACTTCAGACAGACAGACAGACAGACTTCAGACAGACAGTCAGACAGTCAGACAGACAGACACAGACAGAGACAATGTGAAGATTAAGAAAAAAGATCTTACTATGTCGAAGTCGCCATTGCTAAAAAGCAGTTTGAAGTCCTCAATTTCTTCATCTGGATCATCAGACGTTAACATGCAGCGGTCCAATCTTGTCGTAAGGATTTCCACTTCAAGTGGCGTCATGTCGCTCTTATCCTACAAGATTGGATCATTATCATTACCATAATCGTTACTATTACCATCATAATTGTTATTATTACTGACCATCATCATCATCATTACCATCACCATTTCCATTACCATCAGCAGCGTAACCATCCCCATCAGGTCATCATACAAGGTGACTGGAATTTCTCTGATATATTATCATTGTACAGAGTTGTTGCCTTGTCTTAAACATTTCTCTCTCCCTCTTTGTCTGTCTGTCTGTCTGTCTCTCTGTCTGTCTCTGTCTCTGTCTGTCTCTCTTTCTCTCTTCTATGCGTATGTATGCATATGAAGGAATTTGGTTCTTATCAGTTGATCACATGTCTATATGCACAAACACGAATCATGATTACAAACACAAACATTTCTGATCACACAAGATAACAACCCACATGACCCTCACACAGAATCACCAGTACAAGGAACACAATCTTAGATGAACAGACGCCTTATGATTGTGAGGCCTAAATAGCGTTGTACGTGTACATGAGTCTCATCAGCAGAGATAGAACTGTAGATTGCCAAATAGACCCCTACGTTTTGTTGTCCTATATATGTTATACGAATACGTGTGTCCAGATATATTTTTCTGGTGTCTTGTTTATGCATAACACATACACACACACACACACACACGCACATACACACACACACACACACACACACACACACGCACACACACACACACACACACACACACACGCACACACACATATATATATATAGCGAGAGAGACAGACAGACAAACAGATACATAGATAGACAGACAGACAGACTGACAGAGAGATAGATAGATAGACAAACAGACAGACTCACAGAGAGATAGATAGATAGATAAAATAGATAGATAGATAGATAGATAGATAGATAGATAGATGCATGTTTTTGCACGTGTGTGTGTTTGTGTGTGTATGTGTATGTGTGTGTGTGTGTGTGCGCGCGTGTATATATATATATATTCTTTTTTATATATATATATATATATATATATATATATATATATATATTTATATATATATATTAATTATATGAGTGTGTGTCTCTGTGTGTGTGTGTGTGTGTGTGTGTGAATGAAAAAAACAGAAAAAGGCACACAAATACAATAGACAAGACATACACAGTACTAACCATAGCCAAAAAGATGCACCCTTTTCTTCTATTTTGAACAGGTACGGGCACCTCCTCTGGTTTTAGAGAGGCTGCCTCCATATCCTCATCGAAGAACATGCGTTCATACTGGAGGCCAGCCTTCCATTCTTCTCGTATGTCTTCTTCATTATTGCTGGGGATCCACGGGGTCATTCCATTGTATGCAGGACACTGAAGCAGGTGGTGCCATCATCGTTATTTTACACTATCAACATTAATTATTGTCCTTAATTATTAAGAAACTGTCTCAAAAATGGTTTTCACTCAGCACTTTATTATTAGAAATTGTCTGAATGCCTGATGTCCATTATTTTAGTTTTAGTAGTCCTATAGAACCAATACTGTTGTACGGATGTGAGGCGTGGACAGTCAGCAAGCAAAGCCAGAGCAAGATTGACGCAGCTGAGATGTGGTTTCTAAGAAGAATGTTTAGAGTTCCATGGACAGCAAAGAAAATAAACGAGACAGTCTTGATGGAGGCAGACACACGTAGATCACTAATAAGGAAGATTAGGAAAAGACAAGCAACATTTTCAGACCATTTTATGAGGAAGGGGATCTGGAGCACCTGGTCACAACGGGACAGCTGGAGGAAAAGAGAGCACCAGGTAGACCCAGGGAGAGAATGCTGGACAGACTCGCAGAGTGGCTGGGGATGAAGAGGGTGGGGGAGATGCTGGGGGCAACGAGAGATAGAGATGGTTGGAAGTCTATGGTCCCCAACGCCATGCGGCAGGGCACCTGATGACGATGATGATGAGTCCTAAGAACAGTTGTACTAGATACAGCACAGGCCTAAATAACACAAACATGATGTGGATCAAGCACTTTATAATGTTTTCGTAATCGAATTTTTTTTAATCAAAACGCTGTCTGAAACACAGTTATTGACCCTATGATGGGAGTGTGTACTATGTGTCTGCATGTTTGTGTGTATGAATGCATTTAAGTGTCATCATCATCAGGTGCCCTGCCACATGGCGTTGGCGATCATGGACTTCCATCTGTCTCTATCTCTCATTGCCCTAGCATCTCCCCCACCCTGCCTCGTCCCCAGCCACTCTGCAAGTCCGTCCAGCATTTTCTCCCTGGGTCTACCTGGTGCTCTCTTTCCCTCCAGCTTTCCCACTGTGACCAGGTGCTCCAAATCCCCCTTCCTCATAAAATGGACTGTAAATGTTGCCTGTCATTTAAGTGTAATTGCTATAAATTTATTTCAATGATTTTATGTAGGTGGTAGTTGTGGAGTGGTCTCTCTCTCTCTCTCTCTCTCTCTCTCTCTCTCTCTCTCTCTCTCTCTCTGTGTGTGTTTGGTGGGGGTGGGTGAATGAGTAGGTGGATGGCCGTTTCCGTGGTCAGCAAATTTGGGCATATTTGCTTTTGTATTGGCTATTTCTATATATGAGATTGAACTTACGTTGCATTTTGTGATACTTTAACATGAATACTTTAATGTGGATATTTTACGTCTTTGCCTTGATAAGTGTTATTTCTCTCTTGTTTTAGACATAGTAATAATGAGTTGCCATGGCTTTTTCGCTGAGTTTTATATGAAATGAAATTTCCGTTTATTATTAAACTCTTGTGAAATAGCTCCCAATTAATAGCTGCCTGACACAGTCTACGAATGTTTTTACCTTTTAATTGTATCATGATAGTTTATTTATCATAGCACTGAGTTTCATATTAAATAGACCTAAACTAGTCATTTATAAACACAGTACTGTTAGCCTGAATGGAAATAGATAAGGTGAACACCAATGGCTGTATGTCACATGAATGTAAAATAAACAGACAAGTTAATGTAGTTTTGATTTGAATCATGATATAGAGATGAAGTATAAATATCTTCATGTGAAGTTTTCCTCGTTAAGAAGCACGTTTGTTGCTTTTTTTTTCTCTATCAGATTAACTGTTCTTACTTAATGTAACATGTTCAGGAAAATCTTACATCAAACGTAATATACGTTACAGCACACTGATAAAATCCTGTGACTAGTTTCTGTAGCATATTACCATACACACAAAGAGAATGCATATAAATTAAAAACTGATAAAGGTCGGAAAACTGCTATATCATGTTTTTCTATCTATTTGATTATTTGGTTGTTTGTTTATTGCTATTTATTTATTTATTGTTTATTTATTTATTAATTTATGTACGCATCTGTCTGCGTCTATTTTCTTATATTTCTGTATCATATCACAACTGATTCTCCACGTTAAAATTGAGCTACTCTTCTAAGGAAGAGCATCATCACAGTGCAGCACCACCAAACAGGAATTGAAATGTAGTTTTCCTGCTTTGGTAGTTGTTTCATTGAATACATTAGTAATGAAATCAAATGGTGTCAATTCATATAGACAGTAGGTAATCTGCAATTGTTTAAAATGCTCTTATTTTGAGTCATCAAAGGAACTGAATGTATCAAAATGTTTTTGTTCAAAGTCACATAGACCTACATGTTTCAAATTCGTTTTACCAGGAAATTTATGTCAAATATAAAATACTATTCTTTATTGCATACAAAGAAACTCCAAACAAACTGTACTAGAAACATATAAACAAAATCACGTATGTTTGATTTAACTCATTTGAGTCTATCATTTGTCTGTCATTTCGTAGACCTTGAAATTTGCTGATGTTGGTGGTGATGTTCATGCAGGAGGTGGGTGGTCTGTCTAGATTTCTTTTGATCTTAACTTTTCCTTTTAAGATTTGTCATTAGGGTTGTGCTGGTGTTTTGGGTTGCATGGGTGATGTAGACTTATTTTGGTCTTTTTGTGGATTTCTGACGTTGGACTATGAGTTTGTTCAAACTGTTTTCAGTTATTCTTTTTATCAGTCCATTTGACTCTGAGAAACTGACTGTAGAACCACATTACTGCTGCTTCATAATATTTTCATTTGCTTTACTTATATCTAGGTTTCAAAGCCATATATTTGCTGAGCTGAAAATAGCTCACTCTCAAGTGAGTAAAGAAATGCAGATTTTAGAATCAATGACAGATACCACTTACTGATATCACTTGCAGTTTGAGACAATAACATTTTTCCATTATCGTTATTACTATTAGGCTACATAAACCCAAATAATATTTTAAGTCCATGTTTCAACGTGTAACGGGAAAAAATATGAAACCAGATTTATAAAACAAGTCATCTGTTTGATCACACTCTGAAAACGTAAAAACGTGTGAAATAAGATAAAATCAGAGACAAAGGTTAAGAAAACATTTCACTCACCATTGAAGCCATGATCTTAATGAATAGGAATAGACAATAAAATCCACTGATGATGACAGCGCAATCACAGACTGGCACAGCAGAGAACAAAATCTCTTCGGAAAATTGAAGTCAGGAAATGGAATAGACAATGAAATCCACTGATGATGACAACGCAATCACAGACTGGCACAACAGAGAACAAAATCTTTTTGGAAAATTGAAGTCAAGAGTTGTGAGTTTAATGCCCTATCCAGTGTTTTTATACAGTACAGGTTCTGATGCCTCTCTACGTTCATTGGTTGTGACGCTTCTCTATAGTCATTGGTCCCTTCAGTCCTCATCACAGAACTGACAGTTAATCTACCTCTGTATGAATGGCAGACCCCTGTCGCACGTAGGGGCCTGTTACGTAGGTAACAATACCTACGAATCAGGCCCTATTATCTGAAGTGATCAGACACCTGGTACTGACAAATTTTGCCCTGAGTTCCAATGTTAAGTAGATGGTTGTAAAGTAAGACGTCCTTGTGTCAACAACACTTTCTCTCAAGTCTCCTACATGATATAATAGGGAACAGTGTGTTGCCTACCATAAACGGCTGGAGAAACAGAACTAAGGTAAAGAAAAGAGGACAAAGAACACAGATGGGCAGAGCTTGCAGTCCCTCCTCCCCCTCTTTGGCACTTGAATTCTTTCTATGTATACAAACTCGCCTATAGCCTATGGGTGGAGAGAAAGGTGTGAACAGAAGGATGGAATAGTGGACAGTTTAGATTGGGAGTATTCATTGTACGAGAAAAGCCACTTTATGACTTTGAAGTCTCCATCCACATTGTGAACAAGGGTAGAAATGGCCTATGGGAAGATGGCTCAAGCACTTGTTGCAAATTTTTGTGAGGTCATGTTGACGTTGTGTTGAAAGAAGTGTCCCTTTCAATAGCGTTGTTTCATGTTATCACAACGAAAGTCTAAGACCACAAAATTGGTTAGTGTGGTTAAATGTTGTGATGATGAGGCCTCTGTGTGATTGTGGGTGTGTTCGTTCGTTCTTTGATTTAACGTCTTTTCATTGTAAGTGATTGTGGGTGTGTGTGTGAGTGTGTGTGTGTGTGTGTGTGTGTGTGTGTGTGTGTGTGTGTGTGTGTGCGTGCGTGCGTGTGTTTGTGTGTGTTTGTGTGTGAGTGTGTGTGTGTGTGTGTTTGTGTGTGTTGCAAGATGTTACATATGGTGTGTATGTGAGTGACAGACAGACAGAAAGAGAGACAGACAGACTGACAGACACATGCACCAGCTACTCCAGTCCCTTTTCCAGTTTTAATTGACTGTGTAGAAACGCAAGCGCTTACCATCTTGACACAATATGCTGTGGAGGCTGTATCTTCACAACAAACAGATGGCCATGGCTGTCAGCCTCTTCACATCACTCTTTTTCAGTTTCTGTTCAAAGTCTTTTTGATGGTGTGTGTTTGTGCGTGTTTACATGTATGTATGTGTGTGTTCTCTTTTTCAGTTACTGTTCAAAGTCTTTTTCAATGTGTGTGTGTTTGTGTGTATGTTTACATGTATGTATGTGTATGTGTACATGCAGACGCATGTGCGTGTGTATGTATGTGTGTTGTGTGTGTGTGTGTGTGTGTCAGGCGTGTGCGTGTACGTGTGCGCGCGTGCACGTGTGTATGTGTGACAGAGAGTGTATATGAATGTGTATGTGTATGTGTGTGTGTATGTATATGTGTGCGTGCGTGTGTGTGTGTGTATGTGTAAGGCTGTGTATCTGTGTGTACGTGTTTGTGTGAGTGTGTGTGTGTATGTGTGTGTGTGTGTGTCTGTATGTGTATGTGTGACTGTGTTTGTGTGTATGTGTATGTGTGTGAGTATGTGTGTGTATGTATGTCTGTATGTGTATCTGTGACTGTGTGTGTGTATATGCTTGTGTGGCTGCCTCATCACATGCATGTATTGCATGTATAATTGAACTACCTGCCTGACTTTTCACAAATTTTAATTGTATATGAATAGATAGATGAAAATATAAATACATTAATGAGAAAACAGACAGAGTATTCAGTTGATAAACACAAAAGCGAAATAGTAAGCAAATAAATAATGCAGTTTTCATAAACAATTTTTTCATGCCTTTTATTTTCAAAACATGGGGAATAAAATGTCTCTCAAAAGCAATTATGACTAGAAACTACACCTGAAAATCAACTGTAAAATATAACAACGATAAGAATAAAATGAACACAAATGCACACAAACGAATCAATTTTTACATTAAAAGAGTCAAAATAAATCAACCGAAACCAGTAAATCAATTACTCTGATTCTTCTCGAAAATAATGTGTACAAACCTGGGACAAAACTCTTCAACAGGGTTGACAGGTTTATGCTACTTTTCCCCATAGCAATTCATTGTATGTAGGTAATAATCCAAAGCCTGGACACACATATTACTTTTGACAAAACCTTTTTCTCTTGTATTAATGAATGGAATCAAAACAGTTTATTTCATTCATAGATACAAGAAAATTATCACTTTAAAATTTTTCAAATTAAGACGTCGTCAGAAACACTTTGTGATACAAAACAACAACAACAATAACAAGTTTTCTTTTAAAGAACATTCTATATTATACACAGTTACGCATGAAAACTAAACTGTATCTAAAACAATTGCCATAACATTTTTAGGGCTATGTAACTTAATTTTAAAAATGCGTTGAGGTTCATTTTAGAGAAAATGTGTTTAATATAAGCAATAATGAAAAACAGCAATAATGATAAAACATTTCATTTCAACAGATTATAAACTGAACTTGTTTTCCTTTTACCATCAGAAATATATATATATTCAATCGCAGTCAATTTTCTCTTGATGTCTCCTAAAAATGTAATGCACTAGTCAATATAAGTACAGACTTTCTAAATAGCCCCTCCCCCCTGTTATTTGTATTATTCTATATCATTATACCACTACTACCACTGTTGCTGTTGCTGCTACTACTACTACTACTACTATACTACTACTACTGCAACTACTACTGCTGCTACTATTACCACCATCACCACAACCACCACCACCAATACCAACACCAACACCAATACCAAATCACCACTACTATTACTTCCAGTAATTATAACAATACTAACAATAGACACAATACTAATGATAATGACAATAATATTGATAATAACAGTAATGATAATAAATATAATAATAATAATAATAATAATAATAATATAATAATAATAATAATAATAATAATAATAATAATAATAATAATAATAATGAGAATGAGAATAGAAAACGATATAAGATCTTTCCAAAATATTAAAAGAGGGGTCAGGAAGGGTTGAGTTTGTCACCAGATTTGTTTTCACGTTACAGCGAAACCATCATGAGAAACCTAGAAGAATTGCCCTGGGATAAAGGTTGGAGGAAGACTGATAAAACAAAATTCGTTACGCAGATGACACCATGCTAATTGCAGAAAATGAAAAAGACCAACAAAACCTTGTGGATTTAATAGAAATAGAAAGCAAAAATGAAGGGCTGGAGGTAAATAGCAGGAAGACTGAAGTCATGGTAATCAGTAAAAACACAAGAGAAATAATGGCAAATGGCACAACTTTGAGACAGGTTAATAAGTTTAAATATCTGGGAACAGTCATTACACCAGACACTTGATGCACATCAGAAATAGCCAGCAGAATCAGTTAAGCCAAAACAGCATTCAAGAAGATGAAAAGCGTTCTTACCAACAAATGCTTATCAATTAACGTCAGGAAGAGAGTTCTTGAGTGTTATACAGAATCGATACGGTTATCCGGTTTTGAGGCATGGACAGTGAACACGCAAAATCAGAACAAAATTTAGGCAACTGAAATGTGGTTTCTAAGAAGAATGTTGAGAGTTGCATGGACAGCAAAACAACAACAACAAAAAAACCCAAACAAACGAGACAGCCTTGAAAGAAGCAGACACAAGAAGATCATTAAAAGAAAAGATTAGGAAAAGACAAGCAATATTTATAGGACATTTTATGAATAAATGGGAATTAGAGCACCTGGTCACAACAAGAAAGCTGGAGGGAAAGAGAACAGCAGGTAGACGCAGGGAGAAAATATTGGATGGATTTGCAGGGTGGTTGAAGACAGAGAGGGAGGGAGATGTACTTGTAGCGACAGGGGATAGATTCGTGTGGAGGACCATGCTCGCCAATGCCATGTGGCAGGGCACATGATAATGATGATGATTTATTTATTATAACACTATCATAGGCACAGACAGAGAAATGACCACCCCACCCCACCCCCAAATCAGACTACACACACACAATAGAAAAGTACGGAATAATACGCACCACACAATACCACAAATAGCGTGTTGTCTATGTATTCCCCACGAAAATAGAGTCAGAACGCGTATTTAAAACAAGACAAGATAGGTGCACATTTTTGGCCAACTGGCCTTTATCAGGCGTGAATGTAAGATCACAAACAAACACCAAATACAAAAATTAGGAGAAAAAGACTTAAACTGCCCTGCTGCTTCGTCCAGTGGTATTTAGTCCTCTTCTCCCACTGAACGAAGCAGCAGGGAAGTTTCAGTCTTTTTCTCCTAATTTTGTATTTGGTGTTCGTTTGTGATATTACATTCACACTTGACAAATGTCAGTTGGCCGAAAAATTGTGCCTGTCTTGTCTTGTTGTATTAAATACGCGTTCTGATTCTATTTTCGTGTATTTCTGGTTCCTGTTTGCTTGAACGTGGGTGGTCACACTTGTTTGGATTGAGAATAGGCCCTACTTGCAGGAGTGCAAAAGAAACAGAAGGGTGTGGCACACCATCTTACCCAACAGAATGCTACAAAGAAACAAGATGACAAACAGGGGTGGGTAGGTGGGTGGGTGGTTGTTGACAGTGAGGTGTTAAAAGATCGAGACAACGTTGGTTAAACGAGCTTGAGAGGGAATAAAACGAAGACAACGAAAACGAAAAGAATGGTCATTGTTGTTCCACAACCCTGGAGTCATAGGGGAGTGACTCTGTCTATGTGTCTTTGTTTGTCTATGTCTGTCTGTCTTCTGTGTGTTTATCTATCTGTCTGTTTATCTGTCTGTCTGCCTCTCTCTCTCATCTCTCTATTTCTTTGTTTGTCTATGTCTGTCACTCTGTTTTCTCTCTCTGTCTTTGTCTCTCTCACTTTTTCTTTCTTTATCTGTCTCGCTCTGTCTGTCTGACTGTCTCTGTTTACTGTCTGTCTTCACACTCTCTCTCTCTCCTCTCTCTCTCTCTCTCTTTCTCTCTCTCTTCTCTATCTCTCCATCTCTCTCTCCCCTCCATTCTCTCTCTCTCTTTGTGTGTGTGTGTGCGTGCATGCGCGCATGCACGCGCGCGCTTGTTTGTGTGTGTGTGCGCGTGCGTGTGTGTGTGTAGGTGTGTAGATTTTTTCCATCAACATTGAGCCTCTCCAGTTGGTTGATCAATTCTTCATGTCCTACCCGATCAAAAGCCTTGGTATAATCAACAAAGCAGAAATACAAATCTTTATTCATCTCGATTGACCTCTCTATGATAGTTCTTATGATGTATATGGCATTAATACTTCTTTTCCCTTCCACAAATCCACAC
>JAPXFY010000030.1:14990172-15002672 GCA_030674185.1 Monoplex corrugatus | reverse complement strand
TTCTGTCATTTCTTCCTATCGTTTTCTGACTTACTGGTCCATTCACTTGTAGGTGTTTTATAAAGTCTTAGGTATTTTCTCTTAGGATTGATAAATGGGTCCATGCATTAAGTGCACATTTGGTTACATGGAGGTAAGATATGTGGAAGCAATTTTAGGTAATTTATGCCTGTTGTTACATATATGTTTTGGTGTCCTTAGGTATGCTGGAATTTGTATTCAGGCATGTTTTTTCCAATTCCCTGTGAGATCAATTGGATGGAGTTGTCAATGCCAGTGGCGCGTCCTTCGTTTCTGTGTGCGAATGCATTGATATATGTACTTATTTTTCTTTTTTGTTTCTTTTCCTGCTGAAGCTTTGTGTGTTTTGAAGTAGTTATAGCCCTGATATGGCTCTCTGCAGTTGACGGGGCTTTAAACAACAATAACCTAAGCTAAGTGAAAAGGAGTGAAGGGATTCAAACCCACAACCTTCCAGTTCATAGTCCATTGCGCTAACCACTACCCATGGTGACTTACCCACTTCATTCAATCGTTTTAGTTTCTCAAGATGACGTTTCCATGCTCAGAACGAATTCCATGTGCACTAAAGTCACAGGTGCCACATGTATGGTGACCATGGCACATGCCTTATTTAAGCCTGCACATAAACCCATGAGCTGGCCAAATTCTGAGGCCCTACCTAGACTATGTTTTACCTTGTCAATCATTTGTACTGGTATTTTATCAGCCTACCACTGGAACAATCTTGGTTACCTATAAATGACTGTGTATGTGCGTATCTTACCTTCAAAAAGGAACATATAAATATATATAAAGTAAATAAATAAATAATCAAAGGTCTGAATCACACACAACACAACTGTATAATCTCGTCTTGCTTGACAGAAAATGCCCAAATGCTCAGCCGTCTATCAACTAGATGAAGCCAATACTTTCTTGATCATAGATAGGTAAGTAAGTGAGTGCGTAAGCAAGCAAGCAAGTAAGCAAGTAAGCAAGCAAGTACGTGAGTGAGTGAATGAATAAATGAATAAGAAGCAAGTAAGTAAGTAGGTGAATAAATGAATACAAAATAAAGGAAGTATATATATCGTGAAATCAGACTTCGCCCACAGCCTTCGCAAAGGCCACTGCTATACATCCTTGTGAGACAGCGTGGAGAGTAGAGTGTGAAGTGGTTGGTTGAAACATCGCTGACTCCGCCCCCCACTTGACTGCGTGCTCGTCATGGGTGAGTGCAGGTCCTTCTATTACTACTATACGGTTACGTTCAATTTTCACACCTCTCTTCCTCATTGTTTCTCTCTCTGTGTCTCTGTCTCTGTCTCTGTCTCTGTCTCTCTCTCTCTCTCTCTCTCTCTCTCTCTCTCTCTCTCTCTGTGTGTGTGTGTGTGTGTGTGTGTGTGTGTGTGTGTGTGTGTGTGTGTCCCTTCACTGTCTCACTCACCCTGTGTATTTCTCTCTCTCTCAGTCTCTTTCTCTCTCTCTCTTTCTCTTTCACTCTCATTCCCACTCTCTCTCTCTCTTTCTTTCACTCTCATTCCCACTCTCTCTTTCACTCTCACATTCTTTCTCTCTTTTCCACTCTCTCTCTTCTTCTCTATAGCTCTCTCTCTCTGTCTTTGTCTCTCTCTCTCTCACTGTCTCTCGCTGTCTCTCTCTGTCTCTCTCTGTGTCTCTCTGTCTTTCTCTCTGTGTCTCTGTTTTTCTCTCTGTCTCTCTGTCTGTCTGTCTGTCTGTCTCTCTTTCTCTCATTCTCTCCTTCTTTCACTTTCAAATTCGTTCTTTCACTCTCTGTTCTTTATCTCTCTCACTCATATTTTCTGTCTCTCCTCCCTCTCCTTTTCTCTCTCATACACACACACCCACTCTCTGTCTTTTTCTCCGTCTGTCTCTCTGTCTCTCTATGTTCTCTCTCTGTCTCTGTCTGTCTGTCTGTCTGTCTCTCTCTCTCTCTCTCTTACACACACACACACACACGCTAACACATACACACACACACACACACACACACACACACACACACACACACACACACACATACACACTCTTTGCCTAACTCTCTCCAGACCCATAGCCGCCGTCCTCTTTCACAATCTCTTGTCCGAACAACGGTTTTACAACTTAAATGACCTGTGATAGACTTTGCAAGTTAACAAGAAACACCTGAGGGACCTGATGGGACCCTGATCACCAACGTTTCGCCTCTCGCTGGACAATCATCTTCCCAGGCTGCCGACGCCACTCGATAGTCATTTTATCAATGGTCTGAACAATGATCCGCGTAAACTGGTAACAAGCTGCTTGAAGGTAAACTTTTCTATTACCTGTCAACCTCTTGAAATTCAATGTTTAATCACACACGTATGGTACTCTTGTGCTCTTGTGTGTCTGTGTGTGGTGTGTGTGTGGAGGGGAAAGGTGTTTCTATGTACTGAATGGTTTCTTTATTGTTCTTGTTTGTGTCTTACAGTCACTCTTTGTCTCTGTCCCTGTCTCTCTCTCTCTCTCTCTCTCTCTCTCTCTCTCTCTCTGTCTCTGTCTCTCTCTAACTCTGTCTCACTTTGTCTTTCTCCCCATCTCACTCCCCATCTCTCTCTCTCTTCCCCCCCCCCTACCCATCTCTCTCTCGATCTCACTTTGTCTCGCTTCCGGTCTCTCTCTCATCATCTCTCTCTCTCTCTCTCTGTCTGTCTCTCTGTCTCTGTCTCTGTCTCTGTCTCTCTCTCTCTCTCTCTCTCTGTTCTATAACAAAGATTTTAAAATTCAAGGAGCGTTCCGTGTCGTTCTGTTCTGTTGATCTGTTGAGTTTATAAGTCTTATCACTATCAGAGCGCATGAGGACTACCCATCAGAAAGTTGCCAGAAGAAGCCTAAAGACATCTCTTGGATGATGAACTATTTAATCCTTTGACTCCTGCACTGTGTCCACCAGCGTCCTGCATATGCCAACGATACTAGGAAAGTAAAAGACTTGACCCCGTGATTCCCTCACCCTATCCACCAGCTTCCTGCAGGAAGCTAGTGGATAGGGCACAGAAGGCAAACGGTTAATTTTTTTGCAGTTTGCAGATAGGGTGCGAGAATCAAAAGGGTTAAAGGACTTGGTTGTTGCTTGCTCTTAATTTGACACCTTTACCTGCCACAGGCATCATGGGCAGTGAACGAGAGAACTTGATAGTTCAGAGAGAGAGAGAGTGAGAGAGAGAGAGAGAGAGAAAGGAGGCACATAAAAGGGGTCGACAGGTTTTGACTGCGCTATAGGGGAGGGGGAGAAGTGTGATTACATCCATTGTGTGGGCTTTGTACTTGTCACAGCAAACGGAGAGGAGGGTGGATACAGCGATTAAACCCAATTGTGTGGTCTTCACTGTTGTTCCACTTTCTGAAGTTTGTGGTTTGTTCAAGAGGGCTTCACTGCACTCAGAAAACTTCCATATTCGTTCCACCCAAATCGGCCAGCAATTATCTGACAGACTTCCAGTGCTTGCGCAAATCCGTTAAACCTTTGCACTGGCAAGGTCTTGAAACTGGGAAAGGGGGAAGAGGGACCTATGAAACATTAAGCTGATGCCACCACAACGATATAAGCATTAATTAAGATGGGCAGCAAACAGGCAGTTTTTAATGTTGCGGGCTGGGATTGAACTCAAGATATCAGATCTTGAGTTCATGTCTCTGCCAACTAACCCATGGTTAAAAAAAAAAACCCGACAAGGATGGGATTCGAACCCACGCGGGAAGACCCCAATGGATTAGCAGTCCATCACTCTAACCACTCGGCCACCTCGTCTTCAAAAGGCAGGACTACTTGAATTAAAGAAAACGCAAAGTTAGGAAGAAGCAAAGAAGTACAAAACAAGCTTTGTTCATTTATTTGTATCTCTATTTGATCATTTGTTTGTTTGTATATATATTCATCTATTTTGCATTCTTTTCTTTACATTTGTTGGTAATTCTTCATTTTCTAACAAAACAAACAAACAAACACAGACTAATGAGAAACAGACACCGAGTGTAGTGACAAGTTAAGGACAGTTTGTTTACACAGACAGACCAACAGCAATAAGCACAGTCACATGGAAGTTAAACAAACTCTGTTGGACAACGTTAACGATGTGGGCCTCAGTAGCTCAGTTGGTTGAGCATCGGATTCACATGCTGATGGTTGTGGGTTCGAATCTCGGGGTGTGCTACATTAAAACTGACCTTCTCACTGTCCCATCTTAACATCGTTATTGTTCTGGTGGTGTCAGTGTAGGATTAGGTAGGTCCCCCTCCTGAGATGATTATCCCCGTGGGCCATATCACCTGAGTGCTGACGTAAAATTGGATCAAATCAATCGATCAATCAGTTGGACAACAGATGTAAGTCTGGTAAGGAGCACATATGGTATGGACACTGTGAACTGTTCCCTTGTCTAGTCGGGTCTTCATGGCCTGGTCACGCGAAATGAAAGGGAAGAGAAATTTGATGATTGGGCACAAGTAAATAAATTCAAAAATACTTTGAGCAACTTACCAGAAGAAAAATGGACATGGATGAATCCAGGAGACAGCACAAGAAATCAAAATGATTACTTCATGATAAATTTTGACATTTAGAAATTCTTTACTGATAGCAAAACCATTGCCAGGCCAAGACTGCAACAGTGACCATAATCTTGTATTGGGGAAAATTAGATTGAGACTTAAGAGAAGGAAACGAATAAAAAAAATCGAACTAAACCAGGGACTCTTAAAAACAGATGAATCAACTCATGCAAAAACGCACTTTAGAAATTTCCAGCAGAATCGGCCAAGCTAAAACAGCATTCAAGAAAATGAAAAGCGTTCTTAACAACAAATGCCTCTCAGCTGATATCAAGAAAAGAGTTCTTCGGAGGTATTTACAACTAATATTGTTGTACATGTGTGAAGCATGGCTAGTCAACACGTTAAGTAAGAACACAATTGAGGTAGCTGAAATGTGGTTTCAAAGAAGAATGTTAAGAGTTCCACGGACAGCAAAGGAAACAAACGAGACCCATTTGAAACAGGCAAACACAAAAATAACATAAATGAAGAAGATTAGGAAAAAACAAGCAACATTTATAGGACATTTTATGAGGGAAGAAATATTTGAGATCCTAGTCACACAACCAGAAAGCCAGAGGGAGAAAGAGCATCAGGTAGACCCAGGGAGAAAATATTGGACGACTTGCGGAGTGGATAAAGACAGAGAGGATGGGACATACACGTCCAGCGACAAAGGATAGATTCATATGGAGGGCCATGATTATCAACGCCATAGGGCACATGATGATAATGATAATCATTCATTGTACAGCATGATCATATTGTAAGTAATGAACGAAAACCAGTGGAATGGTGTTTCCGATGTATCTGATAAAATTGCTAGGCTTGTCTTCTTGTGTCGAAACAATGAAGTTTGTATTTATTTGTATACATACACATGTATAAAATGAATAAAAATGTTGATGAAGAAAAAGATGATGATCATCATCATCATCATGATTACTGCTACTGTTACCACTACTGTTATTGTTGTTATATATCATTATTATTATTATTGTTATTATTATTATTAAAATTATTATTATTGTTATTAGTATTATTATTATTTTTATTATTATTATTATTAATATCATCATCATCATCATTATCATTGTCAATATCATCATTATTATAACCATCATCATCATTGCTATCAATCACTTGGACAACACAAGAAATCAAAATGATTATTTCATGATAAATTTTGAAATTTAGAAATTCTTTACTGATAGCAAAACCATTGCCAGGCGCAGACTGCCAACAGTGAATATAATCTTGTATTGGGAAAATTTAGGCTGGGACTAAAAAGCCGAAAACGAATATAAAAAATCGGACTAAACCATGGACTCTTAAAAACAGATGAATCAACTCATGCAAAAATGCACATTAGAAATTGGCAGCAGAATTGGCCGAGCTAAAACAGCATTCAAGAAAATGAAAAGCGTTCTTAACACAAATGCCTAGCAGTTGATATCAAGAAGAGAGTTCTTTGGTGGTATTTGCAACCGATGTTGTTGAACGGATGTGAGGCATGGACAGTCAACACGTAAAGTCAGAACACGATAGAGGCAATTGAAATGTGGTTTGTAAGAAGAATGTTCCATGGACAGCAAAGAAAAAAACGAGACACATTTGAAACAGGCAAACACAAAAAGAACATTAGTGAAGAAGATTAGGAAAAGACAGGCAACATTTATAGGACATTTTATTAGGCAAGAGAAATTTGAGCACCTAGTCTCACAACTGGAAAGTTAGAGGGAGAAACAGCACCAGGTAGACCCAGGGAGAAAATATTGGACAGACTTGCGGAGTGGATAAAGACAGAGAGGATTGGAGATATATGTGCAATGACAAAGGATAGATTCATATCGAGGGCTATGATCGCCAACACAATGCGGCAGGGCACATGATGATGATGATGATGATGATCATTCATTGTACAGTATGATCATACTGTAAGTAGTGAAAAAAGTGAGTGGAACGGTGTCTCTAATGTATGTGGTAAAATTGTTATGCTTGTTTTCATGGATCGAAACAATGAAGTTTGTATTTGTTTGTATACATACATATGTCTAAACTGAATAAAAGTGTTAATGAAGAAAAAGAAGAAGAAGAAGAAGAAGAAGAAGAAGAAGAAGAAGAAGAAGAAGAAGAAGAAGAAGAAGAAGAAGAAGAAGAAGAAAATGATGGATGATGATGATGATGATGATGATGATGATGATGATGATGATTACTGCTACTATTACCACTAATGTTACTGTTGTTATTGTTATTATTATCATTAGTGTATATCATCATCATCATCATCATCATCATCATCATCATCATCATCATCATCATCACATCATCACCACCACTATCACCATCATCATTGTATTATTGTTGTTCTTGTTTTAGTTCTTGTTGTTATTATTATAAACAAAGCTGACCGACCACGTTCAAGCAAATGGGAACCACAAACACACAAAATAGAATAATCATCATCATCATCAGGTGCCCTGCCACATGGCGTTGGTGATCATGGACTTCCATCTGTCTCCATCTCTCGTTGCCCCCAGCATCTCCCCCACCCTCCTCGTCCCCAGCCACTCTGTAAGTCCGTCCAGCATTTTCTCCCTGAGTCTACCCGATGCTCTCCTTCCCTCCAGCTTTCCCGTTGTGACCAGGTGCTCCAATCCCCTTCCTCATAAAATGGCCTATAAATGTTGCCTGTCTTTTTCTAATCTTTCTTATGAGTGATCTACTTGTGTCTGCCTCCATCAAGACTGTCTCGTTTGTTTTCTTTGCTGTCCATGGAACTCTCAACAAAATAGAATAAGAACGCGTATTTATTATGACAAAACAAATTAGAACACGTTTTGTTTTTTGAACATTTAAAACAAACGCGTAAATAATCAACGTATCTGTCACCATGGGCGTGTTCAGCATGTATGAGAAAAATGAGCCAGTGAGCTATATAGCTTGTAATTAGACCAGTAGGAAAGGAGATACATAAAGGGGTTGACAGGTTAGGTCCATGGAAACGAGAGGGAAGTGGGGTAGGATAGTGGTTTTGTCCATTGTGTGGTCTTTGTTGTTACCACAGTGTGTGTTGTGTGTGTGTGTGTGTTTTGTGTGGTGTGGTGTGTGGATGGGCGAATGTGTGGGTGATACAGTGATTAAACCCATTGTGTGGTCTCTAACATTCGATGTTCTGAGAAAGGTACAGCTGATTGAACCACAGCAAGTGCAAAATGAGAAAGAAGGGGAAGAAATAACCAAACAAGAGATGGATTCATTTATTTACTTATTTATTCATTCATTTATTTAATCATTTAATCATTTTCTATCTATTTATCCATTCATTCTTTTGATTATTTATTGATAAGTTTACTTATCTGTCTGTTTTGCTGTTTGTTTTTAACTGTCAGTTAAACTAACAAGAACCCTATAGGTCTATAGAGAGACCAACAGAATAAACCACGGTCATGAACAATTAAAATTCACTGGACACCAATAAGTGTGGCAATGAGCTTACATAGTATGGACATAATCATTGAATTGCATTCTTTGTCTTGGGTCTGCATGGTAAGTGTTTGTCCATTGTCCTACTGTGATTAACTGTGTCAAGTTATAGTTGTTTTGATACATGCATTTGTCCAGTTGTTTGTTCTGATCACAGACAGATTGACTTTAGGGCACATATGATGAGTAGGTGGGGCTTGGAGAAAGAGGAGGGAAATGAGCGTAAATGTTATCGATATTATTACGGAGAGAGAAAGATGGGGTGAGGGAATGAGAAACAGAGAGAAAGAGAGAGAGAGAGAGAGAGAGAGAGAGAGAGAGAGAGAGAGAGAGAGAAACAAGGACAGAGATATAGGAAATGAGAGGAAAAGAGAAAGAGAGAGGGAGATGGTGAAAGAGAAAGAGATAGAGTGAGGAAAGTGTGTGTGTGTGTGTGTGTGAGAGAGAGAGAGAGAGAGAGAGAGAGAGAGAGAGCAGATGACCAGTCAAATTGATACTATCCAGGACAAAAAAATCTAGATTACAAAAGGCCATGACAGTAAAGCAAATACTGAACCCTTTCTCTTCCTCACCCTGTCCGCCAGCTTCTTGCAGGAAGCTAGGATGGTGGTGGATAGAGTGAGCAAGTAAAAGGTTCAGCTTTTGCCACTGGTGGACTGGATGTGGGAGTGAAAGGGTTAAGATTAAAGTGTTTGGGTTGTCAACCCTGGTTCATTGTTGTCTTACAGCCCACAAGCAAGGTGAGCAATGCACGAGGAGACATATAATGGGGTTGACAGGTTGGGCCCTGGAAAACAAAATGGAGAGGGAAGTGACGAAGGATAGTGATTATATCCATTATGTGTCTTGGATGTTTTCACAATGTGTGCGTGTGTGTTGGAGGGGGGGGGGAGGGGATGTGATACAGTCATTAAACCCACTATGTCGTCTTTAACATTGTGATAATCTCAGACAGGTAGGAGTGGTTGAACCAAACAAGGTGCGAACTGAGGCAGGAAAGAATAAAACACCAAACAAGAGATGGACTCATTAATTAATTAATTAATTAATTCATTCATTCATTCATTCATTCATTCATTTATTCATTCTCTATTTATGTATCAATATTTGATTATTTGTTGATATTTTTACCTATCTATCTTTTTAGCCTTTTGTTTATAATTATCCATTTTTTGTCTTTTTTTAAGCACAAACAAATATGACACACAGACCACATGTAATGACAAGTCTGAACAGACAGACCAAGCAGTTATAACAACGGTCATAAACAGTTAAACAAACATCTCTCCCAAGTCTGTGACTCCATTTTACCTGTTTGGCTACCAAAGTGTGTATGTGTTTGATAACTCGTGTGTGCCTGTGTGTGGGGCGAGTGGGACAGGAATGGGTTTTGACTGGAGAGGTGGGAAGCATGTGTATGCCATTTTACAAGGTACTGCAAACCAAATGGTTTCTCATCTGTGTTGATTTCCTGCTACATCCATAATAAGACGTTTAACCCTTTGACTCCTCACACTGTCTGCCAGCATCCTGCATTGCCAAGCCATGACAGCAAAGCAAAAACTGAACCCTTTCTCTTCCTCACCCTATTCACCAGCTTCTAGCAGGAAGCTAGGAAGCAGGTGGATAGGACAAAGGGTGAAAGGATTCAGCTTTTGCAACTGGTAGATTGGGTGTGGGAGTGAAAGGGTTAAGATTCAAGGGAACGGGCTGTCAACCCTGGTTCATTGTTGTCTTACAAGGGCATAGTGAGCCAAATAGCTTATAGATGAGTCAGCGAGAAAGGAGACATAATGGGATTGACAGGTTAGGGTCATTTAAATAGAATAGAGAGGTAAGTGGGGGGATGTAGTGGTGATTATGTTATTCTCACAGTCTGTGAGTGCCTGAGTGTTGGGTGTAAGAGGGGATGTGATACAGTGATTAAGCCTACAATGTGGTCTTTGTTATTCTCACAGTCTGTGTGTGTCTGTGTGTTGGGGGTTAGAGGGGGTGTGATACAGTGATTAAGCACACAATGTGGTCTTTATTATTCTCACAGTGTGTGTGCTGGGCGTTAGAGGGGGTGTGTGATACAGTGATTCAGCCTACAATGTGGTCTTTAACGTTGTCTGTTATCTGTTTATATGTTTTATTTTCAGTGCTCTGTATATTCATTGATCTATTCATTCATATTTTTTGTGACTAGTTTGCTTTAAATCTATCAGATAACACAACACGTTACTCTTTATTTGATGAACTAGTTGTTGTTTGTGTGACTGTATGTGAGTGTATATGTAAGCTCCAAATGTAGGTGACCATGTTTAGTGCTGCATGGTTATTATTATTATCATTATTATTAGTAGTAGTAGTAGTAGTAGTATTGTTATATTATTATTGTTGTTATTATCATTATTAATATCATTATTTATTGTTATTATTATTATTATTATTACATGTATCATTATTGTTGTTGTTATTATTATTATTGTTTGTCACCACCACAATTATTATCATCGTCATCATAATAGATGTGGTTGTTCTTGTTATTATTGTTCTTGATGTTTCACGTAGATTTGAAGGTCTCAACTCCCTATACAACATTCTCTCTAGAGCCACTCATATCAATATTTCTGATCTCCTCACCAGTTGAACTCCTAAACAGTTCCATTCATCATTTTCTTTACGTAAAGACTACACAGCCCCATTCATCATTTTCCTTACGTAAAGACTACACAGCCCCATTCATCATTTTCCTTACGTAAAGACTACACAGCCCCATTCATCATTTTCCTTATGTACAGACTACACAGCCCCATTCATCATATTCCTTACGTAAAGACTACACAGCCCCATTCATCATTTTCCTTACGTAAAGACTACACAGCCCCATTCATCATATTCCTTACGTAAAGACTACACAGCCCCATTCATCATTTTCATTACGTAAAGATTACACAGCCCCATTCATCATTTTCCTTACGTAAAGACTACACAGCCCCATTCATCATTTTCCTTATGTACAGACTACACAGCTCCATTCATCATTTCCATTAC
This sequence comes from Monoplex corrugatus, assembly GCA_030674185.1. NCBI lineage: Eukaryota > Metazoa > Mollusca > Gastropoda > Littorinimorpha > Ranellidae > Monoplex > Monoplex corrugatus. The sequence goes on along the minus strand of JAPXFY010000030.1, from coordinate 14,991,572 downwards.
GTAAAGACCACACAGCCCCATTCATCATTTTCCTTACGTAAAGACTACACAGCCCATTCATCATTTTCCATACGTAAAGACTACACAGCCCCATTCATCATTTCCCTTACGTAAAGACTACACAGCTCCATTCATCATATTCCTTATGTAAAGACTACACAACCCCATTCATCATTTTCCTTACATAAAGACTACACAGCCCCATTCATCATTTCCCTTACGTAAAGACTACACAGCTCCATTCATCATATTCCTTAAGTAAAGACTACACAACCCCATTCATCATTTTCCTTACGTAAAGACTGCACAGCCCCATTCATCATTTTCCTTACGTAAAGATTACACAGTTCCATTCATCATTTTTATTACGTAAAGACTACACAGCCCCATTCATCATTTTCCTTCCGAAAGACTACACAGCCCCATTCATCATTTTCCTTACGTAAAGACTACACAGCCCCATTCATCATTTTTCTTACGTAAAGACTACACAGCCCCATTCATCGTTTTCCTTACGTAAAGACTACACAGTTCCATTCATCATTTTCCTTACGTAAAGGCTACACAGCTTCATTCATCATTTTCCTTACGTAAAGACTACACAGCCCCATTCATCATTTTCCTTACGTAAAGACTACACAGCCCGATTCATCATTTTCCTTACGTAAAGACTACACAGTTCCATTCATCATTTTCCTTACGTAAAGGCTACACAGCTTCATTCATCATTTTCATTACGTAACGACTACACAGCCCCCATTCATCATTTCCCTTACGTAAAGACTACACAGCCCCATTTATCATTTCCTTACGTAAAGACTACACAGCCCCATTCATCATTTTCCTTACGTAAAGACTACAGAGTTCCATTCATCATTTTAATTACGTAAAGACTACACAGCTCCATTCGTCATATTCTTTATATAAAGACTACACAGTTCCATTCATCATTTCCCTTACGTAAAGACTACACAGCTCCATTCATCATTTTCCTTACGTAAAGACTACACAGTTCCATTCATCATTTTCCTTACGTAAAGACTACACAGTTCCATTCATCATTTTCCTTATGTAAAGACTACACAGTTCCATTCATCATTTTCCTTACGAAAATGCTACACAGCTTCATTCATCATTTTCCTTACGTAAAGACTAAAATTTCAGCCACTGTTCATTCTCTTTCTGTGCACCACAACAATAGAATACGTTTCCCTCAGATATTTTTCTTTTGTAATCTCTATTTCTCTGTGTGTCTCTCTCTGTCTCTGTCTCTGTCTGTCTCTCTCTCTCCCCGACACACACACACACACACACACACACACACACACACACACACACACACACACACACACACACACACACACACACGCACACACACGTGCCTATAGACAGATAAAAAA
>JAPXFY010000030.1:14977672-14985172 GCA_030674185.1 Monoplex corrugatus | reverse complement strand
TGTGTGTGTGTGTGTGTGTGTGTGTGTGTGTGTGTGTGTGTGATACAGTGATTAAACCCATTGTGTGGTCTCTAACCGTTTAATGATCTGAGACACGTAGGAGTGATTGAACCACAGCAAGTGTGAACTGAAGGAGAAGGGAAGAATTATCCAAACAAGAGGTAGATTTTTTGTTTGTTATTTATTTATTTATTCGTTAATTTATTCATTTCTATTTATTTACCAACCTATTCTACTGATTATTTATCGGTATGTTTACTTATCTAATTTGCTGTTTGTTTATAATTGCCTATGTACTTTTTGTCTATTTTCTAACGCAAGAAAATGTGACACACACACTAATAAGAAATCTACACAGACAGATGAACAGAATAAAGCATGATCACAAACAATTAAGATTTAGAGGACAACAACAAGTCTGGTAATGAGTCTACATGGTATGGACACACTAAACTGCACTCTTGTCTTGGGTCTGCATAGTAACTGTTAGCTCATTGTCCTAATTGTGATTCGTGTCTTTATCTTGATATTAGCGTTTGTCCAGTTGCTTGTTCTGATGATATAAATGATGACTTAAGGGTGTATATGATGGGTGGGTGAGGAATTGAGGAAGACGAGAGAAATGAGCGTAAACGTTCTTGATAACATTACACAGAGAGAAAGAGTGGGAGCCAGAGACAGAGGGGGGTGGGGGGGGGGGGGCTAGAGAAAGAACAGGTGACTAGTCAAATTGACACTAACCATGACAAAAAAATCTACATTACAATAGACTGGAAGATTCCACCTTAGAGAGAGAGAGAGAGAGAGAGAGAGAGAGAGAGAGAGAGAGAGAGAGAGAGAAAGATACAGACAGACAGACAGACAGAGAGAAAGAGAGGGGGTAGAGAAAGAAGAGGTGACTAGTCAAATTGACACTAACCAGGATACAAAAATCTACATTACAATAGACTGGAAGATTCCACCTTAGAGAGAGAGGGAGAGACAGACAGACAGACAGACAGAGATAGAGACAGAGAGACAGAGAGAGAGAGGGTGGAAGGAGAAAGAACAGGTGAGCAATAAAATTGACACTAACCATGACAAAAAATATCTGTCTACATTACAATAGACTGGAAGATTCCACTTTTTCACAAAATAAATGAAAAGCAACTTAAAGACATAAACACGATATTGGACAAAACTTATCTCACACACACACACACGAGAGCGCGCGCGTGCTTACACACAGACACACACTACGCGCACAAAGAAATAGACACACACATACAACACACACACACACACACACACACACACACACACACACACACACACACACACACACACACACACACACATACACACACAAAAGCACTTAACTCCTACCCAGAATTATAATCACTTCTTTCCATCCACCTTTGTCAAAAAACAACAGTTATTGGCACGGTGATGGGCTGTATGTGAAGCGTTGACGTTGGAAGGCAAACCTTTCTATACCTGTCAACTTCTTTAAAATCACTTCTCCCAGGTCTGTGACTCCATTTTACCTGTTTGACTACCAAAGTGTGTATGTGTTTGATAACTCGTGTGTGCCTGTGTGTGGGGTGAGTGGGACAGGAATGGGTTTTGACTGGAAAGGTGGGAAGCGTGTGTATGCCATTTTACAAAGGTACTGCAAACCAAATGGTTTCTCATCTGTGTTGATTTCCTGCTACTTCCATAATAAGACGTTTAACCCTTTGACTCCTCACCCTGTCTGCCAGCATCCTGCATTGCCAAGCCATGACAGCAAAGCAAAAACTGAACCCTTTCTCTTCCTCACCCTATCCACCAGCTTCCTGCAGGAAGCTAGGAAGCAGATGGATGGGGTGAAGGAGTGAAAGGGTTCAGTTTTTGCCACTGGTGCATTGGGTGTGGGAGTGAAAGGGTTAAGATTCAAGGGAACGGGCTGTCAACCCTGGTTCATTGTTGTCTTACAGCCCAGGGGCATAGTGAGCCAAATAGCTTATAGATGAGTCAGTGAGAAAGGAGACATAATGGGATTGACAGGTTAGGGTCATTTAAATAGAATAGAGAGGTAAGTGGGGGGATGTAGTAATATTGTAATTATTATTATTATGTCGTGGTGATTATGTTATTCTCACAGTCTGTGAGTGCCTGAGTGTTGGATGTTAGAGGGGATGTGATACAGTGATTAAGCCCACAATGTGGTCTTTGTTATTCTCACAGTCTGTGAATGCCTGATTGTTGGAGGTTAGAGGGGTTGTGACACAGTGATTAAGCCCACAATGTGATCTTTGTTATTCTCACAGTCTGTGAGTGCCTGAGTGTTGGAGGTTAGAGGGGATGTGATACAGTGATTAAGCCCACAATGTGGTCTTTGTTATTCTCACAGTCTGTGAGTGCCTGTGTGTTGGAGGTTAGAGGGGTTGTGATACAGTGATTACACCCACAATGTGGTCTTTAACGTTGTCTGTTATCTGTTTATATGTTTATATTTCAGTGCTCTGTATATTCATTGATCTATTCATTTATCATTTTTATTTTTTGTGACTAGTTCGCTTTAAATTTACCAGATAATACAACACGTTACTCTTTATTTGATGAACTAGTTGTTGTTTGTGTGACTGTATGTGAGTGTATATGTAAGCTCAAAATGTAGGCGACCATGTTTAGTGCTGCATGGTTATTATTATTATTAGTAGTAGTAGTATTGTTGTTATATTATTATTATTGTTGTTATTATCATTATTAATATCATTATTTATTGTTATTATTGTTATTATCATTATTATTATTATTATTACATGTATCATTATTGTTGTTGTTATTATTATTAGTGTTTGTAATGACTACAATTATTATCATCGTCATCATAATATATGTTGTGGTTGTTCTTATTATTGTTCTTGATGTTTCACATAGATTTGAAGGTCTCAACTCCCTATAGAACATTCTCTCTAGAGCCACTCATCTATATTTCTGATCTCCTCACCAGTTGAACTCCTACACAGTTCCATTCATCATTTTCCTTGTGTAAAGACTACACAGCCCCATTCATCATTTTCCTTACGTAAAGACTACACAGCTCCATTCATCATTTTCCTTACGTAAAGACTACACAGCCCCATTCATCATTTTCCGTACGTAAAGACTACACAGCCCCATTCATCATTTTCCTTACGTAAAGACTACACAGTTCCATTCATCATTTTCCTTACGTAAAGACTACACAGTTCCATTCATCATTTTTCTTACGTAAAGACTACACAGCCCCATTCATCATTTCCTTACGTAAAGACTAAGATTTCAGCCACTGTTCATTCTCTTTCTGTGCACCACAACAATAGAATACGTTTCCCTCAGATATTTGTCTTTTGTAATCTCTATTTCTTTGTGTGTGTCTCTCTCTATCTCTGTCTGTCTGTCTCTCTCCCCGAAACACACACACACACACACACACGCGCGCGCGCGCGTGCGCGCACGCATGCACACAAACACACACACACACACACACACACACACACACACACACACACACACACACACACACACACGTACCTATAGACAGATCAAACTTTTCTGATTTAAGATAAATTTATTTGCTAATAACTCTAAAGACATGCATTGCTTTCAAGAATCAGTTGATGAATAATTGTATCTAATAAGAAATGTGTACAGGCAAATTTCAAAATGACATATCAACAAGCGCATTCTCTCATTCATGTGACATCTATGTAAAAAATTCTCTCTCTCTTTTTGTCTCTGTCTCTCTTTCTCTCTCATTTCCTCTCTCTCTCTCTTTCTCTCTCTCCCCTCTCTCTCCTTCTCTCTGTCTCTCCCTACCTCTCTCTCTCTCTTTACTACATCATCCCAAATTCAGTTATTCCATCACCATTAAGGCGTAATTCATCACATTCATTCATTCATTTCCATCGATATGAAGCGTAGCTTTATATTGCTCATACAAGTCTTTGGAAGAAAAGCAACACTTCACATTATCGATGACAATTTGATACGTTAGGCCTATATGTATCATAATGACAGATATCACCAAGCACGTTCTCTCATCCATATGACATCTCCTAAAATCTCTCTAATTTTTCTCTTTCTCTCTCTCCCCTACCCCTCTCTCTCTGTCTCTATCTGTCTCTATCTGTCTGCTCTCTCTCTTTACCCCAAAATATCTTGCAGTTTGTCCACGGTTGTACCAACATCGTGGATATCGTAGTCTGCAACACACAGAAACCTGGAGTTAAAGATGCAGATCATAGCCTGTGACGGTCACGACAATCATATTACTTCATTTTCGGTGAAATACACAAATATTGTAATAATGATGAAGACAATTCCTATCTTCTTGATGTTGAAAGTACACTGTGCTGATATCAACAAATCAAACAACTGTTATTATGTTTGTATAATAAAACATGACAACGCAGTGTGTGTGTTTTCGTGCGTGCGTGCGTGCGTGCGTGCGTGTGTGTGTGTGTGCGTGTGTGTGCGTGCGTATGTGTGTTGATATGTGTATATATATATATATATATATATATGTATGTGTGTGTGTGTGTGTGTGTATATGTGTGTGTGTGTGTACGTGTGTGTGTGTGATATTGCATCTGTATCTGTGTACATATGTGTGCATAAGAGACAGAGATTGAGAGAGAATGGGAGACAGAGAGAGAAAAAGAGAGAGAGAGAGAGAGAGAGAGAGATTCAAATACATTGAGACAGAGATGGATGAAGGGACAGAGTGAAAAGACAAACACGTGGTCAAAGTGTTATGGAAAGAGAGACGGGGTGGGGGGGGGGTGGGGAGCAGACACAGAGAGATACATGTAGACAGAGAGACAGACAAACACACAGAGAGGCAGAGATAGAGACAGAGACAGAGACAGATAGACACAGAGACAGAGAGAGAGGGAGAGAGGTAGACAGAGACAGCTAGCCATTCAGCCAGACAGCCAGCCAGCCAGCTGGTCACACAGACAGACAGACAGACAGACATTTATTGCCCATGGCTTACCACACAGGTGCTGCTCTGCCTCCTTGATGCCCAGTAGGTCAACAACCACGGCACTGGCCACTACAGACGGTCTCTCATGGGCCAGACTCCCATCTTATGGCGATGTCCTCGAACATCTGAAATGAAATCATCAGCTGTCCTAGTAAATACGTCATTAATATCTGCAGCCACTTGATCTCTAAAACCAGACCTCACGTCATTTTACACGTTACGTCATCTCTAAAACCAGAGCTCAAGTCACTTCACATGATGCTAACGCTACTTCACCAGGCATCACTAAAAATAAATCTTACGTCACTTCACACGTTACTAACGTCTTCAGTAACACCATTTCAATATGGCACTGGACCCTCAGTGTTTGAATCTTCATGTCCTGTATGACATGTTAACTTCATAGACATTTGGTTCTTCACCTAGTCCTGTATTGTTCTCTTTTTAGCTATCTGTCTTATGAGGAAAAACAGCAACATACAACTTCTGTGCTTTAACCCTTTGACTCCTGCACGCTATCCACCAACTGCAAAAACTTAACCTTTTCATTTCTTCACCCTGTCCACCAGCTTCTTTCAGGAAGATTAAGCTTTTGCTTTGCTAGCATGATTGAGAATAGAGGATACTGGTGGACAAGCTGTGGGGGTCAAAGGGTTAAGACTAAGCGATGAACTTGAAATCAATTATATAATGAGAGAATGATGTACGTGTAATATACAATGCTTGTATAATGTACCTAAATCCCCAAGTGTACTATAAAAATAAGATTTTGGTGTTTTACCCCCCTCCCGTCCCCACCATTTGTGTATTGGACAGTGGATTTCACAGTAAAACTGTGCCAGTGTCAGTATCAGTGTGACGATCAGTATCTCTGTCTTTTTACTGTGTTTGTCTCCAGAAACTATCCCGTTTTTCGCCTTTCAATTGTCCACTACATTTGACACTTGCTATTAATAACGGAGTTGCTGAGGTGGTCATTTTTACAACACTGATAACCTGTCAGAACTGGCCTGGTAATGGACGACTCCCATGATTTAAATGTTAGCTCTCAAGATTTATACCAAATTAAACACTGAAATCATTACGTACTGCCAGTTTCATACATATTCGAATAAGGCTCTATACGTTGGGCATTCTTTTCTTCATTCGTTTATTTCTTTATATACTTCTTTATCTACTTTTTTGATTGTCTATTTATTCATATATCATAGAGTGTGTGTGTGTGTGTGTGTGTGTGCGTGTATGTGTGTGTGTGTGTGTGTGTGTGTGTGTGTGTGACAGAGAGAGAGAGAGAAAGACAGCCAGACAGACAGACAGACAGAAAACATACAGACAGATAGACAAGAGAGCGAGAAAAACAGAGAGAAAGAGACAGACAGTTCAGACTGAAGATGGTTCATTGTACTGTGGTCATATACAAACCACACATAAAACAATACAGCATGCAACAAAACAGACATGATATAAACAAACATAGAAACAGACGAGAACATTTGACATGTTTTGGACTTCGATAAAAATGCATAATTATGTGTGACTGTTATTATTTATTGATAGTGCGTGATGGATTATTATGACTACATTTCAACAGACCGATATAGTTCTTGGCATCTTTCTCCTGTTGAAAGCATATTTTGATATCAAAAGTGGTATTGCATTGAAATAATTGGTGCACGCATATTTTGCCAAGAGTGAGTTGCAAAGTTTGAAATAAATCTAGATGTGTGTGTGTGTGTGTGTGTGTGTGTGTGTGTGTGTGTGTGTGTGTGTGTGTGTGTGTGTGTGTGTGTGTGTGTGGAGAGAGAGAGAGAGAGAGAGAGAGAGAGATAGGAGAGAGAGTGAGTGAGACAGATAAAGGAAGAGAGAGAGAAAGAGAGTTTGTGTATTTGAATAACAACGTTTTCACATGCGTCTCAATAATCCTTAACCTCAAATGACTAATTTAATATACTGTTAATCTTGACTGAAGTTTGACAGAGGTGTGAGGTTAGACAGTTTCTGTAAAAGATGTATCTTCTTCAGAAGTGTCCTCTTTTTTGCGAACTGCTGACGAGAAGGTCGTTCTCTAGTCTGACTAATCATCCGTGTGCGCATTGAAAAATTACTGTGGAATCAAATTGCAGAACACATGCCTGATTCTTCATGAATCTTGAAAAACTCAGTTTATAGCCGTGGCTCAAATGATTGATAATGTTTACCTATGCAGTCATTCAATTTCATGTTACTATGGCACGAAGGAATATTTGTGGAATCATCTATAACAGGAAGATGTATTGGGGATGTATATGAAGAAAGTGTTTCTCTACTTAGAAGTCACACACACAACAAGGAAGGAGAGTGACGAGAAGAAATGCACTAACCACACTAGACATGATTGTCATAAGCAGTCCACACATAGATTAATAACTACAACGTTTTTATTTAATCAATCAACTTCAGCATAAACGTGGTTCACCATTCCTACTGTCCTGGGTCCTAATATTAACTTAAATCCTAAGATGCAC
>JAPXFY010000030.1:14945172-14972672 GCA_030674185.1 Monoplex corrugatus | reverse complement strand
CTCACAACCCCAACACTAAAACCTCAACACACCAACCCCCAACACTACACAACCCCCAACACTACACAACCCCAACACTACACAACCCCCAACACTAAAAAACCTCCAACACTACACAACCCCCAACATTAAAAAAACCTCTAACACTACACAACCCCCAACACTACACAACCCCCAACACTACACAACCCCCAACATTAAAAACCTCCAACACTACACAACCCCAACACTACACAACCCCCAACAGTACACAACCCCCAACACTACACAACCTCCAACACTACACAACCTCCAACACTACACAACCCCCAACACTACAAAAACCTCCAACACTACACAACCCCCAACACTAACAAACCTCCAACAGTACACAACCCCCAACACTACACAACCCCCCAACAGTACACAACACCCCAACACTACACAACCCACCTAACACACTACACAACCTCCAACACACTACAACAACCCCCAACAGTACACAACCCCCAACAGTAACAACCCAACCCCACAACACTACACAACCCCCAACACTACAACCCCAACACTACACAACCCCAACACTACACAACCCCAACACTACACAACCCCCAACACTAAAACCTCCAACACTACACAACCCCCAAAGTACACAACCTCCAACACTACACAACCCCCAACAGTACACAACCCCCAACACTAAACAACGCCCAACACTAAAACTAAAACACCTCAACAACTAACACAACCCCAACACTAAAAAACCTCCAACACTACACAACGCCCAACACTACACAACCCCCAACACTAAAAAACCTCCCAACACTACACAACCTCCAACACTACACAACCCCAACAGTACACAACCTCCAACACTCACTAACCCCAACATAACAACCCCCAACACTAAACAACGCCCAACACTAAAAAACCTCCAACACTACACAACCCCAACACAAAAACTCCACATGCACAACCCCCAACACTAAAAAATCTCCAACCGTAAAACACTCCAACAGTACACAACCCCACAGTACACAACCCCAACAGTACACAACCCCAACATACAGAAACGGGTGATGGAACTGTACACAGGTATGGCAAAAGTCTGTTGTTATACCCATATTAAAAGCAGGAAAGCCTAAAAACAATAAAAACAGTTACAGACCTATTGCGTTGACGTCCCATACGAGCAAACTAATTGGTCTTGAACAGACTTATACATTACTGTGGTAAAAATAACGTTATTCCGGTAAACCAGGCAGGTTTCAGAAAAGGGGGATCCACAGTTGAGCACCTGGTTAAACTTACAACTCAGATAAAACAACAATTTGCCCGTAGAAAAAGTCTTTTAGCAACCTTTTTTGATGTGAAAAAAGCTTATGATCAAGTTTGGCATACACGATTATTGTACAAGCTGAAATCTATTGGTCTGTCTGGCAATATGTATAATTATATCAAGTCCTATTTAGCCAATAGAACAATTCAGGCAAGAGTGGGAACACGTTATTCTACTTCACGATGTCTTGATATGGGAATTCCTCAAGGTTCAGTGATAGCACCTATATTATTTAATATCCTTATACATGATCTTCCTAATGTACTCTCAAATCGTGTTGTTTTGGTACAGTACGCTGATGATATATGCATATGGATGAATATTACTTTAAAAAAGACAACTCCCCAGAGAGCACAGAATTACATCAGGAAGGTGTATCAATCTGATCTTAATAGTCTTGGAAACTACATGTTAGAAAATGGTCTGTCGTTATCAACTGAAAAAATTAACATGATGCTATTTAATCCTGGTGGTACTTTAAATAACTTGCCTACTTTCAGACTGTATGGTGAAGTGATACATTACAAACAGGTGGTAAAATTTCTGGGAGTTTTTATAACATCGAAATTAAACTGGAATGTCCATTTTGATTATGTTTTAACAAAAGCAAGAAAAGCCTTAAATTTTCTAAAGATAATAAGCAGATTACCCTGGGTAATGGATACAAACATACTACTTCATCTATCAACAGCACTTGTAAGATCTAAATTATCCTATGCACAAGAGGTGTTCTTCAGTGCACCAAAATATTTACTAAAGAAGATTCAAAGCTTAGACTGCAAAAGTCTTAAAATTGCACTAGGTGTACCAGTCCATGCTTCAAATCTGGAAACGTACAAAATTGCTGGAATTCTGTCTCTGAACAACTATCGTGAGCTAGCGACAGCAAAGTTTGCAGTCAGAACTACTTCACAAACGGACAATTTTGTGAGCAAGGAAATTAAACTAAGGTCTGATGTTGACTTTCCAAAACGAGCAAGCAACATTTCATCACAAATGACTGTTGCAACTTATGTATCCGACTTAGTCAAACAGTCTAACATAAATTTGGATGAAATAGCTGAGACACCATCTACAACGCCTATCCCTACATGGGAAATGCTTAAAGCCACTTTTGATATTGATTATACAGATGCTAAGAAATATGAAAATATTAACATTTCGATATGCACAGCGAGAGAACACGTCGATGAAAATTACCGTACCCACCTCCATATTTTTACCGATGGGTCAGTCTTAGAAAATAAATCTGCTGGAGCAGCGTTTTATGTTCCAAAATTTAGAATACAAAAGTCATTTTTCATTGGGCCAAATATATCTATATTTACAGCGGAATTAGTCGCTATTATACAAGCGTTGCTTTATTTAGTAGACCTTAAACCTGTATTTGTCAAAGTAGTTCTCTTTGTTGATTCAAAATCAGTATTATATGCCTTACAGTCTTTTGATACAGACACAAGACCTGACTTAATTACTGAGGCAAATCATCTTATACATCGTTTAAGGACAAAAGGTACATATATCAGTTTATGCTGGGTGCCTTCTCACGTTGGTCTTCACGGCAATGAAGTAGTAGACAGAGCAGCTAAGCAAGGTGCACACAACACTGATAATACTATAGAATTACGTATTAAAACTTCCGTAAAAGAAGCTTGCGGCTTGCTAGAATCAGGCTCATGGATTCGTTTTCATGAACATTTCAATGAAAAGTTTGTGACACAACAAATGATAAAACGTTCTTTTCAAAATGTATGTAAAAAAATTGCAGTATTCTTCCATATATCATTCGAGATCAATTGTTGCTGTTCATTTTCGTATTCAGCTAAACGCGTTGAAAACAAAATATTGTAAAAATATCAAGTGTATTTCCGGAGAACAGTTCACACTGTTTCACTGTTTATTTTACTGCAAAAAGCTACGTTCCTTTTTACCAAAAATGTTTACACAAGAAAACTATTCTGAAACTCATTTTAAAGAAGTAACTTCAGATCAATCTTTGTCAGTTAAAATTTCATAATCATTGGTTCACAGTCCTGTTAATGTATTGCTTTAAGATTATGAAGTTTGAACTTTAGCGTTAAATTTTCCCTTCACATTGTTAATGTTAACTGTCAGTGTTAAGATTTTGTTCCATTTTTATATTTACCCACTTACTCATGTCTCATACTCATTCTCCCCACTGCCCCCAATCCAACTCGCCCATCTCCCATCCTCCATTTTTCCTCCGTCTAAATCACTCATAGTGAACAGACGTTAAATCAAAGAACGAACACTACACAACCCCAACAGTACACAAACCCCAACAGTACACAACCCCCAACAGTACACAACCCCCAACACTACACAACCCCCAACACTACACAACTCCCAACAGTACACAACCCCCAACACTACACAATGCCCAACACTACACAACCCCCAACACTACACAACCACCAACAGTACACAACCCACAACACTACACAACCCCAACAGTACACAACCCCCAACAGTACACAACCCACGACACTACACAATCCCCAACAGTACACAACCCCCAACAGTACACAAACCCCAACACTACGCAACCCCAAACCGTACGCAATCCCCAACAGTACGCAATCACCAACAGTACGCAATCCCCAACAGTACACAACCCCCAACACTACACAACCCCCAACACTACACAACCCCCAACACTACACAACGCCCAACAGTACACAGCCCCAACAGTACACAACACCCAACAGTACATAACCCCCAACAGTACACAACCCCCAACAGTACACAACCCCAACATTACACAATTCACAACACTACACAACCCCCAACAGTACACAACCCCCAGCACTACACAACGCCCAACAGTACACAACCCCAACAGTACACAACCCCAACATTACACAATTCACAACACTACACAACCCCCAACAGTACACAACCCCTAACAGTACACAACCCCCAACATTACATAATCCACAACACTACGCAATCCCCAACATACGCAATCCCCAACAGTACGCAATCCCCAACTGTACGCAATCCCCAACAGTACGCAATCCCCAACAGTACCTAACCGCCAACACTACACAACCCCCAACACTACACAACCCCCAACACTACGCAACCCCCAACACTACACAACCACCAACACTACACAACCCCCAACACTAAAAAACCCCAACACTACACAACCCCCAACACTACACAACCCCCAACACTAAAAACCCCAAACACTAAAAAACCTCCAACACTACACAACCCCTAACAGTACACAGCCCCCAACAGTACACAACCCCCAACAATACACAACCCACAACACCACACAGCCCCCAACAGTACACAATCCCCAACAGTACACAATCCCCAACAGTACACAATCCCCAAGAGTACGCAATCCCCAACAGTACACAACTCCCAACAGTACACAACCCAACAGTACACAACCCAACAGTACACAACCCAACAATACACAACCCAACAGTACACTATCAGCAAAAGTACACAACCCAACAGTACACAACACAACAGTACACAGCCCCAACAGTACACAACCCCAACATACACAACCACAACCCCAACAGTACACACCCAACAGTACACAATCCCAACAGTACACAATCCCAACAGTACACAATCCCAAGAGTACCAATCCCAACAGTACACAACTCCCAACACTACACAACCCAACACTACACAACCCAACACTACACAACCCAACACTACACAACCCAACACTACACAACCCAACACTACACAACCCAACACATACACAACCCAACACTACACAACCCAAAAGTACACAACCCAACACTACACAACCCAACAGTACACAAGCCACCAGTACACAACCCTACAGTACACAACCCACCAGTACACAACCCTACAGTACACAACCCTACAGTACACAACCATACAACACACAACCCTACAGTACACAACCCTACAGTACACAACCCTACAGTACACAACTCTACACTACACAACCCTACACTACACAACCCTACATTATACAATCCTACACTACACAACACTACACTACACTCCATTCCACTACACAACACAACACAACACAACCAACACAACACACACACAACACAACACAACACAACAACACAACACAAACAACACAACACAACTACAACACTACACAACACACACAACACTCAACACTACACACAAACACACACAACACTACAACATCACAACACACACTACAACACAACACCACACAATAACACTATAACACACACTACAACACACACACTACACACACAACACTACAACACATACTACAACATAACACTACACAACACAACACTACAAACACAACACTACAAAACAACAACAACTACAACAACACAACACTACAACACACACTACAACACAACACTACAACAACCATACAACACACTACAACAACACTAAACCAACACTACAACACAACACTACAACACTACACACAACACTACAACAAACACAAAACACAAACTACAAAACAACACTACACACAATACAACCACAACACTACTACACACAACACACACAACACTACAACACACAACACTACAACAACACACACAACAACAACACTACAACACAACACAAACTCAACACAACTACAACACACTACACACAACTACCACCACCAAACACAACACTACAACACAACACTACAACCAACACACAACTACAACACACACAACTACACAACACAACACTACAAACAAACAACACAAACTACAACACAACACTACAAACTACAACACAACCAACACTACAACACAACAACTACAACACAACTAAACACAACAACACAAAACTACAAACACAACACAAACACTACAACACAACTACACAACACCAACACTACAACACAACACTACAACAACCTAAACAATACTAACAACACAACCTACAAACACACTACAACACAACACTACAACACAACACTACACACACAACACAACACAACACACACACTACAACACTACACAAACACACAACACTACAACAAACAACACACTACACACACAACACTACAACACAACACTACAACACAACACTACAACATAACACTACACAACACAACACTACAACACAACACTACAACACAACACTACAACACAACACTACAACACATACACTACAACACAATACTACAACACAACACTACAACACATCACTACAACACAACACTACAACATAACACTACAACATAAATCTACACAACACAACATTACAACACAACACTACAGCACAACACTACACAACACTACAACACAACACTACACAACACTACAACACAACACTACAACACAACACTACAACACAACACTAATAATAATAATAATAATATATTTTATTTATATAGCGCAAAATCTTGATAAAATCAAATCTAAGCGCTGAGCGTATACATGTATACATACCTACATACATATGAGCGTATACATGCATACATACATGCTTACATACTTACATACATAAATCTAAGCTGAGCGTATACATGCATACATACATACATACATAAATCTAAGCGTATACATACATACATACGTACGCACATGCATACATAATAATTACATTATTTATATAGCGCAAATCTCGACAAAATCAAATCCAAGCGCCGAAAAGACACAACGCACACACGCACGCACGCACACACACGCACCACACACACACACACACACACACACACACACACACACACACACACACACACACACACACACACATGCATGCATGGCCACAAATGGGGAGAAAAGAATAAAAGCAATAAAAGCAAGAATAAAACCAATGGAAAACCACAGAGAGCACATCATATATAATTATATATTAAAACAAAGTGATTCCCCTCCGAGCGGAGACAGGCTGCAGAGGGGGGTTGAGTGAGGTTAGGATTTTATGCAGAGGAGAAAAGGTGAGTTTTGAGAGCGGACTTGAAGGAGGCAAAAGTAGGTTGCTGACGGACTGAGAGAGGAAGTTTGTTCCAGGAGAGTGGACCAGAAACAGAGAAGGCTCGTGGACCATAGGTATTGAGCTTAGTGCGTGGAAAGCGAAAAGTCAGAGGATCGGAGGCAGAGCGGAGGGTACGTGAGGGAACATAGATCTCAAGTAGGCTTGACAGGTAATCGGGGGCTGCGTTATTGAGGCTTTTGTAGCACATGGTGTCTAGTTTGTACTGTATGCGCTTTGATACAGGGAGCCAGTGAAGTTGTGCCAGGAGAGGAGATATGTGGTCAGCTTTTTTCTTTTTGAGTACAAGGCGTACAGTATTGTTTTGAATGCGCTGTAGGATGTGAATGGTGGAGGCAGGAAGACCAGACAGGAGTGAATTGCAATAGTCAATGCGAGACATTATGAAGGAGAGAACGAGTTTTGCAGTTGTTTCGACAGAGAGATACTTCCTGATCAGGCTTATACGATGGAGATGATAGTAGCAAGATCTGGCAGTTTGAGAAACAAAGTTGTTCATGGACAGGGTAGAGTCAATGAGGACACCAAGGTTTTTAGCTGAATCAGAAATTGGGACTGATGTGTTACATAATGGGAGAGAAAGAGGAGGCAGCTGGGAAAGTTTCTGACGGGTGCCAATGAGGATAGCTTCTGTCTTGTTGTCATTAAGCTGAAGTCTATTGTGTGTCATCCAGTTCTTAATGTCCGAGTAACACTCAGTGGTGCGAGTCAACAGGCGCTGTATATTATCAGGTGAGTCACTATCTTGAAGTTGGGTGTCATCAGCATAGAAGTGGTGTTTTATAGAGTGGGAGTTGATGATGGTGGACAGGGGGGAGGTATAAAGAGTGAAAAGAACAGGGCCAAGGACAGATCCTTGTGGAACACCACAGGTCAGGTATGCAGGTTGAGAGTAAGTGCCATTGATGAGAACAGTTTGTTTTCTGTTTGATAAATACGAAGTGAAAAAGGAGAGAGCAATGTCAGAGATGCCAAAAGTATGATGAAGTCTAGAAAGGAGAATACCATGGTCAATGGTATCGAAGGCTGCAGACAGATCAAGGAGTGTGAGGAGAGAGACTTTGCCAGTATCAGTTGCAAGGAGGAGATTGTTGAGAATGTGTAGTAGGGCAGTTTCAGTGCTATGGCACTGGCGGTAGGCTGACTGGAAAGGATTGAGGAGATTGTTGGCAGACAGGTGAGAGTTCAGCAGGTTGAGGACGACCTTTTCAAGGAGTTTTGACAAGAAAGAGAGATTAGAGATAGGCCTGTATTTTTTCAGTTCATTTGGGTCTAAATTGTGTTTCTTGAGGAGAGGGTGAACAATAGCAGACTTGAAAGAATCTGGGACAGTTCCAGTTTGAAAAGAAGTGTTGATGATGTCAGTGATGAATGGGAGGAGAGTAGGGAGACAATCGGAGTAGAGAGAACCTGGAAGAGGATCCAGTTCGCAGGTTTTGAACGACATGGATCTGATTGTGTTGAAAATTTCTTCTTGTGAGACTGGGGTAAAAGTAGTGAGAGGTGTGCCAGAGAAGGAAGGGTCAGGTGGGCATGGTTGACAGGGTGTCCTGTCAAGCCTGTCACGAAGAGTTTGTATTTTGGTGGTGAAATACTTAGAGAATACAGATGGGAGTTCTTCATTTGTATGTTTTGTTGGGAGAGGTAAGTCTTTTCGTGTGCCAACCTATAACACAACACTACAACACAACACTACACAACACTACAACACAACACTACAACACAACACTACAACACAACACTACAACACAACACTACACAACACTACAACACAACACTACAACACAACACAACACAACATAACACTACACAACACAACCCTACAACACAACACTACAACACAACACTACACAACACAATACTACAATACAACACTACAACATAACACTACACAACACAACCATACAACACAGCACTACAACACAACACTACAACACAACACTACAACACAACACTACAACACAATCCTACAACACAACACTACAACACAATACTACAACACAAGACTACAACACAACACTACAACACAACACTACAATACAACACTACAACACAACACTACAACACAACACTACAACACAATACTGCAACACAGTACTACAACACAACACTACAACACAACACTACAATACAACACTACAACACAACACTACAACACAACACTACAACACAATACTACAACACAGCACTACAACACAACACTGCACAACACTACAACACAATACTACAATACAGCACTACAACACAACACTACAACAAAACACTACAACACAATACTACAACACAATACTACAACACAACACTACAACACAACACTACACAACACTACAACACAACACTACAACAAAACACTACAACACAATACTACAACACAATACTACAACACAGCACTACAACACAACACTACACAACACTACAACACAACACTACAACACAATATTACAACACAGCACTACAACACAACACTACAACACAACACTACAACACAACACTACAACACAACACTACAACACAGTACCACAACACAACACTACAACACAACACTACAACACAATACTACAACACAATACTACAACACAGCACTACAACACACTACATCACAACACTACAATACAATACTACAACACAACACTACAACACAATACTACAACACAATACTACAACACAACACTACAACACAACACTACAATACAATACTACATCACAACACTACAACACAATACTACAACACAATACTACAACACAACACTACAACACAACACTACAACACAATACTACAACACAACACTACAACACAACACTACAACACAACACTACAACACAATACTACAACACAACACTACAACACAACACTACAACACAATACTACAACACAACACTACAACACAACACTACAACACAACACTACAACACAATACTACAACACAACACTACAACACAACACTACAACACAACACTACAACACAATACTACAACACAACACTACAACACAACACTACAACACAACACTACAACACAATACTACAACACAACACTACAACACAGTACTACAACACAATACTACAACACAACACTACAACACAGCACTACAACACAATACTACAACACAACACTACAACACAACACTACACAACACAACACTACAACACATACTACAACACAACACTACAACACAACACTACAACACAACACTACAACACAACACTACAACACAACACTACAACACAACACTACAACACAACACTACACACACACTACAACACAACACTACAACACAACACTACAACACAACACTACAACACAACACTACAACACAACACTACAACACAACACTACAACACAGCACTACAACACAAGCACTACAACACAACACTACAACACAACACTACAACACAACACTACAACACATAACACATCAACAACAACACTACAACACAGCACTACAACAACTACATCACAACACTACAATACAATACTACATACAATTAATATATACAAATTTTCTCATGGGAATTTGTAGATTGCCAGTGAAAAAAAAATCTTGCACATAAATATTCTTTTGTTGACTATCAGTCTACTTTATCATTAATTTCATCCATTTCTTAAATCCCTTACCCTGTCTAAAGCCCCTTAACCAACTATCACACAAGGTCCACATCGTTGTTCATTCACCAAAGTGGCAGCGCTAGAGACAGTTTACTTGAGCCATTGACAAAAAAGTAACACTTGCAGCTTACATCACAGGCCAACTACTACCCACGACAATTGAGTGGGGAAGATCAGCATCGTTTGTCACTTCTTTCTTTGATGTTTACTTAGTCTTTCCAAGCTTAGCTGCACTTGTGGACTGGCACGTAAAAACGTTTGCCTCTGAGGTGCTGAGCCTAGAATCCGACAATAGCATCAGTATCTCACAGTGCAACCAAAATGTTTAAGACTTCTTTCAGCAACATTCCTATAGGTAGTCCTCATATACCCTGAGAGTGGTAGGACTATAAACTCAACAAAACAGAACAGAACAAGTGCTGAGCCCCATGGGAACAGTCTCTCCTGCATTTTGATGTGAGCCACAATGGCTGTTGTTATTTATCCCTAGTATTCATCCCAGGAAGTAACAAAAGCAAAGAAAACCACGTGTAAAAACACTCGAGAGTAGAGACAACAGGGGCATGTTTGTCCCCACTAAAGACAGATTCGTGCACGGCAAGCCATTATTGTATATACTACCATTGCAAAAAACGGTTCAAACCCTTTGTCATTAAATGAAAGGAAGGGAAGATATTCATGCAAGGGTAATCAATTACTGCACCTTTCTGTTTAGTTTTGGTTTGGTTATGATATATTAAATGTGTTAAGAGTTTATTGAAGTTCTTAACAAAAAGGTTCTCATACATGCCTGACTTGGCCTGCGAAAGGAAATCCAATTAAAAGTGTTTCACTTATTATGTTAAAGAATGAAAAATATCATAATCACCATTTTAAAGAATACAACAGAAATCAGGCAAGAAATAGAATTTTTATTATGTTTAAGCAGATGGAGAAGCATATGTGTTGTGCTGACTCTTCACGTGTGATACGCACCAAAGGACAAAACTCACTAGGTCAAAAAGAAAAACAAATTAATGAAACAAAAATGGTAATCAAACAAATGAACAAAAACAAAACAAACATGTTAAGCCTCTTCCACTTCTCTCTCTCTCTCTCTCCCTCTCTCCTCTCTCTCCCTCTCTCTCTCTCTCTCTCTCTCTCTCTCTCTCTTACACAACTGTCAGCAACTGTTCGTTCTGTTCTGTTCAGTTTAAAGTCCTACTACTCTCAGAGTAGATCAGAACTTTGTCACACGCCATCTGTAAATAACTACTTATCTTTGGAGATGGGGGAGGGGGGCTGCTGGAAGTTTGGGCAGGCATGCCCCAAACATTTTGTGGTTGTGAACATGCCATGCGTGTGCACTGATGGATGAAGTTTTGACTTTGGTAATCTCTGTGTAATTTGTCTCTAGCAAAACAAGTCTCGTCACAATCTCTGTAATTTGTGCCTCTAGCAAAGCAAAACTGTTGTTTCTTTGTGTACTTGTCAAGGGGCCTGGTATGTGAATGGCCCTGTAGGACACTTTGTCTGCCCATCTTTCTCTTTTTGGGTTGATGGAAACGAGTCACTGACTTCATTATTCATACATGACGCTAGTTAAGTCTACTGCTTCCCATCCATGTATGTGGATTTTTTCTGTAACAGTGGTTACTTTCAAGATAAGGTGGCTTGTAATGTATGTACATGGATCAGCAGTGAATGAAGTGGTTTTGTCTTTCTGTCTTTTTATATGTATATATACATCAACAACATTTTTTTCTGTTCAGGCAAAATCTTGAACATATTACAAACATTTTAAATCCAATACAGGATACATTTTCAACTCCACAAAAATACATGCCGCATTGGCAGTACGCTCTTCATCAATGATAAATGGGAAAATTGACACCTAAAGGAGTAACAACTAAATTGACATATTATGACCCCCACCATGACAGGCTTTATTCAATTGTGAAGTTAAACTCTGAAATAACACACCAGCAGACCTGCACCAGTCCACTCTAAAACTGAGTGCAGGAGCTTATGACATGTTTTGAAAATACAAATATATTACATTTCATGTACATAGTTATCCAAGGAAAAGCTTGTGGATTGCAGGTTGAGAATGAGTCATCTAAACTAAGGCAACATACACTGGTGATATTTGATGTCAGTTAACTCCACCTCCAATCATCTGACTTACATGTTTCTGATCTTATAAGAATTGATTACATCCAGGCTCTCAAGGCAACACACGCAATGGAAGACTGATTGATTTGGTTTAGTTTTTACGTCAGCACCCACCTCAGGTGATATGGCCGATGGGATAACCATCCCAGGGAAATGGGGGAAGGGGGACTTATTTAATCCTCTACTGACACCACCAGAACAACGATGATGTTAAGATAGGACAGAGAGAAGGCCAGTTTTAATGTAGTGCATCCCAGGATTCGAACCCACAACCATAAGCATGTGAATCCGACGCTCAACCAAGTGAGCTACAGAGGCCCTTGAAAGCAATGTCAGCACATGAAACTTTATTATGTCTCTATTTTGAACCACTTTTCTATCATCCTCCCTCATCTCCTTCAACATCAAACACCCACTGATAGTGACTACCATCCTCTAAGTTGATCCCGTCCACTTTTGAACCACTTCTGTTCCTCTTTTTACCCATCCTCTTCAATACCAGTGATCACTCTGTCTCCCACCATCCCCCTTGAACACCTCCACTTTTGAACCACTATTCTCCATCCAACCCCTACCCTCTCAATACTCACTGATCAGTACAATAGTCCTCCCAATTCCTTCCCATCCCGTCTCACTCAGTAAAAATGAGCAGACCCTCTCAGACCAGAATGATAGTACAGGCAAGATGTGAAACAATCTGCTTTTCAACGGTTTTATAGAGAATAGACAAGTTCACAATCAACGCTGCTAGAGATGTACTTCTCCAGGCTAACCTAGAAGAATGACCATGGTTGACAGATCCACCAATCATTCTCATCATCAACGTCCATCACACCTGTGTAATCAGATGTAGAAACAGCTGAAAGCTGGCATTTCAAGACAGAACTCTGTAAATTCATTAGAGAGGACCCGACAATGCCATTGTTTCAGTAACGTAAATTTAAATATAACTGTCTGTAAACTAAATTGCAAGAACCTTATGGTATGACAGAACCCTCTGTTAAAATCACGTCATCAAGCAGAAGCGTACATAAAGGTTGTAAACATATATGAGCTCCCTCAAAAATTACTTCTTGGTTAACTTTCTCTTTCTCTCATGCTATGACGGCCTTTGTTGTTTTGACTGGGAGCCCATGAGCTCAGTTGTCAGAGTGCCATGGTCATAATGTAGGGATTGTGGGTTCAACTCCTGGCCTTTTGACCACTTCCACCCTGTAAGTCATCATTTTCACATTCTTAGCTCATGCACACAAAAACACTTCAGTCATTTTGTCATTATCTATCACTTTCCTCCAGCCCCGCCTGTGTTTGTTTTCAGTGCTCGTCTTACACTATACTTTTTGTTTGTTTGTAATGCATGATTTACGATTCATTTTAATTTTAATTTGCTTAGTTTTATTAAATTATTTTACTGTTGTATGTTTTGTATGTTTATGTTACGTGTGTGGATAAGCAGAGACGAGCTGTAGGACTGAATCACAAAAATAAGGCTTAACCAAACAGCAGTTCTTTGCGTTTTCTGTAATGGAACAAACAAACCTGAAGATGTATTAAATTGACCTGTGGGATGCATGACTGTATGTATGAGTGTACGTGTCTGTGAACCAAGTATGCAAACAAACATCTCTAAGCAATTTCTGATGGGCTTTTTCCATAAAAAAATGTATCGTTCTTTTAGTCAACAGTCACAAATTCAGACAATCAGGGACCATATGAATTGGAAGTTGTCCCATTGTTTTAAACTGTTATATCAATAATGTCTGGAATGATAAGAACATTGACAGCAGATAATAGGGTCCAGTACAGTAAGGGTTGGTTTGTCAATGATCTGGGAAATGTCAGCGATGGCTGAGGAAGGTAAATAATGGAAACAGGGAAACAAATGTTCTTTCTCTGCCAATTAAGAGAATGTGTTGAAGCAGTTTCAAGTGGTGCAATCTTAACTAATTAATTATCTGAATAACTGATATTTTTGTTTGCCTTTATGTGTTGGGGATATTTGTTTATATATGGTTTAATTATCTCATTTTCAGTTTGAGAGAGTGGTTTCCAGCTAGATTCAAGCGTTGACAATCCGAACCCCTTGTAAGGTGATGAACAGTCCAACAGGAAAATGATCACTGTTACTGTTGAGAACTACATAATGTTTTACTAACGTTTTGTTGTTCTGTGATACAGATGTAGTCAAGAAGGGTTTTGCTAGTGGGAGTTATAAGGGTTGGTTTGTCAATGATCTGGGAAAAGTTGTCAGTTGATAAAGTCATACTGGAGAGAGATGAGAAATGTTCTTTCTTTAAATCAGTAAAATATATTGATCAATTTTAAAGTGGTGCAATTTTTAGGAAACAATAAAATTATCATCCAGTTGATACTTCATCGCCTTTATATATAAGGGATACTTTCAGTATGGTTTGATTATCTCGTTTTACATTTGAGAGAAGGGTCTGCGACTAGGCTCAAGTGTTGACAATGTGAAACCCTTATAAGCTGGTCAGCAGGCAACAATAAGTACGACTTTTGTTCATTATTTCCAGATATCGCTTATGATAATTGTAACTTGTTTGTGACAGTAATATAATAATATAATATAATATAATATAATATAATATAATATAATATAATATAATATAATATAATATAATATAATATAATATAATATAATATAATATAATATAATATATTAATATAATATAATATAATATAATAGGTAGAAGGTAGAAAGAAACTCTATGGAGAGCTAGACAACAGAAGGTCTTCAGAGAAGTAACCCCCTTTAGACAAGTGTTTCGGCCCTGAATTCTTTACACTCTCCGGGGGCCGGGCCACATCCAGGTCATGACTCCTGGATGCCCTTCTGCTGTTGTCTATTTTTTTTTTTTCCCACGCCGGGGATCGAACCTGGGCGATTCTGCGCTTCAGAACTGCGGTACGCGGTTTTACCAATGTGCTAACGGGGCACACATCATCTGTAGGGAATTTAATCCTTATGAAGTTCACTTTTTTCGTTCCTCCTTGCCCAGATCCAGCTTGAGCTCCTTTCTGCTGCCTCTGCCATCGCTTTAAGGGCTCTAGTCCTCTTCTTCCCAGAAATGGCGAGTTGTTTCATGAGATCATAAGCGGAGGTGCCCACAAACCCTCTTGCCCCGACCTCTATGGCGAAGATTTTGACCCGCAGACCTGCTTTCTTCAGGGTGCTGGCAAGACCGGCGTATTTTTCGGTCTTGTAGATATGTGCTTCTTCCATTCTGCTTTCGTATGGCACAGTGAGTTCTATCAGAATCACTTGTTTCGAGGAGTCAGAGTGGAGAGCGATGTCTGGTCTCATGCCTGTCTTGCTGATGACATCTGGGTAATTTCTCCACTCTGGGAGGTCTGCTGTACACTCCCAGTCGACTGCTCCATCCAGAAGACCCTTTGGCAATGTGCTGGTTGTCATAGCACTTTCGGGCCAGACCTGTTTCCCTCCTGCTTTGTAGAACGTTGTCATAGCAATTGGTGCGTTTGGGGTCATGGTTTTTTCGCTAACCACATCTGTGATCACTTTCAGAACTTGGTTGTGCCTCCATATATACCTTCCTTGGGCTAGCGCTACTTTGCAAGAGCTTAGGACATGTTCCACTGTTTGTTTCTTCTGACAGAGCGGACATGCTGGGTCGTCTGCTTTCCCCCATTTCACTAAGTTTGCATTCGAGGGGAGCAGGTCATATACAGATCTGAGGAGGAAGCTTATCCTTAGAGGAGCCATGTGCCACATATCGTTCCAGCTGAGACTTCTTTGGAGTGCACTGTCCCATGTTGTCCATTGCCCCTGTTGACCTTGCTGGACTGCCTTCTGCACTCTTTTGACATCTTCTTCTTCCTTCAACTCCTGTATGATCATGTCTCTTTTTTCCTTCCCTTTGGCTTTGGACCACCACTGCATTTTTGTTGCTCCCAGTCCCTGTCTGTTGGTTTGCGTGTGTCCAATTATTTCTTTGATGCTGAGGTTTCTCTTGGCATTGTTTACAGCCTCTTGGACTTTCCACTTTCTGCCTGTTCTCAGCTTTGGATGAACTGATCTCACGATATTGTCTTCCGATTCCTCCAGCATGCTCAACAGTCTTGCTTTTCCAACTTTGTATTCCTCCACAATGGATTTGAGAGGTAGCTTCAGCATTGCTTGACGACAGTAGAATGCAACATCAGTGAGACCAGGTGGGACACCGAGCCATTTTCTTGTGTATTTGTTGATTTTGGCTTCCATTGCTTCGACTGTGCTGGTGCAAATGTCATAGATTAGCAGTGGCCACAGCAGCTTTGGTATCAGCATGAACTGTAGACACCAGACTTTGTATTTGCCTGGCAGTCCGCAGTTATCTATTTTCTTCAGGCCTTCTTCTGCTGTTTGCTTGGTTTCACATCCCCTTTGTGTGTCTTTCAGGGAGTCATCATACCATCTTCCGAGACTTTTTACTGGCTCTTCTGTGACAGTGGGGATGGCTTGGTTGGCTACCATGAATTTGACTGAATCTGCCACTTTTCCTTTTCGCAGTGAGAGACTTCGGGATTTCTTAGGTTTGAACCTCATTCTTGAAGAGGCCACCAGCTCATCCAGCTGCTTTAAGATTTGGTGTGTCTCTTCCTCATCCGTGGACAAGACTGTTGTGTCATCCATGAAAGCTTTCAGAGGAGGCATCTGGTATCCATCTCCCAGATTCACTGGACCTGAACTCTTCATTGCAGCTTTCAAGATGACTTCCATTGCCAACACGAACAGTATGGGAGAGATTGCACAGCCCATTGCAATGCCCACCTCTAGGTCTATCCAGTCCGTGGTGTATTCTTTGGTAGAGAACCGCATTGAGAACCCTTGGAAATACTTCCTCAGCATTGTTCGGATGTTTTCTGGGATGTGATACATTTCAAGAGCCAGCTGGATCATATCGTGTGGAACTGATCCATATGCATTCGCCAGATCAAGCCAAACTACGTCAATGTCTCTCTTCTCTGTTGCTTTTTGGATGGCATCCCAAATCAACGTGGCATGTTCCAAGCATCCAGGCATTCCTGGTATGCCTCCCTTTTGGACTGACATATCCAGATACTTGTTTTCAGTCAGGTATTTTGTCAATCTTGCTGCCATAACAGAGAAGAAGATTTTCCCCTCGACGTTCAGAAGTGATATTGGCCTGAACTGATTGATGCTGCTGGAGTTCTGCTCCTTCGGAATGTACACTCCTTCAGCTCTCATCCATTGGTCGCTGATCTTCTGGTTCCTCCATGTTGATCGAATCATCTTGTGGAGCCACTCGAGCACTTTTGGGCATTTCTTGTAGAGCAAGTATGGTATTCCGTTTGGTCCGGGTGCTGACTTGGCTCTGGCTTTCTTTACTACGTTCTTCACTTCATCCAGTGTTGGTGGTTTGTTATTGAATTTTCCTTCTGGCGCTGCAGGCCAAACCAGATTCTGGATTTCAAGTGGTGCCTCGCGCTGAGAATCGGAATATGTTTCCCTGAGATGCTGCTCTAGGGTTTCCTTGCCCACTGTGAGAGTCCCTGATTTGGGTTGTTCAAACAGCTTTCTTGAAAAGTCAAAGGGATCTTTGAAGAAACGATCTTGAGTCTTCTTCTTTTTGCTCTTTCTTCGCCTTGCTGATTCCACTTTGCTGAGAGCATTGTGTTTGGCCTTCAGATCTTTCCAGAGTTCCAGGAGCCCTTGCTTCTCGAATTCTGAGGCAGTTTTCATTCGCTTTTTAAGCTTCCTTTTCTCCCTCCGGATGCTCTCCATCTGTTGCTGTCTTCTGGATTTCTGGGAGGCGTTTTTGTCTTTGGCTGCTTCACTCCATAAGTGTCCCTGCAGATAGAGTATATGATGTCTCCGTATGTGTCAAGTTTGTGTTCCAGCGTACTGTTCCCTATTAGCGCATTCAGCTTAAGGACAAGTTCCTCATCTAATTTCTCCCATTGTTCTTTTGCACCGGCAGGCGGCAAATTGAGTTTTCCACGTTTGGCATTAAGAGCTTGTGCAAAATCCGCATCAGAACCGTCAGCGTGGATGTCCTTGGCACTATGGTTTAATTCCTGGCCTTGGTCATCCAACGTCTCACCTGCTATCGCAGTGCGCTGCTGCTGGTTCGTATGTGTCTTCAAACAGCCCATTTTTGTCCTGTGGATCTTCATGCCGCGTTTGGTGGTGAATCTCCTTCCACACGCACACGGAAATTCCAACTGGTCATTAATCATGGTCCGTTGTGCGTTTCCAGTCGTGATGGAGTCAGTGCCGATGGATTCATCATTCTCTCCCCCTTTCGGTGAATCCTGGGAGCATCTTTCATTTGAAAAACTCGTGGCATGTTATCAAAGGCAAGGTGGGAAGCCAACCCACAAAGCCCGCAGATCTAGTCTTTCCCAGTGTCCTTCGGTCTTTCCCGAATGTCCTCCGAACTATTCCCGGAGGTCAATGGACTGACCATGTGCAGGTAGAAAGAAACTCTAGGGAGAGCTAGACAACAGAAGGTCTTCAGAGAAGTAACCCCCTTTAGACAAGTGTTTCGGCCCTGAATTCCTTACACTCTCGGGGGGCCGGGCCACATCCAGGTCATGACTCCTGGATGCCCTTCTGCTGTTGTCTATTTATAATATAATATAATAAATATAATATAATATAATAATATAATATATAATATAATAAAATAATAATATAATATAATATAATATAATATAATATAATATAATATAATATAATATAATATAATATAATATAATATAATATAATATAATATAATATAATTAATATGATATGATATGATATGATATATATGATATGATATATGATGTGATATGATATATGATATGATATAATATTTCTCACAAGAAATGATAGATTATCTGTGAGAGTGTATTTCATAGTTGACTATCAGCCTACATTACCAAACATTAAAATTGGTTTCATCTGTTTCCAAACCTCCCACTCCTTTACAATGCTCAACCTCTACTGGCCTACAGCTTCCATTAACGTCTCTGTTCACTTCACTGAAAGACTGCGACGCGTTATGAACCACTACTGATCAAGCCATTACTACAGCTTACGTCATATGCCAACTTCTACCCCTGACGAAACGAGGACTGTCGATATCTTTATCTCTTACAAAGAAGACGACGCTCGAGGCAAGAGACAAAAACGGCAAGTTTGTTTACCACGTGTGAAGAACGGGTAGCACGGCGAGTCAAGTCTTCATTGTTCCCAAAGGCAAGGCAGAAAACTGGCCAAACCGCATTACGCAACGAATACACAAGCAGACCGCACTCCACAAAGGATGGACAGCCAAATGTGCCCAGAGTGAGACAGAGAGAGAGACAGAGACAGAGACAGAGAGAGTGTATGTGTGTGTGTGTGAGAGAGAGACAAAGACAGAGAAAGAGAGAGAGAGAGAGTGGGGTGGTAAGTGGGGGACAGAAGGGATGTGTGGGCCTTCTTAGGTGTGTGTCTGTAAACAAACTGTGTGTAAAAATCAGATTTCACAACTGTCATCAGACGGAATTTCACCCAACTTTTGTGCGCGTGTGTGTGTGTGTGTTTTTTCCAGTAAATGTTCACAAATTTGGACAAGCAAAGACCCTGTTTAAAAAGCAACTGCTTGTGGTTTTAACTGATTTGAATCAAATTTAAGTAATATGTTTTATACTATTTGGAAACTAGTAGCTTTCAAATCTTAGATCAACTGCTTTTAGTTTATGATACTGTATGAAAAAAGTGAGATTTATTGAATAGTTTATCCATCTAGTGTCTTGTTTCATTTTTTTACAGGAGAGAGAGAGAGAGAGAAAGAGAGAGAGAGAGAGAGAGAGAGAGGAGAGAGAGAGAGAGAGAGAGAGAGAGAGAGAGAGAGTAGTCTAGGATTACGTAAAATATACATAGTGTTGAGTGAAGAAAAAAATCATTACTGACATCAAAACGCAATAGAAAATATAGAAATAGAAAACAATGAGCAGATGGAGAAACAACGGAATGAAAAAACAAACAAATATATAGAGACATAGATAAAAAAATATATATATAAACAAAAAAATGGCATATATTTTGATATGATAAGCAAACCACTACAATGAATAAATAAATGAATAAAGAAAATCGATGATAGATGAGATTATTTCAGACTGAAAAAAAATAGTAACGATGACAGTATCTTTGTACACGTGGCTTGCGCTACAACATCCTTCCCCACTTAAAGACATGCCGCTGCAAAAGCACCTAGACCCTTACCACATGCTTGCGTCTGGCTATCTGTGTAAATACACAGGCATTGGGTTGTTAACCCTTTGACTCCTGTACCTATTTACCAACTGCACAAACTTAACCCTTTGACTTACTCACCCTATCTTAACCCTTTCACTATTTTAGAGTGAGGGAGTCAAGGTGTTCAGTATTTGCTTTGCTATCATTGATGATGATGCAGGATACTAGTGGCTAGGGTGAGGGAGTCAAAGGGTTAAACAGATGCGTTTGGCTGTAAACCATACAATTTTGAACTGAATACAAAATACAGCCAGGAGAGTATAAATGATCAATAAAAAAAGTTGCACTTTTGATTACGTTTTTTATCTGTATATGTAATAAATTATCAATAAAAAATTTGCAGTTTCGATTCAGCTTTTTTTTATCTGTTTATTTCTTTCCATTGTTTTTCTGGCTCTGTGGCCATTACAGTAGCTTAGAACGAAAGGACAATAAAAATGTGAGCACAATTAAACTGCCTAAATGTGCATGTGATGAACCTTAATTTCTCTTTTGAAAATAATACAAGATACAGAAAACATGCACAGGCAAGGGTAAAAGAAAGAGGAGAAACAATTAACCCTTTTGACTCCAGCAGTCTGTCCACCAGCATCCTGTATTGTCAACCATGTTAGCAAAGCAAAAATTTAACCCTTTGACTGCCTCATCCTATCCATCAGCTTCCTGCAGGAAGATGGTGGATGAGGTGGTGGTGTCATAGGGTTAAGTTTTTGCAGTTGGTGGATAGGGTGCAGGCGACAAAGGGTTTAAACAAGGAAAATAAAACAGGACAGCTACAATGGTAATCAAACAGTTACACACACACACACACACACACACACACACACACACACACACACACACACACACACACATACATACACACACACACACACACACACACACACACATACACACACACATACACACACACACACACACACACACACACACACACACACACACGAAACACACACACACACTTAAATGATCTGTGATAGACTTTGCAAGGTTAACAAGAAACACCTGAGGGACCTGATGAGACCCTGACCACCAACGTCTCGCCTCTCGCCGGACAGTCATCTTCCCAGGCTGCCGACGCCACTCGATAGCCATTTCATCAATGGTCTGAACAATGATCCGCGTAAACTGGCAACAAGCTGCTTGAAGGTAAACTTTTCTATTACCTGTCAACCTCTTGAAATTCAATGTTTCCCAGGCTATTTACTTGCAAGATTGCCTGTTATCAAAGAGTGTTTAATCACACGGTTATGGACCTCTGTGTGGCTGTGTGTCTCTGTGGGGTGGTGGTGGGGTGGTGGTGGGAAGGTGTTTCTATGTACAGAATGGTTTCTTTATTGTTCTTGTTTGTCCTTTCTCTGACTCTTCCGGTCACTCTTTGTCTCTGTCCCCATCCCTCTCTCTGTCTCTGTCTCTGTCTCACTTTGCTTTTCTCCCCATTTCACTCCCAGTCTCTCTCTCTCATTGTCTTTCTCTCCTCCCTCTGCCATCTCTCTCTCGGTCTCACTTTGTCTCACTCCCCATCTCTCTCTCTCTCTCTCTCTCTCTCTCTCTCTCTCTCTCTCTCTCTGTTTTATAACAAAGCTTTTAAAATTCAAGGGACGTTCTATGTCGTTCCATTCTGACGAGTTTACAATTCTTATCACTATCAGAGCTCATGAGGACTACCCATCGGAAAGTTGCAAAAAGAAGCCTAAAGACATGTCCCTGGATGATAAACTATTTAACCCTTTGACTCCTGCACTGTGTCCACCAGCGTCCTGCATATGTCAACGATACTAGGAAAGCAAAAGTTGATCCCTTGATTCCCTCACTCTATCCATCAGCTTTCTGCTTTCTCTAACAAGCTCCTACCCAAAGTTGGGTGTGCTATGGGCTCTCTGGCCTGGTTGGCGCCAGGATATATTATGATTGATAGCAAGTGAAGAGTACAGCATTCTCACACAGTCTCAATCTTAGATGGAACTCCATAGCATCATGATTATCATCCTCATGGACATCATCATCATCGCATTGTAAAAACTCTGCCAGCTTCTGTGGTCATTAAGGTGGTGTAGAAAATAGAAAATGGGACGACAAAAAAAAAAAAAAAAAAAAAAAAAAAAGAAATAAATAAAAGGTGAGTACAAAGGAACCGCCATAAGTGCGATGATCCTAAAAATAGAAAATATTTTGTGATACGAGAGATCCCCTTTTAAAAAGAATATTATCAATACGGAAATACATATGAAAAATAAGCTATATCCGAAAGGTTGCCATACTTCTGAAGAAGAAATTTGAAGATGTATTATGAAAATCTATTTCAGAGAGAGTGTGTTTAAGATAATAAATGACAAATATAGCAATCACGCTGAAACGTTATATTTCAACAGATTATGAGCTGTATATTTTTGCATTATTTATTTTACATCAGAAATACTAATTCAAGCGCTGTCAATTTTTTTTGTTCTTATCTCTCAAAAATCAGTACACAAATCCATATAAACGTAGACTTCCTAAATGTTCTTTTTTCCTGTCAGTATTGTGATAATCATATTGACGATGATGATAATGATTATAATCATAATGATGATGATGATGATAATAATAATCGTGATAATGATAATTATTATCATTATTGTTATAATTATTATTATTATTATTGTTGTTGTTATTGTTATTATTATTATAGATAATGCAAACAAAATACAGCAATGGCAACCTTACTGGTGTATCAACTATGGAACCACCTCTCTCATGAATAAGACAATGGAATTCTTCTGATGGTAACCAGAGATGTAAGTAATTCTCACAGAACACTTAGTTTTATGCTCATAGTTTGGTGTGATATACAAAGGCTGGCCAAAATAAGGTATTCAGGTACAGATCACCCAAAACCATTGTTGTGGGTTCGAATCCCGGGGTGCGCTATATCCAAACTGGCCTTCTCACTGTCCCAGCTTTACATCATTGTTGTTCTGTTGTGGTGTCAGTATAGGATTAGATAAGTCCCGGGGTGGGGGTGAGCGGGTGATGGGGGGTGGGTGGAGGAAGCGGGAAACATCAGAACGGGAATGCGGCTGTATATGTTTGCTAGTGCATATGTATCTGACGTTTCACAAAGTGTGTAATATGAATAAGCTGGTTGGCTTCTTCTCCTGAGTTGTTTGGTTTTCTCTCTTTGTTTCCCACTGTTTCCATAACAGGGATTTTTCAGTCTTTTCCAGTCTTTTTCCCCTAATTTTTGTATCTGGTGTTTGTTTGTTTGTAATCTTACGCTTGACAAAAGGCCAGTTTGAACGAAAATCTGCGCCTGTCTTGTCTTGTTGTATTGAATACGTGTTTTTATTCTTCTTTCATGTTTTTTATGATTCCTGTTTGGTTGAAAGCGGGCAGTCACACTTGTTTTAGGGATTTTAAGATTTCAGGTTGTCAGCCCTGTTTTGATACTGTCTAACAGCCCAGATGCACAGTGAGCAATAAACGAGTGAGCTAGATAGCTTGTAGCTGGGGCACAAAAAGAGATTGACAGGTCAGTGCATAGCGACAGAATAGCAAGAAAAGTTGTTTTCTTTACTGTTGTAATCGTCTGAGAATGGCAGGACCGATTGAAACAAGAAGATGCTGACTGAAGGAGAAGGGAAGAAAAAAAACAACAACAACAGTAAAGGATCTTATCTATTTGTGCATTTATTTATTTTATCTATTTATTTATTTATTTGTTTATTTATCTATTTATTTAATGAGCAGTGGAATCACCACAGTTTACTTTATTCATAGATACAACATAGATGGAAGAGAACTTATCAAACCAAATTGTCCTAACTCAGATGTGATGAAGAACTTTTCTTTTTTTCTTGACAGCATCTTTTGTTCTCTACACAAATACATATAAAAAATAAGCTATACTTGAAACAATTGCCATACTTTTAAAGGGCACTGTAATGAAAGTTTGAAGATGCATTATGAAATTTATGTTAGTTAATTACTTAATATAACAAAATGATGAAATACAGTGATTATGCTAAAACGTTTTCTCAGCAAATTATGAGCCAAAGAGTTTTGTATTATTCCTTTTTCACGAGAAATATCAGTTCAAGCGCAGTCAGTGTTTTGTTTTGTCTCTTTCGAAATGTAACACATAAATCTGTATAAGGACAAACTTCCTAAATAGTGCTTTTCCCTATCTTTAATATTGAGAAGAGTGGCAGAATGGTTCAGTCGTTTGCCTGAAATAGCTAAACTGGAGGTTCCAGGGTTTGCTCCCTGTAGAGGCCTCAGTTTGACTGGAAAATCGAACTTAGCGTCTAGTCCTTTGGAAGGGGACGAAAAACGAGTCGGACCCGTGTGCCATCTGGCTGCACACATTAAAGATCCCACGGTAGTTGAAAATCGTGAAGACCAGAGCATTGCCCGGCTGCCTTGGTATAAAACGTCGGAGAGATAGGTTAATTTCCCAGGTCCCATCCCTGGAAGAGCAAGTAGCTTTCTTGCTTTTCTGAGGTCTTTGTAAAAATGTAAATATGAATATGAATTTGAAGCGAGGGAGAGTAGATGGGCGCCGCATTCGTGGTGCTGTCCTGGGAAAAGTTGAGGTCTTTGCCACCTCACTCCCCTACGACCCCAGGTTATGTCACTGTCTGAATAGGACCTTAGGACCTGGCCAGCTCGTGGCTTTATGCGCAGGCTTAAGGCTTGTGCCGTGATCATTTTGGATCTTCTCCATCACATGACACCTGTGATGTTATCGCATATGGAATTCATTCTGAGCGCAGAGACGTCATCTTGAGAAATTGAAGCTGAAACTGAAACTGAATATTGTTATACTACTGCTGCTACTACTACTACCACTACTATTACCACTACTAGTGCTTCTGGTGGTGGTGCTGGCACTATTGTTAATACTATTACTACTTCTAGTAATCAAAATAGTAATAATAACAATAAGGACTATTGTCAATTACAATGATACAATCAATAATAAGTATATGAATACTACTACTATTGCTGGTGGTGCTACCGCCGCTGCTTCTACTTTTACTAAGTAAAAAAATGATAACATGAATAATAAGGAATACCATCAATAATAACGATAGTATTAATAATACTTATAACAACATTGATAATAATAATACTAACAACAACAACAACAACAGTGGCAACATCAACAGCAGCAACAGCAGGACAGCAACAACATCAGCAGCACCAATAGCAGCAGCAGCAACAGCAGCAGCAGCAACGGCACAAGTGCAGCAAGAGAGCAGCAAGAGAGCAGCAAGAGAGCAGCATGAGAGCAGCATGAGAGCAGCATGAGAGCAGCATGAGAGCAGCATGAGAGCAGCAAGAGAGCAGCAAGAGAGCAGCAAGAATGCAGCAAGAGAGCAGCAAGAATGCAGCAAGAGAGCAGCAAGAGTGCAGCAAGAGAGCAGCAAGAAAGCAGCAAGAATGCAGCAAGAGAGCAGCAAGAGAGAGCAAGAATGCAGCAGAGAGCAGCAAGAGTGCAGCAAGAGTGCAGCAAGAAGCAGCAAAGATGCAGCAATAGAGCAGCAAGAAGCAGCAAGAGAGCAGCAAGATAGCAGCAAGAATGCAGCAAGAGAGCAGCAAGAATGCAGCAATAGCAGCAGCAAGAAGCAGCAATGAGAGCAGCAAGAATGCAGCAATAGAGCAGCAAGAGTGCAGCAATGAGAGCAGCAAGAGAGCAGCAAGAGAGCAGCAAGAGAGCAGCAAGAGAGCAGCAAGAGGCAGCAAGATGCAGCAAGAATGCAGCAAGAGAGCAGCAAGATGCAGCAAGAGAGCAGCAAGAGGATGCAGCAAGAGAGCAAACAGCAGAAGTGCAGCAAGAGAGCAGCAAGAGATGCAGCAAGAGAGCAGCAAGAATGCAGCAAAGAGAGCAAGAGGCAGCAAGAGAAGCAGCAAGAGAGCAGCAAGAGAGCAGCAAGAATGCAGCAAGAGAGCAGCAAGAAGTGCAGCAGAGAGCAGCAAGAGAGCAGCAAGAGTGCAGCAAGAGAGCAGCAAGAAGCAGCAAGAGAGCAGCAAGAAGATAGCAAGAATGCAGCAAAAGAGCAGCAATAGTGCAGCAAGAGTGCAGCAAGAGAGCACAAGAGTGCTGAAAGAGAGCAAGAGAGCCACAACAGATCCCAACAGAGCCACAGCCAAGAGAGCGTGGCAAGTGAGCTGCACAAGATGCAGCAAATAGAGCACAAAGATAGAAAA
>JAPXFY010000030.1:14936630-14945072 GCA_030674185.1 Monoplex corrugatus | reverse complement strand
TGTGTGTGTGTGTGTGTGCTACGATAGAGTGAGAGCAATTCAGTTAACCACTCTGCCTTTGTATGTTATTTTGCCTGACAGTAACAAGTCTGAAGTGTTGGAACATAACAGTGGTGATGATTTACACTCAAATGACAAAGTTGTTGTGGAGTCAACAGGCCAGTACTCATTATGATTTGTACCATGTTTCAGGATTGGATTGCAGTCCCGTAAAGGATATTATGTTGTTGTTTTTTATACTGTTTACGGTTTTGTGATTAAAACTTTCGCGCACAATCTCCCCAGTATATTTACAGAACTAAGAAAATCTTCAAGACCATCCTGATTCTATTGATAGTGCTACTATCAGATTCGGTACACTGGTTACATTCGAAGATATCTTACAGCTGCATTTAAGCTTGTAACATCTCTTATTTTTTTGATCTTAACGTCTTTTCTGGATACACTGTTATCGCTTCTTCCGCATTACTAAACACTTCTTTTGTGTACGGTTTGATCATGTCAGCTCTCCTCTCTACACTGTTCCTTCGATAGTTGCGCAACGCATCACAAAACACTGCTCCGTTTTGTGACAAGGAAAAGTTTGATCATGTCATCTCTCCCCCTCTCTACACTGGTTGCCTATTTCGATAGTATTGATGAAAGTGCATATCTTGTTTACAAATCTTATTCACCTCTGCTCATCATGCCTTGTGAAACATAAATTGGGACCAATTCTCAGTCTTGCGCCACTTCAGGTCTCTTTTCTCAGTCCTTGATGTAAAACTATTCTTTCGACACTTTGATTGCTTTTCGGACCATCTCCTGAATAACTGCCATTTTGTCTGCGTTATCACCTACCCTTTCTGCTTTTTATCTGTTTTAAAACTAACCTCTTTCCGACAATGATTCTGCAACTGCTCTTTCATCAGTTTTTGTGTGTGCGTATGTGCTGGTGCGTTGTGTGTGTGTTGTTGTGTGTGTGTGTGTGTGTGTGTGTGTGTGTGTGTGTGTGTGTGTTTGTGTGTGTGTGTGTGTGTGTGTGGGGTGTTGTGTGTGTTGTAAGGTGGTCTGCGCTGGTCGCATGCAAATGTCTGGTGCGTAGGTGTTCATTGACTTAAATGGTCCAAATTTGGTGCCAGTGTTTTATAATCGGAAAAGGGAGCTAAATGGTCTGGGAAAGGTGGAAAACAAAACAAACAAAGCAACCTGTTAACCCTTTGACTCCTGCACCCTGTCCATCAGCATCCTGCATTGCTAACCATGCTAGCAAAGCAAAACATTAACCCTTTGACTCCCGCACACTGTCCACCAGCGTCCTGCATTGTTAACATGCTAGCAAAGCAAAACATTAACCCTTTGACTCCCGCACACTGTCCATCAGCATCCTGCATTGTTAATCATGCTAGCAAAGCAAAACCTTAACCCTTTGACTCCTGCACACTGTCCATCAGCGTCCTGCATTGTTAACCATACTAGCAAAGCAAAACATTAACCCTTTGACTCCCACACACTGTCCATCAGCGTCCTGCATTGTTAACCATGCTAGCAAAGCAAAACATTAACCCTTTGACTCCTGCACTCTGTTCACCAGAGTCCTGCATTGTTAACCATGCTAGCAAAGCAAAACCTTAATCCTTTGACTCCTGCACTCTGATCCCAGAGTCCTGCATTGTTAACCATGCTAGCAAAGCAAAACCTTAACCCTTTGACTCCTGCACACTGTCCATCAGCATCCTGCATTGTTAACCATGCTAGCAAAGCAAAACCTTAACCCTTGACTCCTGCACACTGTCCATCAGCATCCTGCATTGTTAACCATGCTAGCAAAGCAAAACCTTAACCCTTTGACTTCTGCACTCTGTCCACCAGCGTCCTGCATTGTTAACCATGCTAGCAAAGCAAAACCGTAACCCTTTGACTCCTGCACTCTGTCCACCAGAGTCCTGCATTGTTAACCATGCTAGCAAAGCAAAACATTAACCCTTTGACTCCCGCACCAGCTTTCTGCAGAATAGGACGAGGGAGTTAAAGAGTTCAGCTTCTGCAGTTGGCGGATAGGGTGTGGGAGCCAAACGGTTAAAGTGAACAAAGCACACAACAATCGCTTCTCCCTCCCCTCGTTGTAATGGTGTACTAAAGTACGCCTAACATTAATGATGATGATTATTATTAGGACGAAAATGCTGGACGATGATGATTTACTGTTTTTTGTTTTGTTTTGTTTTGTTTGATTTGGTTTGGTTTGGTTTGCTTTGGTTTGGTTTGCTTTGGTTTGGTTTGCTTTGGTTTGGTTTGGTTTGCTTTGCTTTGCTTTGCTTTGCTTTGTTTTGATTTGCTTTGCTTTGCTTTGCTTTGGTTTGCTTTGGTTTGGTTTGGTTTGGTTTGCTTTGCTTTGCTTTGCTTTGCGTTGGTTTGGTTTGGTTTGGTTTGGTTCGGTTCGGTTCGTTTGTTTTGTTTCGTTTCGTTTCGTTTGTTTTGTTTGTTTTGTTTCGTTTGTTTTGTTTTGTTTTGTTTTGTTTTGTTTTGTTTAATGCCCAGCCCACTGCGTATAGAGCCATATCAAGGCTGTAGCCGTTTCAAAACATACACGATCTTTCAACAGGAAAGAAAAAAAAAATAAGTACACTTATCAATGCACTCGTGCACACAATCCAAAAAGACGCCCCTGGTGCCAACCACTCCATCCAGTTCATCACACAGGGGATTCCAAAAACATACACGAATATAAATTTAAACACAACTAAGGACACCAAATTATATGAAAAAACGGGACCAAATCAACTGAAATCGCTTCCGCATTCTCATTCCCCCAGAGCCAAAAATGTACCCAATTATCAATCCTAAGAGAAAATACGTAAGACATTCAAAGCAAGTGTGACTGCCCGCGTTCAAGCAAACAGGAATCAGAAAAAAACACGAAAGAAAAATATGACCGCGTATTTAATACAACAAGACAAGACTGGCACAAATTTTCGGCCAACTGGCCTTTGTCAAGCGTAAAATTGCAAACAAACAAACACCAGATACAAAAATTATGAGAAAAAGATTGAAACTTCCCTTCTACTGTGTCCAATGTGAGAAAAGGAATAAACTGACTAAGATGACATCATAATGTGATTTTGAGTAAATATGATGTCAAGAGCGGAAACGAAAGACCACTAGAGAGTAGTGTTTGGAATGTAAAGAATACCAGTATTAAATAATGCATAAGAGAAAATATAGGCATATGTTTGACAGAATGGGAAAATATTTAATCAAGAAGTATGGCTGATGTAAATGGATCGTGCCTAGTGCAACGAATTCGGTCTAACCTTGGAATAGGAAGAAAAATATCCTAAACCAACCGAAAATCCCCAGAGAAAAAAAAACCTTAGTCAGACGTGGCTGGGCCTCTCTTGTGAAAGGAGAATTCAAATAGATTGAATTTAAGATAAAAACGAAAATAAAGATAAAAAGGCATATAGGCAGCCAAAGCCAATACCTCACTGGAGATGGGAAAATGGTGATAATATGATCTATTTCAGTAAATAATCCTCGAGATAAAACATACATGGACTCAAGGGCACATTAAAGGAAGACAATAGTATGCATAAAATCATCCAAGCAGTATAAACGTAAATTATCATGAGGGACAAGAAATGTTATACCTATACATTCGAGTGAATACATACGCATACACATACACACCAAGGTAAAAGTACATGCACGCAGAGCCATGTCCAGTTAAAAGTACATGAAGTGGCATGATACTGAATTCAGTTGAGGAAAACAAAAACATATTTCCTCAACCACTACACTACAGCAACCGTCTGCATTATTCTGTATTAAACTGATCTCCAATAAGTCACTTTCCAACAGGTCACTCAAGCTTTGTAATGTAAAACAAAGTAAAAAAAAAAATACCCCCCACCCCTTCCTCCCCTCCCTTTGTTCGAACAGTTTCTTTTTTTACATTTCTTTCAGTTTAAATATCTGGGAACAATCATTTCACCAGACGGCAGATGCACATCAGAAATAGCCAGCAGAATCGACAAGACAAAACAACATTAAAAAAGATGAAAAAGCATTCTTAACAACAAATGCCTATCAATTAACATCAGGAAGAGAGTTCTTGAATGTTATATAGAACCGATAATGTTATACGGTTGTGAGGCGTGGCAGTCAACAAGCAAAGCCAGAAAAGGATTGAGGCAGCCGAGATGTGGTTTCTAAGAAGAATGTTGAGAGTTCCATGGACAGCAAAGAAAACAAACGAGACAGTCTTGACGGAGGCAGACACAAGTACATCATTCATAAGGAAGATTAGGAAAAGACAGGCAACGTTTATACGCCATTTTATGAGGAAAGGGGAATTGGAGCACCTGGTCACAACAGGAAGGCTGGAGGAAAAGAGAGCACTATGTAGACTCAGGGAAAAAATACTGGACGGACTTGCAGGGTGGCTGAAGACAGAGAGGGTGGAAAATGTGCTTGCGTCATACAAGGGCCATGTCGCCAATACCATGTGGCAAGGCACTTGATGATGATGATGATGATGATGATGATGATGATGATTCTTTTCTTTTCTTTTTTGTAACAGGATGCAACGACACATTCACTTCCTTGCAGGGAAGTTTCCATTCTCCCAACTTTCCTGCCAACTACCCCAGCAACATGCATTGTGGCTATCTGATCACCGTGCCTGCTGGACACCGCATCACCCTTAACTTCCATGTCTTTGACTTGACACCTTCCTTCAACTCTATTTGCCAGGATGTCGTGAAGGTATGTGACGCTGGTATGGTGGTGGTGGTGGAGATGGTGGTTGGTGGTTGTGGTGGTGGTGGTGGTGGTGGTTGGTGGTGGTGGAGGTGGTGGTTGGAGGCTGTGCTGGTGGTGGTGGTGCAGTTAGTGGTGGTGATGTATTAGAGGTGGTGGTGGAAGTAGTGGTGATGGTGGTGATGTGGTAATGGTGGTGGTGGAGATGGTGGTGGTTGTGGTGGAGATGGTGGTGGTAGTCTTGATGCTGGCATGGTGGTGGTGGTGGTGATGCTGGCATGGTGGTGGTGGTGGTGATGCTGGTATGGTGGTGGTGGTGGTATGGTGGTGGAGGTGGTGGTGGTAGTCCTGATGCTGGTATGGTAGTGGTGGTGGTGATGCTGGTATGGTGGTGGTGTGGTGTTGGTGATGCTGGTATGGTGGTGATGTTGCTATGGTGGTGGTGGTGGTTGGTGGTGTGGTGGTGGTGGTGGTGGAGGTAGTGGTGGTGGAAGTTGTGGTGAAGGTGGTTATGTGGTAATGGTGATGGTGATGGTGGTGGTAGTGTTGGTGGTGGTGGAGATGGTGGTGGTGGAGGAGGAGGTTGTGGTGGTAGTGTTGATGCTGGTATGGTGTGTGGTGGTGTGGTGCATGCGGTATGGTGGTGGGGTGGTATGGTATGGTGGGGGTGGCTGGTGATGCTGGTATGGATGGTGGTGGTGATGGTGGTGGCGGTGGTGGTTTTGATGCTGGTATGGTGGTAGTGGTGGCGGTGGTGATGCTGGTATGGTAATGGTAGTGGTGGTGATGCTGCTATGGTGGTGGTGGTTGGTGGTGGTGGAGTTGGTGGTTGGTGGTTGTGGTGGTGATGTGGTAGAGGTGGTGGTGGAAGTGGAGATGATGGTGGTGATGTGGTAGTGGTGGTGGTGATGGTGGTGGTGGTGTGGTGGTGTAGTGGTGATGGTGGTGGTGGAGATGGTGGTGGTAGTGTTGATGCTGGTATGTTGGTGGTGGTGGTGATGCTGGTGGTGGTGGTGGTGATGCTGGTATGGTGGTGGTGATAGTGGTGGTGGTGATGCTGGTGGTGGTGATGCTGGTATGGTGGTTGTGATGGTGGTGGTGGTGATGCTGATGTGGTAGCGGTGGTGTGGTGGGTGGTGGTGGTGATGCTGGTATTGTGGTGGTGGGGGTGTCGCTGGTATTTGGTGGTGGTGATGCTGGTATGGTGGTGGTGTGGTGGTGGTGATGGTGGTGGTGTGGTGGTGGTGATGTGGTATGATGTGGTGGTGGTGGTGGTGGTGATGCTGGTGGATG
Source organism: Monoplex corrugatus (assembly GCA_030674185.1). NCBI lineage: Eukaryota > Metazoa > Mollusca > Gastropoda > Littorinimorpha > Ranellidae > Monoplex > Monoplex corrugatus. The sequence goes on along the minus strand of JAPXFY010000030.1, from coordinate 14,939,039 downwards.
TGGTATGGTGGTGGTGGTGGTGATGCTGGTGTGGTGGTGGTAGTGGTGATGCTGATATGGTGGTGGTGGTGATGCTGATATGGTGGTGGTAGTGGTGATGCTGGTATCGTGGTGGTGGTGGTGGTGGTGATGCTGGTATCGTGGTGGTGGTGGTGATGATGCTGCTATGGTGGTGGTGGTTGGTGGTGGTGGAGTTGGTGGTTGGTGGTTGTGGTGGTGATGTGGTAGAGGTGGTGGTGGAAGTGGAGATGATGTGGTGATGTGGTAGTGGTGGTGGTGATGGTGTGGTAGTGGTGATGGTGGTGGTGGAGATGGTGGTGTTGGTGGTGGTGTGAGATGGTGGTGGTAGTGTTGATGCTGGTATGTTGGTGGTGGTGGTGCCGTGGTGCTGGTGATGCTGCTATGGTGGTTATGGTGGTGATGCTGGTATGGTGGTGGTGATAGGTGGTGTGGTGATGGTGGTGGTGGTGATGCTGGTATGGTGGTGGTGATGGTGGTGGTGGTGATGCTGGTATGGTAGGGTGGTGGTGGTGGTGGTGGATGCTGGTATTGTGGTGGTGGGGGTGATGCTGGTATTGTGGTGGTGGTGATGCTGGAATGGTCGTGGTGGTGGTGATGCTGGTATGATGGTGGTGGTGGTGGTGATGGTGGTGATGCTGGTATGGTTGTGGTGGTGGTGATGCTGGTATGGTGTGGTGGTGGTGATGCTGGTATGGTGGTGGTGGTGATGATGCTGTTATGTGTGGTGGTGATGCTGGTTGATGCTGATATGGTGGTGGTGGTGATGCTGGTCGTGATGCTGGTATGGTGGTGGTGGTGATGCTGGTCGTGATGCTGGTATGGTGGTGGTGGTGGTGGTGGTATGGTGGTGTGGTGGTGATGCTGATATGGGTGGTGGTGGTGGTGGTGGTGGTGTGGTGCTGGTCGTGGTGCTGGTCGTGATGCTGGTATGGTGGTGGTGGTGGTGATGCTGGTGTGGTGGTGGTGGTGGTGATGCTGATATGGTGGTGGTGGTGGTGATGCTGGTATGGTGGTGGTGGTGGTGATGCTGGTGTGGTGGTGGTGGTGGTGATGCTGATATGGTTGTGGTGGTGGTGATGCTGGTATGGTGGTGGTGGTGGTCGTGATGCTGATATGGTGGTGGTGGTGGTGATGCTGATATGGTGGTGGTGGTGGTGATGCTGGTATGGTGGTGGTGGTGGTGGTGATGCTGATATGGTGGTGGTGGTGGTGATGCTGGTATGGTGGTGGTGGTGGTGATGCTGATATGGTGGTGGTGGTGGTGATGCTGGTATGGTGGTGGTGGTGGTGATGCTGGTATGGTGGTGGTGGTGGTGATGCTGATATGGTGGTGGTGGTGGTGATGCTGATATGGTGGTGGTGGTGGTGATGCTGGTATGGTGGTGGTGGTGGTGATGCTGGTATGGTGGTGGTGGTGGTGGTGATGCTGGTGTGGTGGTGGTGGTGGTGATGCTGATATGGTGGTGGTAGTGGTGATGCTGGTATGGTGGTGGTGGTGGTGATGCTGATATGTGGTGGTGGTGGTGGTGATGCTGATATGGTGGTGAGTGGTGATGCTGGTATGGTGGTGGTGGTGGTGATGCTGATATGGTGGTGGTGGTGGTGGTGGTGCTGGTCGTGGTGCTGGTCGTGATGCTGGTATGGTGGTGATGGTGGTGATGCTGGTATGGTGGTGGTCGTGATGCTGATATGGTGGTGATGCTGGTCGTGATGCTGGTATGGTGGTGGTGGTGGTGATGCTGGTATGGTGGTGGTGGTGATGCTGGTATGGTGGTGGTGGTGGTGATGCTGGTATGGTGGTGGTAGTGGTGATGCTGATATGGTGGTGGTGGTGGTGGTGATGCTGATATGGTGGTGGTAGTGGTGATGCTGATATGGTGGTGGTAGTGGTGATGCTGGTATGGTGGTGGTGGTGGTGATGCTGATATGTGGTGGTTTTTCGTCCCCATGCCATGCTCATAACACAGGGATGTGGGTTCAATCCTCTTGCGAACCACTTTTTACATTACTAGTATAAAAATACAGACTAGGTAAAGCAAAGGCTAGATAGGTCCTGATGACCTGTCTAGCTCTTGGATTTATGTGCGGGCTTAAGGCGTGTGCCATGATCACCATACACATACACTAACCTGACTTAAATCGTCGTGATCTGATGGAAAACATTCTTATTTGTTTTGTTTGATTAACATTTTCTTTTTTTCTTTTTTTCTTTTTCCTTTTTTTCTTTCTTTCTTTTTTTTTTATTTAAGTATAATAAGCCCCAATACAAAGTGTCTCAAAGAATTGTTATGAGCATCAACAAAAACGTTCGTTCATTTATTGACCTCTTGTGTTACTACGTGTTCAGATCTATGACGGAGGATCAACATCGTCCCCAGTACTACGCAC
>JAPXFY010000030.1:14901630-14931630 GCA_030674185.1 Monoplex corrugatus | reverse complement strand
CGTAATGTGTCATACAGCTTGACCAGAGTAGGTGGTATTTGGTGGTAGGCTGTAGACTGTTTAAGTTGAAAGCATTGATGTAGGTTTATACAACGACATGCCAAAAGAAAAACCGTAACGTAATGTGTCATACAGCTTGACCAGAGTAAGTGGTCATTTGGTGGTAGGCTGTAGACTCTTGTTTAAGTTGATAGCATTGATGTAGGTTTGTACAACGACATGCAAAAACAAAAAAGAGCTTTGTAACAACTATCGACTCATCTCCTTGCTTAGCTGCCTTGTGAAAATTCTTGAAAGATGTGTCCACAAACACATAATCTCATTCCTGAGAAATAACAATATTTTAACTCCATCACAGTCTGGTTTTATTCCTGGAGACTCAACTGTCAACCAGCTCTTAGATATTTATAACGATTTGTGTTCCACTTTTGATGAAGGCATAACAACACAAGCTATCTATTTTGACATATCAAAAGCATTTGACAAAGTATGGCACGAAGGCCTTCTTGCTAAACTTAGATTGTAGGAATTAGAGGTAAGTTGTTCACTTGGTTTCGTTCTTACTTGTCTAACCATTCTCAAAATGTGGTTATAAAAGGAGAAAAATCTAGCACAGAAACTGTCAAGGCGGGTGTCCCACAAGGATCTGTCTTGGGGCCTCTTCTGTTTCTAGTTTATATAAATGATATAGTTAAGGATATAGCCTCTGTGATTAAAACTATTTGCAGATGACACTAGTATGTCTTTAGCTTTAAGAGACTATAACGCTCCGGCAACAATACTTAATTCTGACCTGGAAAAGATAAGCGGGTGGGCAAAACTCTGGAAAGTGAAATTTAACGAACAGAAGACTGAACTTCTTAACTTTGCCCGAGATCAAAATCCAATGCCAGTTCTAAGATTCGGCCGAGGTTTCCTACAGGATGTCTCACACCATAAACACTTTGGTATTACGATCCAAAATAACTGCAAATGGGATGAACATGTCAAAAATATTGTAAACAAACCCCATCTGCTTATCTGTTGCCTTAGATCATATAAGTATAAATTAAGTAGGAAAGCCTTAGAGACAATGTATAAATCTTTTATCCTGCCCATTTTTGATTATGCAGACGTGATATGGAACAGTTGTAGTAAAAAACTTTCTGATGAGCTGGAAGACCTTAATTTAGAAGCCATCAGGATAATCATAGGGACTGTTCGAGGAACAAGTCACGAAAAACTTTACCAGGAATCAGGACTCTGCCCTCTAAAAGAGAGAAGACGACGTCACAAGTTACAGTTCTATCACAAGCTAATCAACGGTAACGCTCCTCAGTGCTTAGTAGATCTTGTTCCACCACTTATGTCCACTCAAAACCCCTATCATAGACGAAGACCCTTAGAAAGAATAACTCCTCGTTCTAAAACTGAGGTTCACGCAACCTCATTCTTCCCGTCTACAACTAGATTATGGAATGAACTTCCAGAACACATACAAACTAGCCCCTCCATTGGCCAACTTAAACACTTTCTCTCACATGGAGACCCATTAGTTCCTGCATTCTTTTACTACGGTAAGAGGATGCAGCAAACTATTCATTGTAAATTAAGATTAGAAATGAGTGACCTTAACTCCGACTTGTTCAAAAGACATTTACTAGATAACCCAGCATGTATTTGTGGCCATCCTAATGAAAGAGCGAATCACTTTCTGCTTTTTTGTCCGCGGTATGCAAACGTTCACCTCCAGACGATTGACTCTCTTCCTCAGGAACAAAAGAACAAAAATACTTCTCAATGGAAGTGAACAATTAAGCCTTCAAGAAAACGAAAATATATTTAAACTAGTTCATAATTTTATTGAAAATTCTAAGCGTTTCTAAATTGTCTACTTGGGTGATCTGCGGTGGTGTGCCGGGCCTCCAGTAAGCAACTCTTATCTATCTCCATTCCTCCAGCATGTTGGAACTAAGTCTTACTCTTTTCATCTATTATTTATATTTGTAGTAACATGTGATATCAATTGTGGGTGTTTTTGCCTACTTTGTTGGGTTTTTCTGAGTTTTTCCCTTAGTTTGCTTTGGTTCATTTTTGTTGTTATTGTTTTCTTTCACCTAGTGTGGTAAGGATATGATCGTAGTGCTTTTAGCTTTTTTCTTCATTTCTTTCTTGCTTCTTGTTGGTTTAAATTTCACAAGTTGCCCGCATTTGAGCCAATAGTGTGTCAATTGTTTTTGGGGAGGGCTAACATAAGCCATTGTTTGATGCCCTGCCCATGCTTTGCTGTATTTATGACTCTTCTTTTCTTGAATAAAGTTTTGTTTAAACCAAAAACAAAAAACAAAAAAACAAACGAACAAAACTTGAAACGTAAGAATGGCACGAGGCCGGATGTACATATAGTTCTCCACTGACATTCACCAAAACAAGTGATTCTGACAGAAGTCACTGTACCGTATGAAAGTTAGAATGGAGGAAGCCCATATCTACAAGACTGGAAGGTACGCCAGTCTAGCCAGCAACTTGAGTACATCTGGCTTTCAAACCAAAGTCTTCACCATAGAGGTTGAAGCAATGGGGTTGATAGGCACATCAGCCTGTGACCTCATGAAACAGCTCTTGATTTCAGGGAAGGAGATGACCAGAGCCCTTAAAGCAATGGCAGAAGCAGCTGAATAGACTTCCAAGTGAATGTGGTCAAACAGGAACAGAAACAAACTTAATAAAGCTTAAAATTCCCTCCACGTTGCCAGCGGGCCCCAGTAGCTCAGCTGATTTGAGCGTCTGATTCACATGCTAATCATTGTGGGTTCGAATCCCGGGTTGCACTACAATAAAACTGATTTTCTCACTGTCCCATCTGGATATCATTGTTGTTCTGGTGGTGTCAGTGTAGGATTAGATAAGTCCCCCTTCCCCCACTTCCCTGGGATGGTTATCCCCATTGGCGATATCACTTGAGGTGAGTGCCAATGTAAAACCTGAACCAAACCAACACATTGCCAGTACCCGATAGTTAAATGGTTTAAGACATTCGTCACAAGGATGACTTGGCCTTGAGACACCTGACCATCTTGGAGGCGCAGGTTGGAGCTGAGGTGGAGAAAAACTTTTTATAAAGAAGAATGCTGACAGCAGAGTGACATCCAGAGGTCATGACCTGGATGTGGCCTGGCACCTTAGAGCATCAGAAGTTGAGGGCCGAAATATTAGCTTGACGAGGGTTTCTCCTCTGAGGACCTTCTTCTGTCTGGCTCCAAGCAGAGCGCCTTGCTGTTATGAACGCAGGATACCGTGAAACAATAACGCAGGCAGATGTAGTTAAAACTTTCTCTTGGATTTTCCATTGGGACACAAGGTCATCTGTCCTAGTCCTAACCCTGGGCCTTCTCCAAACACTGACCCTCAGAGTTTCTATTTTACGTGAGTACATTGCCCACCCCACAGGAGAGTGACATTGCTCAGGGCTGGGATTACAGTTTGGATCATATTAACATTAGTATTGTCATAAGCAGAGACGCGCCCAGCTGTGTATTCATACCTGAAAGCTGCTGATGCGTCAGGGGCATTAACTGCTGCCTTTATCCTGCATAGACACCATGGCTTGTTGTAAAATGCCCTGTTGGGTTACCTCAACCTAGATGTAGCGGTGATAACTCTAAAAAGTGCTTAATGTCATCAGTTTGTACCATCTTACATGGCGTTTTCTGTTTGTTTGCTGTTGTTGTTTTCTCTCTCTCTCTCTCTCTCTCTCTCTCTCTCTCTCTCTCTCTCTCTCTCTCTCTCTCTCTCTCCTCTCTCTCTCTGTGAGCTTTTTTTTTTCTATAACCAGCTCATCTTCCGCCTCTGCCGTCCTCTCTCTCTCTCTCTCTCTCTCTCTCTCTCTCTCTCTCTCTCTCTCTCCTCTCTCTCAGTCTCTCTCTCAGACTCTTTCTTTCCCCCTCTCTCTCGCCCACAGTGTCTTCTTTATTCATTTTGTGATATACCATTATGGAAGGGAACTCTCGATTTTAGTTCTCGTCATGGTTAAAAAGTAAACGTTATTTATGACACTGAGGTCATAAAAGAATGAGCTGGTACACATGAGAACTTTTCTCGTGGACAACATTATGAGGGTGGTACTTGTCTCTCTTCCTTTGCAGCTTTCGTCGTCATCATCATCATCATCATCATTATATTCAATGCTGTATGGTGTTGACGATCATGGCCCTCCCATACGAAACTATCTTTTGTCGCTGCACGTGCACTCCCAACCTCTCTGTCTTCAGCCACTCCGCAAGTCCGTCCAATATTTTCTCCCCGGGTCTTCCTGGTGCTCTTTTTCCCTCCAGCTTTGCTGTTGTGACTAGGTGCTCTAATTTGTCTTGCCTCATGAAAAGTCCTATAGGTATCTCTGCTTTAATTTCGTCAAACTGTATTACAGCTAGCAGGACTGAAGGCTGCCCATACTTTTGTTGTTGTTGTTGTTGTTGTTGTTGTTGTTGTTGTTGTTGTTGTCGTTGTTGTTGTTGTTGATATATTTGTTGTAAGGCCTGATTCAGACCTGTGTAAACCAATGAGGCAAACTGCGTTTTGTTTGTTTGTTTGTTTGTTTGTTTGTTTGCTTGTTTGTTTGTTTGTTTGTTTGTTTGTTTGTTTGTTTGCAATGAGACGACAAAAGGAGAAGAGTGGTAGAATGGATCAGACGTTCGCCTGACCAGTAACTAAACTCGAGGTTTCAGGATTCGTTCCCTGTTGAGGCCTCGACTTTTCTCCTCAGGTTGACTGGAAAATCGAACTGAACGCCTAATCCTTTGGAAGGGGATTAAAAACAAATCATACCTGTGTGCCTTCTGGCTGCGCACGCTTAAGATCCCACGGAAGTTGAAAATTGTGAAGATCAGGGCATTTGCCCGTTTGGCCTAGTATAAAACAGTGGACAGATGGGTTCATTTCCCAGGTCCCTCCCCTTGAAGGCCAACTAGCCTGCTTGCCTTTCTAAAGTATTGGTAAAGAAAAAAATCGGGTGGTGCTGCACTGTTCGACATGATAAATCGATTGTGACAAAAAGAAATGAATGTGAATATGAACATGAGTGCGAATATGAATATGAATATCAGTACGAATATGAATATGAATATGGATACATGCTGATCATGGATTTCTTCTGCCTTGATGTTTTCATCAGATGCTGTCCTGAAAGACATTGCTGTGGATCCAGCATCACAGCTGATTTTCTACACGGACGACGGAAATTACGTCATTGGTGTTGTCACCACTTCTGGTTCTAGCCACAAGCGCCTGTTTTCAAGCGATTTCAGGCGACAATTAAATGAGCTTGCGCTTGACACCAAAAGAGGGTAAGATTTTCTACAGAAAGCCATTGACGATCATTTGAAATGTGATCACATCACACGACGCCTTTGTTGAACTCCCATGATAAGAATATCGTAAGCCACCAGTCACCGTGGTGTAGTGGTTAACGCAACGGACTACCGACTGGCAGGTTGTGGGTTCGAATCCCCATCAGTCCCTTCAAAAATCATTGTGGGATTTTCCGACTCTAACCGGCTCCTATTCAGAGTTGGGCGTGCTATGGGCTCATTGGGAAGACAGGGACCACACAGTCGAGTCTCATCCGCTTCACGGATGCGTTATTGAGGGTGTTGCTCAAATCTTCTGACCAGTACCGCAGATGTCTGTATCTCTCGGGCCTGGTTGACGCCAGGATATATTTGATAGTAAGTGTACAGTACAGCCCTGTCACGCAGCCTCAATTCTAGATGGAACTCCATAGGATCATGATTATCATCCTCATCGACATCCTCATCACTACCTTGTTAAAAAAATGTGCCTGCTTCTGTGGCCATTAAGTTGGCGTAGAAAATGGGACGAAAACAAAGGGAAAAAAAAGGTGTGCAGAGTTAATCTCCCTTAATGCGATGATCTAAAAAAACACACACAAAAAACAACAACAACAAAACCACTTTAAGCCTTGCCCAATCCACTATCTTAAGTGGCGAAATGATGCACTGACATTAGCAGATAGGGCCTACCGTTTAGATTTACACCAAACTGATATAGACTTGTTCAGTGATGTAAAAAACAAGCCCTTGTGTGTGTGTGTGTGTGTGTGTGTGTGTGTGTGTGTGTGTGTGTGTGTGTGTGTGTGTGTGTGTGTGTGTGTGTGTGTGTGTGTGTGTGCATGTGTGTGTGTGTGTGTGTATGTGTGCATGTGTTTGTGTTTGTGTGTGTGTGTGTGTGTGTGTGTGTGTGTGTGTGTGTGTGTGTGTGTGTGTGTGTGTGTGTGTGACTGAGTGTGATTGTGTGTCAGACAGACAGGGAGACAGAGAGACAGAGATACAGACACACAGACACACAGACACAGAGACACAGACACACAGACACACAGGCACAGACACACAGACACACAGGCACACAGGCACAGAGACATAGAGACACAGACAGACAGAGATTTTCCCTAATCTTGTTGCGGGTAAATGTTCCATTTGGTACGCTCTTGGATTTTGCACACCATACACCATAATCAAACCCAGTCCTAACCCTAAGCCTTACCCTTCACCCTCACCCCAGAGGTTGTTTTTCTCCCATGGGTGGATTACCGACCCACGAAATGAAGATTAGGGTTAGAGTTAGCTACCCTTAATGCTGCCAGAAGTAGCGCAGTTCAGCTGCGTACTCTTGGTCTTTATCTGCTAAACAGACAGAGACTTTAAGGTGCACCTCCAGTTTACCTATTATTTGTTTTCAAAAATATGCATGTGTATGTGTGTGTATCTGTGAAATTTGTATTTGTGTGATTGTGTGTGTGTTGGTTTGTGATTGATTGTGTGTGTGTGTGTGTTGTGTGTGTGTGGTGTGTGATTGTGTGTGTGTGTGTGTGTGATGTGTGTGTGTGTGTGGGTGTGTGGTGTTGTGTGTGTGTGTGTGTGGTGGTGTGTGTGATGTGTGTGTGTGTGTGTATGTGTGTTGTGTGTGTGTGGGGGGGGGTGTATGTGTGTGTGTGTGTGGTGGGGGGGGTGTATGTGTGTGTGTGTGTGGTGTGTGTGGTGTGATGTGTGATGTATGTGTGTGTGTGTGTGTGTGTGTGTGTGTACGTGTGGAAATGTAGGTACGTGTTCTGGATGGATGGGAACAACATAGAAAGAGCCAACTATAACGGAACTGACAGAAAAACAGTCGTGCAGTTGAATATGGCCCAGTCCAGTCTTCTCTCCATCACTCTGGATGTCATCTCGTAGTGTTTGTCTGTCTACCTGTCTCTGTCTCTTTGTCTGTCTGTCTCTGTCTCTGTCTTCTTTTGTCTGTCTGTCTGTCTCTGTCTCTTTGTTTGTCTATCTGTCTGTCTCGTTGTCTGTCTATCTGTCTCTGTCTCTTTGTCTGTCTATCTGTCTCTGTCTCTTTGTCTATCTGTCTCTGTCTCTTGTGTCTGTCTGTCTCTTTCTGCTCTCTGTCTCTTTGTCTGTCTATCTGTCCCTGTCTTTGTCTGTCTACTGTCTCTGTCTCTTTGTCTGTTTGTATGTCTGTCTCCTCTGTCTTTTGTCTGTCAGTCTGTCTCTCTTTGTCTTTTCTGTCTCTGTCTCTTTGTTTTGTTGTCTTTTCTGTCTGTCTGTCTCTGTCTTTGTCTTCTGCTCTGTTTGTTTGTCTGTCTTCTGTCTCTGTCTCTTTGTCTGTCTATCTGTCTTCTTGTCTCTTTGTTGTCTATCTGTCTCTGTCTCTTTGTCTATCTGTCTTTGTCTTTTTGTCTGTCTATCTGTCTCTGTCTCTTTGTCTGTCAGTCTCTTTGCCTATCTGTCTCTGACTCTTTGTCTATCTGTCTCTGTCTCTTTGTCTGTCTGTCTCTGTCTCTTTGTCTGTCTATCTGTCTCTGTGTATATGTATGAAGTATATATATATGTGCATGTAAGGTACGAGGGCAGTTTGAGTTCTTTCCTGGTTTTTCCAAAGCTGCTTTGCTTTTGTATATGCTCTCTGTATACATACTTTAATGTGATCAGTTAAAAAAAAAAATTTCTAGATGAGTGTGATTTACGTGTATGCATATTATGTGTGTACGTATATCTATTTGTTAATTTCGTGTGCAAACTCCTATATTTCCAACTACGCACATATAAGCACCTGGTCACAACAGGAAAGCTGGAGGGAAAGAGAGCACCATATAGACCTAGGGAGAAAATAGTGGACGGACTTGCAGGGTGGCTGAGGACAGAGAGGGTGGAAGATGTGTTTGCGGCAACAAGGGATAGATACGTGTGGATGGCCATGACCGCCAACGCCATGCAGCAGGGCACTTGATGATGATGATGATGGCATATAAGCAAGATCTGCTCATTTCTTTCTGCTGATGCCACAAACAAGCTGTGTGCATGTTTTATCCTATCTGGACGACAGTACTGTAACTCTCTTGGTAGCAAGGCCTTCTAATGACAAGCAATGCAAAATCCCACCGAATCCTAAATAGTGCAGCACGAACGGGAATTCCCGAAGTCAGATATTTTCTATGAGAGAACAAATGATGCATTGCAAAAGCACAATTCCGAAAATTTCGTTGGCTTCCACTCAGAAGACGAATGAGAACGAATTTGTCGCCGTTTGCTTTCAGTGCCTTAATTCTAAGACCATGCCAGCATATTTCTCAGAACATCTCCTGTCGTATAACCCTTCCAAAGTCCTTAGTTCTCAATGTACTTCGTTCTTGACTTGTACCTCCGTTCTCTCAAACCACTCGTGGAAAAAAATCTTTTACTGTTTTTGGCCCAATAATATGGAACTCCCTCCCAGCATCTTTAAATCCAAACAGTTGTCTCTTTACTTTCAGACAACACCTTTCAGACAGACAGACAGACAGATACAGAGAGACAGAGACAGACAGAGCTAGAGACAGAGACAGACAGACAGACAGAGGCAGAGATAGAGAGAATGCGATTCATCAAATAATTTAGATCTATACATTTTTCTTCTGACATACTTTTTGTGAATTAGTGGGATTATAACCTACGTCTGATATCGTGGTATTGTGTACAGTGGATGAATTAATCATGTTTACATTGCATTAATGTCTGGGTTTATGCTTACAGCAATATATCGACCGGCAACAGCGCCCCATGTGTGTGTGTGTGTGTGTGTGTGTGTGTGTTGTGTGTGTGTGTGTGTTGTATGTATGTGTGTGTGTGTTGTGGCGTGTGTGGGGGGGTGTATGTGTGTGGTGTGTGTGTGCGTGTGTGTGTGTGTGTGTGTATGTGTGTGTCATGGTGTGTGTGTGTCATGGTGTGTGTGTGTGTGGGGTGTGTGTGTGTTGAGTGTGGTGTGTGTGTGTTGTGGTGTGTATGTGTGAGTGAGTGTGTGTGTGTGTGTGTGTGTGTGTGTGTGTGTGTGTGTGTGTGTGTGTGTGTGTGTGTGTGTGTGTGTGTGTGTGTTCTTGCAGAGGGACGCTTATACTGGTTACATTCAAGCGTAATTGGCACATCACCCATCGAGTACTCGGATCTGAACGGGAATTCCCGAAGACAGATGATTTCCTTTTCTCATGACGTCGCAGAGCCTTTACAAATCCGTTTTCAAGATGACAAGATCTATTTCTACATAGACAAGACTAATGGGTATGTTGTCTGTCTGTCAGTGTATCTGTCTGTCTGTTTGTCTGTCTGCTTTTTAGTTCTTTTCTTTTTTTCTTTTTGAGAAAAGAGAAGGTGTGTGTGACAGAGACAGACAGACAGACAGACGCAGACAGACACAGCGATGACCTTAGGTAAAAATGAAAGCTTAATATTTTCTCATCCTTGTTAATGATAGTAACGATTGACCTTTCATTTGTATACAGCAAACAGCCCATGCTGAAAGCATACTTGTTGCACTGGACCCATCAGTGTAATAGATAACAGGTATCCAAAAACCTGCACTCTGTCTGAGGCAATCAGCAGTAACAGATAATGATAAGTAATAGTAACATAAAATCGGTAACAAAAAATGCTAGTATCACCACTGACAATCCATACATGAGGGAGAATATGAAATGAATATAGGTCTTTCATTTGCACGCACGCACGCACGCACGCACACACATGTATATGTATATATATAGGCCTATATATATATACATATATATACATATATATATATATATATATATGTGTGTGTGTGTGTGTGTGTAGATAGATACATACATCCATACATCCATACATACATACATACATATATACATAGGTGGGTAGATAGATACACACACACACACACACACACACACATATATATATATATATATATATATATATATATGTATATGTATATATGTATGTATGTATGTATGTATGTATGTATGTATGTGTGTGTGTATGTATGTATGTATGCATGTATGTATTTTCAAACACAGTTGCCCAAAAACAGAGAAGGGTTTTCTTTCGACGAGTAGTTACAGAGAACAGGTACTGTCAAGAGAAAAACTCCTCGAAACCTGACTGCTCTTTTCCTGTTTGTTCGATTTTCTGTTCTATTTCTCTAGTTTCCGTTTACTGGTTTTTAAATATGAAAAATAAATGACCTCGAGGGATGCATTTTGAAGCAGAGCATCTGAATGGATAGATATAAATATAGATATAGATACATAGACATATATAGAGAGAGATCTTCTAGTATATATACATAGTCCTTATGAGGCAAGAGAAACTAGAGCACCTAATCACAACATGAAGGCTGGATTAAAGAGAGCACCAGGTAGACCCAGGGAGAAAATATTGGACGGACTTGCAGAGTGGTTGAGGACAGAGAGGGTGGGAGATGTACTTGCAGCGACAAGAGATAGATTCGTGTGGAGGGCCATGATCACCAACACCATGTAGCAGGGCACATGATGATGATGATGATGGCATCTGATGGGAGTAGTCTGCAAATCAGAGAGCACTGGTTTCCCTCTCTTAGCGCCGACACTGGATTTTTCTTTCATCCCCACCTTATACATTCTCTCCACTCAAGTCCCCTCCCCCTCCCCCCCCCCTCCACACTGTGGTATTTGTCTCAAAAAGTTTTGTTTCGTTTGTGTTGTTAAAGAGCAGACAATTAATTGTCTAGTAAGTGATCTTGTTTTTTGTTTGTTTTTTGTTTGTGTTTGTTTTGCTTGCTGGTGCATTTTCTGTCTTTTTTGGGGGGGTGGGGGGTGGGGTTGTTATTTTGTTTGTTTGTTTTGTTTTTGTTTTTGTTTTTGTTTGTGTGTGTGTGTGTCTTTTTATCATTGCAAGACAGACAACCCGGTATTCCGTCTCGTGGTTGTGGTCTTTCATTTTGCAGTTACTTTTTCTTGTTGTTATATTTTGGTATTGTTACTGTTATCTGTTATTGATAATTTATTTGGAGGTGTCCTGTCGCCTTTAATGCTGTTGTAGGAGTCCTGGTTCATCGTCATGATTATCGTTATTGTGGTTACTAAATCAGGCCTAACTATGTTGTGATTATTATCATTGTTGTTACTGAATCAGACCTATGTTGTCATGATTATCATCATTGTTGTTATTGAATCAGACCTATGTTGTCATGATTATCATCATTGTTGTTACTGAATCAGACCTATGTTATCATGATTATCATCATTGTTGTTATTGAATCAGACCTATGTTGTTATGATTATCATCATTGTTGTTATGAATCAGACCTATGTTGTTATGATTATCATCATTGTTGTTACTGAATCAGACCTATGTTATCATGATTATCATCATTGTTGTTATTGAATCAGACCTATGTTGTCATGATTATCATCATTGTTGTTACTGAATCAGACCTATGTTGTCATGATTATCATTATTGTTGTTACTGAATCAGCCTATGTTGTTATGATTATCATCATTGTTGTTACTGAATCAGACCTATGTTATCATGATTATCATCATCTGTTGTTATTGAATCAGACCTATGTTGTCATGATTATCATCATTGTTGTTACTGAATCAGACCTATGTTGTCATGATTATCATCATTGTTGTTACTGAATCAGACCTATGTTATCATGATTATCATCATTGTTGTTATTGAATCAGACCTATGTTGTTATGATTATCATCATTGTTGTTACTGAATCAGACCTATGTTTCATGATTATCATCACTGTTGTTATGAATCAGACCTATGTTGTCATGATTATCATCATTGTTGTTATTGAATCAGACCTATGTTGTCATGATTATCATCATTGTTGTTACTGAATCAGACCTATGTTATCATGATTATCATCATTGTTGTTATTGAATCAGACCTATGTTGTTATGATTATCATCATTGTTGTTATTGAATCAGACCTATGTTGTCATGATTATCATCATTGTGTTACTGAATCAGACCTATGTTATCATGATTATCATCATTGTTGTTATTGAATCAGACCTATGTTGTCATGATTATCATCATTGTTGTTACTGAATCAGACCTATGTTGTCATGATTATCATTATTGTTGTTACTGAATCAGACCTATGTGTTATGATTATCATCATTGTTGTTACTTGAATCAGACCTATGTTGTTATGATTATCATCATTGTTGTTATTGAATCAGACCTATGTTGTCATGATTATCATCATTGTGTTACTGAATCAGACCTATGTTGTTATGATTATCATTCATTGTTGTTACTGAATCAGACCTATGTTGTTATGATCATCATCATTGTTGTTATTGAATCAGACCTATGTTGTCATGATTATCATCATTGTGTTACTGAATCAGACCTATGTTGTCATGATTATCATCATTGTTGTTACTGAATCAGACCTATGTTGTCATGATTATCATCATTGTTGTTACTGAATCAGCCTATGTTGTTATGATTATCATCATTGTTTTACTGAATCAGACCTATGTTGTTATGATTATCATCATTGTTGTTATGAATCAGACCTATGTTGTCATGATTATCATATTGTTGTTACTGAATCAGACCTATGTTGTCATGATTATCATCATTGTTGTTACTGAATCAGACCTATGTTGTTATGATCTATCATCATTGTTGTTATTGAATCAGACCTATGTTGTCATGATTATCATCATTGTGTTACTGAATCAGACCTATGTTGTCATGATTATCATCATTGTTGTTACTGAATCAGACCTATGTTGTTATGATTATCATCATTGTTTTATTGAATCAGACCTATGTTGTTATGATTATCATCATTTGTTGATCACTGATTCAGAACTATGTTGTTATGATAGAATTTTATATCATCATTGTTATTACTGAATCAGACCTATGTTGTTATGATTATCATCATTGTTGTTACTGAATCAGACTATGTTGTTATGATTATCATCATTGTTTACTGAATCAGACCTATGTTGTCATGATTATCATCATTGTTGTTACTGAATCAGACCTATGTTGTTATGATTATCATCATTGTTGTTATTGAATCAGACCTATGTTGTCATGATTATCATCATTGTGTTACTGAATCAGACCTATGTTGTCTGATTTATCATCATCGTTGTTACTGAATCAGACCTATGTTGTTATGATTATCATCATTGTTATTATTGAATCAGACCTATGTTGTCATGATTATCATCATGTTGTTACTGAATCAGACCTATGTTGTTATGATTATCATCATTGTTATTATGAATCAGACCTATGTTGTTATGATTATCATCATTGTTGTTACTGAATCAGACTATGTTGTTATGATTATCATCATTGTGTTACTGAATCAGACCTATTAGTTTGTTATGATTAATCATCATGTGTTATTTTAACTGAAATCAGACCTATGTTGTTATGATTATCATCATTGTTGTTACTGAATCAGATCTATGTTGTTATGATTATCATCATTGTGTTACTGAATCAGACTATGTTGTCATGATTATCATCATTGTTGTTACTGAATCAGACCTATGTTGTCATGATTATCATCATTGTTGTTACTGAATCAGACCTATGGTTGTCATGATCTTAATCATTGTTGTTACTGAATCAGGCCTATGCGTTATGATTTAATCATTGTTGTTAACTGAATCAGACCTAATTGTTGTAGGATTATCATCATTGTTGTCACTGAATCAGACCTATGTGTTATGATTATCATCATTGTTGTTACTGAATCAGATCTATGTGTTTATGATTGTCGTCATTGTTGTTACTGAATCAGACCTATGTTTTTCTGATCTGTGTCATTGTTGTTATTAAATCAGGACCTATGTTGTGTGATCTAACTTGTATAATCGGCTTGGATATGATGTTTTTTATCCGTGTTGCAACAGGTCGAGTATCGAGTACAGATTGTACCGGACTGAAGATTTAAGTTCAACGGCTGATTTTATCCTTCGGGCGCGATTCATCTTGGATGACATGGTGGTGTACAAGCAATCTACACGCGGTAAGTCTCCCTGTCTGTCTGACTGTCTGTCTGTCTGCCTGCCAGCCTGCCTGTCTGTCTGTATGCCTGTTTGTCTGTCTGTTTCTCGTCAGCCTACCTGCCTGCATGTCTGTCTACATGCATGCTAGTCTGTCTGTTTATCTGTCTGTCTGCCTGCCTGCTGGCTTGTCTGTGTATATACCTGCTTGTCTATCTGTTTCTCCTTCTGCTTGCCTGTCTGTATGCCTGCTTGTCTGTCTGTTTCTCTGTCTGCCAGTCTGCCTGCCTGCTTGTCAGTCTGTATGCCTGCTTGTCTTTCTGTTTCTTTGTCTGCCTGCCTGCCTGTCTGTCTATATGCCTGCTTGTCTGTCTGTTTCTCTATCTGCCTGTCTGCAAAAGTTTCAGTATATGAAGATGGGTAACTCGCGTATTCCTGTTTTGGGAAGTGATGTTCAAAGGCTGTTGCTTCCCTTCGTTTTTACCAAACCAAGTAATCTTTCTGGGAGGACAAAGTTACAGCAGCACTCGTTTTCTTCCATTGAGTTTATACGTTTTTGAATTTTAGAGAAGGAAAACAGTTTGATCTCTATGTTTTACATGTCAGTAATTTGGTCAATTTTACGTCATTCGTGCTGAAATGTATGTAACTCCTTCAGTACTGTTGGAAGTATTTAACTCTGTCTCAAGTACAGTAACAGGACAGCTGGAGGGATATAGAACACTGGATAGACCTAAGTTGAAAATACTGGATGGACTTGCAGGGTGGCTGAGGACAGAGAGGGTGGAAGATGTACTTGCAGTGACAAGGGATAGATGCATGTGGAGGGCCATGATAGCCAACACCATGCGGCATGGCACAAGATGATGATGATGATGATGATGATGACGACGACGACGACGACGACGACGAAGCTTAAGCACAGAAATCAAGTTCATTACATCTCAACTCGGCGTACTGTTGTTATTTAATGTAACACCATCACTTTTCAACACCAATATGATTTTTTTTTAAAAGAAAATAATAATGATAATGAAAATAATAATAATAATGATGATGTAGATGATGATAATAATACTAATACTAATAATGATGATGATGATGACGATAATGATAATGATAATAATCATCATCATCATAACTTTTAACGAGTTAATGAGTGAGTGAGCGAGCGAGCGAGTCAGTCAGTCACTCAGTCAGTCACTCAGTCAGTTAATGAGTTAGCGAGTTAGTGAGTGAGTGAATGAGTGAGTGAGTCAGTCAGTCAGTCAGTCAGTCAGTCAATCAGTCATTCATTCAGTCAGTCACTCAGTCACTCAGTCAGTCATTGAGCGAGCGAGGGAGTGAGTTCCTGGGTGAGAGAATCTGTTGATTTTTTGACCGATTAGTTGACTAGTTAACAGACTGACTGGTTAAGTGATAGAGGGCGGAAGATAATGATAATGACAATGATACTTCAATCTGGACGGTATAAGTCATCCAAAACAAGTGTGACCGCCCGCGTTCAAGCAAACAGGAACCAGAAAAACACGAAAATGGAACCAGAACGCGTATTCAATACAACAAGATAAGACAGGCGCAAATTTTCGGACAACTGGCCTTAGTCAAGCGTAAACGTAAGATCACAAACGAACACAATTCATCATCAGGTGCCTTGTCGCATGGCGTTGGCGATTATGGACTTCCATCTGTCTCTGTCACTTGTTGCCTCCAGCATCCTTTCCACCCTCTTTGTCCCCAGCCACTCTGCAAGTCCGTCTAGTATCTTCTCCCTGGGCCTACCCGGTGCTTTCTTTCCCTCCAGCTTTCCTGTTGTGACCAGGTGCTCCAAATCCCCCTTCCTCATAAAATGGCCTATAAATGTTGCCTGTCTTTTCCTAATCTTCCTTATGAATAATCTACTTGTGCCTGCCTCCATCAAGACTGTCTCGTTTCTTTTCTTTGCTGTCCATGGAACTCTCAACATTCTTGTTAGAAACCACATCTCGGCTGCCTCAATCTTGTTCTGGCTTTGTTTGTTGACTGTCCATGCCTTGCATCCGTACAACAGTATTGGTTCTATGTAACATTCAAGAACTCTCTTCCTGATGTTAATTGATAAGCATTTGTTGATGAGAATGCTTGTCATCTTTTTGAATGCTGTTTTGCCTTGGCCGATTCTGCTGGCTATTTCTGATGTGCATCTGCCATCTAGTGAAATGATCGTTCCCAGGTATTTAAACTTATCAACCTGTCTCAAGGTTGTGCCGTTTGCTGTTATTTTGCGTGAGGGGATTTCATGTTTTTTACTGATCACCATGACTTCAGTCTTCCTGCTGTTTAGTTCCAACCCCTTACCTTTGCTTTCTATTTCAAGTATATTCACAAGGTTTTGTAGGTCCCTTTCACTTTCTGCAATTAGCACGGTGTCATCTGCGTATCGAACACACACCAAATACAAAATTGAGGAGAAAAAGACTAAAACTTCTCTGCTGCTTCGTCCAGTGGGAGAAGAGGACTAAACTCAGAAATTATTTCCAAAAGTCATCTTGCCAACCTGGCACGTTGGGTGTTTTCATGTTTCCACAAGCCAGTCACTGACATGACTTAGAAGATCTATAATTACAGATTTGATATTCTGCACATGAACGGGTTTAGTTAATGGCAGGTTTGCGCTTATAATGACCTGGGCGGTTGGAATCCCCCCCCCCCCCCTTTACTCTCTAAGTGAAGGTGTCTAGACGGATCGAACCCAGGACCTTCCGATGAGAAGCCTGCCATTTACCCTCTGGACCAGGCCTAGCGTGTTTGTCAAAGGCAACAGGAACAAGAGAGAAGCAGAGGTCAGGATGGTGCTTGTCTAAAACACAAACGTATATGCAGAGAGAGAGAGAGACAGAGACAGAGACAGAGAGAGATAGAGACAGAGAGAGACAGAGAGAGAGAGACAGACAGACAGACAGACAGAGAAGGAGAGAGACAGAGAGAGAAAGAAAGAAAGAGACAGACAGACGACAGACAGACAGACAGACAGACAGAAGAGAGGGAGAAAGAAAGAAAGAGAGAGAAAGAGAGAAGAGACTGCAGAATCTTTACAGATCTACCGAATCAGTTTTCCTTGTGGATTTAAAATCCAAAGGTTCTAGACACTCTCTGTACATCGGTGAGGGATACATTTTTAATGGTCTTTCTGCATTTTGTAGAAAGAAATTTAGAAATGCACAAATCACATACACAAATGCAATGAAAATAAATAAAATACAGAGATACATGAATAAGAAAGATCCTAAGCAGGCCTTCATCATGACATGAAAGCTATGAAAAATTAAAAGTAATTGTTTTAAAATCTTAGCTCCTTCAACTGAAACAAATGTTATTACTGCAAAACCTGAAAGCCCTGGATCTGAACAAGGGTATGTCTATATTTTGCATTATCGGATCAGACATGAAAACAAAATGCAAAGAAATAGAAGACTGATACAAAACGGATCCTCAGGGTATGTACAGAAGAACTGAAGAAATTGTCCACAGGAAACATACATGCACATCAACTGGTTGCTTAAAATCGAAAGATGGCACGCTTATCATGGAAAAAGACAAAATATTAGATAGATGGGGGCAGTACATTAAAGACCTTTTTGAAGATGACAGAAACGAAGAACACATTATAAGAAAGAACTTTGAAGGACCACCCATAATGAAAGATGAAGTTAGAGCAGAACTGAAAAAAGATGAAACCAGGAAAAGCCCCAGAACCAGACAATATTACTACAGAGATGATTGAAGCCCTGGAAGAATTTGGTATGGAAAAAATAAGTCCTCCTAAATGAAATTTATGACACTGGAAAAAAAAAACAAAGATATGTCAAAATCAATTTTCATTGCTTTTCCAAAGATTACTGAGGCTATAGAATGCAGACTCCATCGAACAATCAGCTTGACGAGTCATGTAACAAAAATCCTGTTAAGAATAATCATGATGAGGACAAGAAACAGAATCAAAAGAGACATAGCAGAAGAACAGTGTGGATTTGTGGAAGGGAAAGGAACTATTAATACATATGCATCTTAAGAACTATCATAGAGAGGTCAATCGATAAGAATAAGGATTTATATTCATGCTTTGTTGATTATACCAAGGCTTTCGATCAGGTAAGACATGAAGAATTTATCAACCAACTGGAGAGGCTCAATGTTGATGGAAAAGATCTACAAATAATAAGAAATATGTATTGGGAACAAGCAGCTGCAATGAGAATAGAAAACGATACAAGCTCTTTCCAAAATATCAAAAGAGGAATCAGACAAGGTTGTGTTTTGTTGCCTGATCTGTTTTCACTTTACAGCGAAATCATCATGAGGAACCTAGAGGAAGACTCTGGATTAAAGGTTGGAGGGAAAATTATAAACAACATTCGGTACACAGATGACACCGTGCTAATTGCAGAAAATGAAAGGGACCCACAAAACCTTGTGAATATAATAAAATAGAAAACAAAGGTATGGGATTGGAGCTAAACAGCAAGAAGACCGAAGTCATGGTAATCAGTAAAAAACATGAAATCCCCTCATGCAAAATGACAGCAAATAGCACAACCTTGACACAGGTTGGTAAGTTCAAATACCTGGGAATTATCATTTTACCAGATGACAGATGCACATCAGAAATAGCCAGCAGAATCGGCCAAGCCAAAACAGCATTCAAGATGAAAAGCATTCTTACCAACAAATGCCAATCAGTTAACATCAGGAAGAGACTTCTTGAATGTTGTATAGAACCGATAATGTTATATGGCTGTGAGGCGTGGACAGTCAACAAGCAAAGCCAGAACAAGATTGAGGCAGCCGAGATGTGATTTCTAAGAAGAATGTTGAGAGTTCCATGGACAGCAAAAAAGAAAAAACAACAACAAACAAACGAGACAGTCTTGGTGGAGGCAGACACAAGATTATTCAAAAGGAAGATTAGGAAAAGACAGGTAACATTTATAGTCCATTTTATTAGGAAAGGGGAATTGGAGCAGCCAGTCATAACAGGAAAGGTGGAGGCAAGAGAGCACCAGGTAGACCAGGGAAAAATATTGGACAGACTTGCAGAGTAGATGAAGACAGACAGGGTGGAAGATGTGCTTGCGGCAACAAGGGATAGATGCATATAGAGGGCCATGATCGCCAACGCCATGTGGCAGGGCACTTGATGATGATGATGATGATGACATGGGGAGGGAGGGGCATGCTTGTCGTCTGTGCTAGCAGCCCACATCACTCTCTGTGCCACTTCACTCCACTCTCCTGTTCTGTTGATGGTGTCAGGTATCTTAGAGTTGTTCTTTTCTGTCCTGTCTCTGATGTTGTCTATGTAGCTTGTAGCTTGCTCAAGGTCTTCCTCTCTTTCTTTTGCTTCTAGTTTTCCTTGTGTCACATCTTCTGTGTGGAAGCATTTCTTGTGTCTGCATGCATGCCCCAAACGTCGACTTTCTTTTCTTTATGGTGTTCAACAGGTCTCTTTGAGCATTCAGTTCCTGGACAATATTTTCATTTGATCTTTTACCATCTGATGTCACTCTAAGAAGGCGTTTATAAAACCATTTCTCAGCGCTGTTTATTCTGTCAATATGTGTTTTCCTCAGTGTCCATTTTTCTGCCCCCAATATCATCACTGGACTTTCCACTAGTCTGATTTTTAGATCGAGGTTTAGTGAGCATTTTATTTAGTTCAACCATGTGCTATTGCGTCATACCAATCCTTGCACGGATATCAGTTGAGCAGAAGCATTTTCAGTCTTGATGGATCCAAGCTGTTTAAATTGTTTCATTTTTTGTTCTCCTTTTTGCCCAGTGCGTACAGGCTTACAGTTGTTACTGCAACATCAAAGAACCAAAGGCCCCAATGACATTTGTTTACAACAATAACATTTTTGCCCAATATCTTTCGTCAGTGGCAGGCCTAATCTGTAAACAAAACGTTTTTAAATAGTTAAATTTCCAGTGATCACTTTCCAGCTCAGGAACTGTAGTTCTCGTTTTCTATTCTGCTGTGTGTTCCATGCTCCAGGCCTAATTATCTTAAAAACTCACTCTGTACGACGGGAACGCTATAGCGGTCGTGATGAAAGGCACAGTTCCATACGACGGAACGCGATGGCGGTTTCGATAATTAAAAATTTTTCGACGCTCCCCCTTAGACTTTGCACGCCTACCATAGCCACACTGGTCACTGCAAACGTGTCAAGGGTCAAGGGGAAAGTTACTTCGTGAGATTCCGTAGCCATACACTCGTTGGGAAACGATTGACTTCGGCACCCCTCGCGACTGGTAATCTGCATTCGTGTCGAAACTGGCGTCGCAGGCAAGTACGAGTTTTCGAACAAAGTAGATCGCGACGGCGGCGTTTTACTGCTGCTGAAGTGATTGAAGTGCTTCAGACTGAAGGATTGGACATCGAGGAGTATGATGAAGATAATGGTGAAAGTGTATCAAGTGATGGAAGCTGCCAGCAAGGAGGAACTGACAGTGACCCAGTTTCAGACGACAGTGAAGTGGGAGAGGGAGGTGGGCGTACACGTCACGAGAGGCGAGCAGTCAGCAGGCCAAGCACACTGAGTCGCATGTCTGATGGAGGTTTCACTCACTTTCCTATGCATGACTGGCACGAGGATTTTAGTTTTTCTCCCACTTTGCCTCGGTTCTCTGGCTCTTGTGGCCTGCATGTCTCATTTGAATGCCACGCCCCCATAATTCCCCTGTGTAACAATTTGTAACATGTATTCATATAATATCACTAATAATCTTTTTTTTTACCCGAGCAAAGTCTACTTTATTCATGTTGTTTTGTGCATACAAAGACCTTCTCATCTTTGACTGTGTATTCATGGAGCTGATCAAAGTGTGTGACTGTACGGTGATCCTGACCACAAAATTTGTTGTATTTTCAACATGGCACATGAAGAAGAAATATTCAAGGAAGAACTTCAATATTTTGGCATGAACTAACCCAGCATGTAAATATTTAGATCTGAAAGTTTCATTTTGTTCCTTTATGTTTTGTACTTTTTGTGATTTTTTCCCTAATCCTTCAAAATGGGCCGTCTGTGGGGGAAAGCAAGGGGAAAACTCTCCATCCTGAGTGAGTTATTAATGGACTGACTGACTGACTGACTGACTGACTCACTCACTCACTCACTCACTCACTCATTGACTGGCTGACTCACTGACTCACTCATTTACTGACTGATTCACTCACTCACTCATTCACTCACTCACTCATTCACTCACTCACTCAAAAAGTCATTAACTGAGTCTGACTGACTCACTGACTCACTCACTCACTGACTCACTCATTAACTCACTCACTCACTCACTGACTCACTCACGCACTCACCCACTCACTCACTGATTCACTCACTCACTCACTGACTCACTCACTCACTCACTCACCCCACTCAAATCTCTATATGTCGAACCCATACTTTTTTTATCCTACAGGATTGACACGGTGCCAGATCTTCAATGGCGGCTGCAGTCACATGTGCATTCCGACTCCTGACAACGGCATTCGGTGCATGTGTCCTGACGGGCAGCGCCTGTCCAGTAACGAAATTACGTGTGTCGCTGGTAAGTGCTGAACTTGTCTTGTGCCTTCGATAATAATGATGATGATGATGATGATATGATAATAATGATAGTAATAATAATAACAATGACTTATTATTATTATTATCATTTATTGTTTTATTATTATTATTATTATTATTATTATTATTATTATTGTTATTATTATTATTGTTGTTGTCCAACATCAAAATGGAGATGGAAAGGCTTAACATCAGTATTTTAGGACTATGGGAAGTGAGATGGAAGGGGGCAGGCATGATAACATCAGGAGAATATACAGTGATATACTCTATTGGTAATTCACATGAAAGAGGAGTAGGCATCATGATGGACAAAGACAAATCAAAAGCAGCTAAGGGATACTGGGCAGTGTCCGACAGAGTTTTGCTGATCAAATTGGGAGGCAAACCATTTGATATCAACATCATACAGGTGTATGCACCAACATCTGCAAGTTCTCAGGAAGACATCGACAACTTCTACGAAGTTTTAGAGATGGCCAAGGTCCAGTGTAAATCACAAAAAGTTACAGTCATATTGGGAGATTTTAATGCTAAAGTGGGACAGGATAGGGTGGAGGATATAGTTGGACCTCATGGCCTTGGTACACAAAATGAAAGGGGAGGGAAACTTGTAGAATGGGCACAGATGAATGAATTCATAGTAGGAAACACCTGGTTTTGAGCAGCCTAACAGAAGAAAATGGACTTGGATGAGTCCATGAGATAATACCAAAAATCAGATTGACTACATCCTGATCAACAAAAGATTTAGCAATTCTTTACTGTCAGCAAAAACACTACCAGGCGCAGACTGCAACAATGACCACAATCCTGTAGTGGGAAGGTTTAGGCTGAAATTGAGGAAAAGGAAACAGACCAAAAGCAACATCCAACCAAACCTTGGACTCTAAAAGACAGATGAAATGATAAGCAAAAAATTTAATGTTCAAAACAAATTCAGTGCTCTGTAAGATGTTGGTGACAATGAGGAATGCGACAGGGCACCTGATGATGATGATGATGATGATGATGATATATATATGTATATGTATGTATGTATACATATATGTACACGCACACGCACGCATGCATACATGTATCTATATATAGATAGATATAGATATATTATATATATATACATTTATATATATTTGTGTGTATATATATATATAGATATGTATGTATATACATATATGATACATATATACATGTCTATATATGCATATATACATATATATATATATATATATATATACATATATATATTGCAGATAAACCAAAGAACAAGACAACAAACTAGAATGTGTGTGTGTGTGTGTGTGTGTGTGTGTGTGTGTGTGTGTGTGTGTGTGTGTGTGTGTGTGTGTGTGTGTGCGTGTGTGTGTGTGCAGTTATTTAGGAGGATAATGAAGTCGGGACTGAAGTTTTCCTTTTAAAAATAAATTTTACCGTTATATGTGCGCGTGTGTGTTCGAGCGTGTGTATGTCTGTGTATGTGTGTGTGTGTGTGTGTGTTGTGTATGTATGTTATGTGTTGTGTATGTGTGTGTGTGTATGTTTGTGTGGGGTGTATGTGTGTGTGTATGTTGTTGTGTGTGTGTGTGTATTGTGTGGTGTGATGGTGGTGTTTGTGTTGGTGTTGGTATTGGTGTGTGCGTGTGTGTGTGTGCTTGCGCGCGCGCGCGCGCGCGTGTGTGTGTGTGTGTGTGTGTGTGTGTGTGTGTGTGTATGTGTGTGTGTGTGTGTGTGTGTGTGTGTGTGTGTGTGTGTGTGTGTGTGTGTTTCAGCACCTACACCAGACGAAAATGACGGGAACAAGATGTTGATCATTGGAGTGAGTGTGGGTGCGCTTGTTATTGTCATCGCTGTTGTCATCATCATTGCCGTCATCTGGAAGAGAAGAGGTAATCAGAGCTCTCTTTGTTTACATATTTTGTTTATTTCCTTTCTCACTCCCTCCCTCCCTATCCCCCACTACCTTATGTCAGATCTTCAGACCAAAGTATGGAAAAAATATCAGAGCTTTTGACAAAGTTTTTTCTTTCTTTTTTATCTAACTTCAGTTTTCTTTTCTTGGTGTCGTCATGTGCACTTGAGCAAAAAATGGTTCAACTCAACAACATCTGCAAACACAGAAGCATACCAAATGGGCTGAAAGTTAGCCTTCTAAATATTTGATCTGGCCAGTCATGATCTACGGCTGCGAAGACTGGACTCTGAGAAAAATTGATCGCAGAAGAATTGAGGCAGCAGAGATGTGATTTTATCGGTGACTAATACGTGTCAAACGGACAGACAGAAGAACTGATGAACGTGTCCTGAAAGAACTTGGCACCACCAGAAAACTATTTGCAGACATCAACAAGAGAAGGCTAAAATACATTGGCCATATGTCACGCAACAAGAAGATGGACCTCATGGCAGCCATCTTTCAAGGAAACACAGTGGCAAAAAGGAAGAAAGGCAGACCTCCAATCTCACACATAGAGAACATAACCAACATCAGTGGCCTAAATATTAAAGAAATTGTCCACAAAAGTGAAGACAGAGCGCCCTGGAGGAAGACGGTTGCATCCAGATGTGCAGCGGCCGACACCGAATCCGGTGACGCCAACAGGTGAAGCAGGTGAGAACTTCAGCTTACATCCAAACCAGAAGGACACAATGATACGAGACATTGCAAATCATGTTTATTTGTGTTCCTGATTTTTTCTTTCATGTAAAACGAATAAAATGCTTCAGGACGGCATAACTGTTATCTTCGGTTATTTAATGTTTTTTACAATGGGAGCAGTCACTGTTTCTTGAAATGAAACATGTGTATTTGTAATATTTTTCTACATCACTGTCAGTTTATGAAAAAAAAACCTGTATCAAAACCTATTAAAAGGATAGACTTTCAAAAAAGCTACTACAGAAAGAAATCAAGCCCCCCAAAAAGTTAGAAAATGGATGAATTTGGTTGGCCTGAACATAAAGGACAAAGCATGGTCAAGCCATATTGGTACTTTTCTTTTTGTGTCAAGTAGATGAAGCAAAACTACAGGTGACCTTGAAAATAATGTGAGGTCAATTTTTTAGAAGCTATTATTCATTCTTACAAACTAAAAATAATAGTCGTTCTGATCACGTTTTTGATACTGTTGCTGATAATGATAATGACAGCGATGAAGATGATGTGATGATGAAAGCAATGATGCTGACCGTCGACAGGTCAAAGACCAGTGCCACAGAGCAGAAGACCTGAGGACACCAGACAGATTCAGATGGTTGACAAACGCATCAGTGAGAATAACGAAAATGTCTATGAGCAACTAGGTGTACTATGTGATGAAGGTATGCTACGGTTATATTTGTGTGCTTGTCAGTCTGTGTGTGGATAGACATTGTGTCTCTATCCGTCTGTCCTAGTTTTTCTGTCTCTGGCTATATATCTTCTGTCTGTCTTTCTCTGACTATCTGTCTGTCTCTTGTTTGCCTCTGTCAGAGACACAGAGACAGAAGGCAAAAACAAAGAGTTTATCATGACTGTAAAAATGCTCAAAAGGACACTTTTGATCGAATGATGATTCAGAAGCATCATCAGGTGCCTTGCCGCATGGCGTTGGCGATCATGGACTTCCATCTGTCTCTATCTCTTGTTGCCCTAAGCATCTCTTCCACACTCCTTGTCCCCAGCCACTCTGCAAGTCCGTCTAGTATCTTCTCCCTGGGTCTACCTGGTGCTCTCTTTCCCTCCAGCTTTCCCATTGTGACCAGGTGCTCCAAATACCCCTTCCTCATTAAATAGCCTATAAATGTTTCTTAATCTTCCTTGTGAGTGATCTACTTGTGTCTGCCTCCATCAAGACTATCTCGTTTGTTTTCTTTGCTGTCCATGGAACTCTCAACATTCTTCTTAGAAACCACATCTCGGCTGCCTCAATCTTGTTCTGGCTTTGGTTGTTGACTGTCCACGCCTCTCAACCATACAGCAGTATTGGTTCTATACAACATTCAAGAATCTCTTCCTGATGTTAACTGATTGGCATTTGTTGGTAAGACTGCTTTTCATCTTCTTGAATGCTGTTTTGCCTTGGCCTATTCTGCCGGCTATTTCTGATGTGCATCTGCCATCTGGTGGAGTTACCGTTCCCAGGTATTTAAACTTATCAACCTGTCTCAAGGTTGTGCCGTTTGCTGTTAGTTTGCATGAGGGGATTTCATGTTTTTTACTGATCACCATGACATCAGTCTTCCTGCTGTTTAATTCCAAACCTTTACCTTTGCTTTCTATTTTTAGTATATTCACAAGGTTTTGTAGGTTACTTTCATTTTCTGCAATGAGCACGGTGTCATCTGTGTATCGAATGTTGTTTATCGTTATTCCTCCAACTTTTAATCCAGGGTCTTCCTCTAGGTTTCTCATGATGTTTTCGCTGTAAAGTAAAAACAGATCTGGTGACAAAACACATCCCTGTCTGACTCCTCTTTTGATTTTTGGAAAGAGCTTTATCGTTTTCTATTCTCATTGCAGCTGTTTGTTTCCAGTACATATTTCTGATTATTCGCAGATCTTTTCCATCAATATTGAGTCTTTCTAGTTGGTTGATCAATTCTTCATGTCTTACCCGATCAAAAGCCTTGGTATAATCAACAAAACATGAATACAAGTCCTTATTCAACTCCATTGACCTCTCTATGATACTTCTTAGGATGTATATGCCATTAATAGTTCCTTTCCCTTCCACAAATCCACACTGTTCTTCTGCTATTTCTATTTTGATTCTATTCCTTGTCCTCATCATGATTATTGTTAACAGTACTTTTGTTACATGACTCATCAAACTGATTGTGTGATGGAGTTCGCATTCTATAGCCCCTATCTCCTTTGGAAGTGCAATGAAAATTGATTTTGACATATCATTGGGGATTTTTCCAGTGTCGTAAATTTCATTTAGGAGGTCTGTTATTTTTCCTACACCAAATTCCTCTAGGGCTTCAATCATCTCTGTAGTAATGTTGTCTGGTCCTGGGGCTTTTCATGGTTTCATCTTTTTCAGCGCTGCTCTAACTTCGTCTTTCATTACGGGTGGTCCTTCAAAATTCTTTCTTATGTGTTCTTCTTTCTTATAATGTGTTCTTCGTTTCTGTCATCTCAAAATGGTCTTTAATATACTCTCCCCATCTGTCTAATATTTTGTCTTTTTTCCATGATAAGCGTGCCATCTTTCGATTTTAATTAAGCAACCAGTTGATGTGCATGTATTTTTCCTGTGGACAATTTCTTCAATTCGTCTGTACATACCCTGAGGATCCGTTTTGTGTAGGTCTTCTATCTCTTTGCATTTTGTTTTCAGTCAAGCTTCCTTAGCTTCATTGCACCTATTCCTGATTTCTTTGTTGATCTTCTTGTATATCTCCTCGTTTCTCATTGTCTTCCTCCGTTCTTCCATCAAGCCTAAAATTTCTGTTGTCATCCATTTCTGTTTTGCTTTTCTATCTACCTCAGGGATTTCTTCACAAGCTTCATTTATCGAATTTCTCAACTTTGTCCATTGTTCCTCACCGTCACCAATGTCTTGCAGAGCACTGAATTTGCTTTGAACATGTGCATTAAAATTTTCACGTTAAATTTTTTATGTATCACTTCATCTGTCTTTAAGAGTCCAAGATTTAGTTTGATGTTACTTTTGGTCTGTTTCCTTGTCCGTAATTTCAGCCTAAATCTTCCCACTACAGGATTGTGGTCACTGTTGCAGTCTGCGCCTGGTAGTGTTTTTGCTGACAGTAAAGAATTTCTCAATCTTTTATTAATCAGGATATAGTCAATCTGATTTTTGGTGTTATCTCCTGGACTCATCCAAGTCCATTTCCTTCTATAAGGCTGCTCAAACCAGGTGTTTCCTACTATGAACTCATTCATCTGTGCCCATTCTACAAGTTTCCCTCCCCTTCATTTTGCGTACCAAGGCCATGAGGTCCAACCATATTCTCCGCCCTATCCTGTCCCACTTTACAATGATGATAATGTTAACAAAATTCTCACGAGGACTTTCCATCAAACATTCAACACAGTAAGATCTCTACTCTGTCATTGTAGTAACAAGCTTCCATTATTGCTATTGTTATTGTTTGAAGCCCAGTCAACTGCGCAGAGTCATATCAGGGCTATAACAAACTCTGTGATGATGAAATATTAAATTGGATGAATCGATCAAGAAACACTACAGCTGTTCATCACACACATTCTAATTATTGTGATAAAAAAATGGCACCAGTGACAGTAATTACGAACAAACACACCAATGTAAAAGTGCAGTTGAGGTATCCATATGATTTTTATATACAACTACTATGACAAAGGACCATCGACCAAGAGGACGGCCAAATCTTCGCTACGAAGACACCTTGAAAAAATCCCTCCAGAAATGTGACATTGCTGAAGAACATTGGAAAATCATGGCCACAAACAGGTCTGACTGGAGGCAAGTTATTCGCAAGGGAACAGAAGCTTATGAAAATGAAAGACGAAGCAGCCAAATGGAAAAGCGTGCAGCAAAAAAGGCCAGAACCAGCTCTGCAGAGCGTTCCACTGAGTGTCCAGTATATATACTATGACTAGCCTGAACTGGTCCTAGCATTAGCCCAACTCCCAGACCTAAACCATTGGGGTGTGTATATCAAGAGTGGATTGTCGATCCCAAGGGGTGATGATGGTGGGATCTTCCATCGATCCAACAGATGAGTAGGCATACTAAAGTCCTCATCGTGTGGTGTTGGTCTTCATGTGGGATACAAACTGATCCTGAAGGCATATGTTCTTCCACAGGCGCTGCATCAAAAGGAACCTTGCAAAGGTTCAGCAGAGCGCTCAGGACTACTGCTGTGTACAGATACAGATACAAGTAGTCCCGTAACCCTGAGGTGTAAGGGAATGAGGTGGTAGAGACCTCAACTTTTCTCGAGGCCAGCATTGCAAGGGTGGTGCCCATCTCCTTTCCCCCGATTCGTATTCATACATATTCATATATGCTGTGTACACATAAGTCTTAGTGGCGAGTCTAAAGCCATGGTCTTACCATAACCTCTTGGTCATCCTTCCCAAGGCAGAGATAGCCTCAGAGACGGGCAGCACCACCTTGACATCAAGAGAACTGTTGCTGTTCACTGTACTGCCCAAGAAGCAGATTTTGTCCACAAAGCAGGAGTCTTTTTTTTTCCTTTTGTCGGGGCTGATGAACAGGAAAAACTACTATGATAGAGTCTGGCTTGAATCATGTTGATGGGCACATACATCTTTGTGTTGCATTGACTGGGAGTGATTTCTGTAATGTGATCACATAAGACGCCAATAAGGTAAGTTTATACTTCACATGGCATCAGTGGCGTCAGCGCATAAGGAGTTCATTTCGAGTGCAGAGGCGTTATTGTGAGAAACTGAAAGTGAAAGGTTGTGTTCCATCTTTTCTTTTTTAACATTTTTTGATTCATGTTATACATATGTACATATACAAACATACTGACATACAAACAAAACTCATTATTTCAATCTATGAAGACAAGCGTAACAAGTGTCACATACATTAGAGACAATCGTTCCACAGAAAGTTTCACTGATCACCCTCAGCAATATCAAACTGTACAACGACTAATACAAGCTGATAACTTACATTACAAAAAATGTGAAGCCTGTCATATTTTACAACTGGAACACATCTTGATCCCCGTCTGATCTCACACCACGGTGCACGCATTCATGCATACACCTATTTTCCTTTTCTAGGTTGTATTCAATCTATGTGTATAACACGATCAATGTCCATTTCCATGCAATTTTTTTCTGATGTTGGACATTTTGTAATTTGAAAGAAAAGAACTGTTATCTACAAGGGAGAAAAAGGAGAAGATTTTCTTTTTCTGTGGGTCACGCAATGCGGAACACATTAATGTGAATGCGTCTTCCAACAGCGTGTGGTGATGTGGTGTTTGTTATCATTTTCAGTCATGCCCTACTCCCGTGTTGGGTCTTCCCCTGCCCACACACGCCAGAACGTCAAATACCCTGATAGTGATCAGCCGCCCCCGCTTCCTTGTAACAGAGC
>JAPXFY010000030.1:14889130-14896630 GCA_030674185.1 Monoplex corrugatus | reverse complement strand
AAGAAGAAAATAAAAGTTTTTTTAGTAATTATATCTAATTTTATTTTATTAAGTTTACAATATAAGTTGTGTTCTGTGATTGTATCTAATTTCATTCTTTCATGTATCTATTAAGTTTACAATATAAGTTGTGTTCTGTGATTGAATCTGATTTTCTTCTTTCATATATCTATTAAGCTCAAATTAAAAGTTGTTTTCTGTTATTATATATAATTTCATTCTTTCATGTATCTATTAAGTTTACAATAAAAGTTGTTTTCTGTGATTGTATCTGATTTTCTTCTTTCATATATGTCTATTGCTATGCAACGGTTTGGCTTCAGCAACAAAAATAACATAATCACAAACCAGTAAAAGTGGGATTCCATTCAGACAGTAGCTGAATTTTAAGAAATTGATAAACAATGTTAAATGGAAAAGTTAGGAATTACAATCTCAAAGAACTTTTCTTCTCACACAGACGTCGAAAGAATCCAATAGACAGGAGAAGAAACGATAGCGTATCAAAAGAACTGAATGTTAAGCACCAAGTGCTAACAGAGATTAAAAAAAGAAAGCTGAAATACGTGGGCCATGCGATCAGAACCACCAAAACCAGATTTGGTACCAACGGTCCTGCAAGGGGAAAGCTGAGGCGTGGAGAAGAAAGGGACGACCGCACACCTCCTACTTCAGCAACGTCACTGATGTCTGTGGTCTGGGGATCCAGGAAGTTGCCCACAGATGTCTCATATATATAGCTCAGTTGTGTGACCTGGAGAAGGCTTGTGACGTCGAGCGAGGCTTCTACCGCCGATCCCGATGAAAGAGAAAGGTAAAATGATAACACCGAAAAACGCTTCAAATTTTTAATGAATTTGTTTCATGATCAGAACAAAAGTTTATTTTCTCTGCACAGTGTCTCCAAGACACCCAGCAGTGTGTGACGTAAAGATTACTTAATACGTGTACAAACATGGCCGCTGTCTGTAGTCCTCATTTCTTTACAAGAAGACGAATCACAACGTGATACTGTTTTGAAGATTTATTGCACTGTATCTAGTGGTGTAAGATCATGAACACTTTTTTATGAAAAGTTTCATGTTAGCAACATTGCTTTTGTGTTTTCCTCGGTGAGATGTAAGATGATCTGACTTCGACGAACTCAGTCGGTTTGATTCTCTTTTGCAACTTGAACATACAGACTTAAGAAAATTGCTCAAGTCTAGGTAAACGTATATATAGCTCTATTTCACCGTTTGGTTGTATACATGTACACACATATATATATATATATATATATATATATATATAGAGAGAGAGAGAGAGAGAGAGAGAGACAGACAGACAGACAGACAGACAGACAGACAGGCAGGCAGACAGACAGGCAGGCAGAGACAGACACAGACACAGGCACAGACACAGACACAGACACACAGACAGACAGAGACTGAGAGACAGAGAGAGACACAGAGAGAGGGGAGCGAGAAAAGGAGAGAGAGAGAGAGAGAATATATCGTGTACTGACATTAAAGATAATAGAGACTGACAAAATTTTTCGGCCAACTGGATTTTGTCAAGAGTTTATAAAAGCAAACAACTTAGCAGGAAAAAAAAAACAGTGGACAAATTTCTTAGAATCAATAAGTTACAATAATAACAAAACAAACAGAGCAAACATTTTCTCCTTCCTCTGCTTTCCCTCCTAAGTGTTGTGTTTTATTCCTGGCTGTCTTTTTATAAGCTTGAAAAATGCCAGTTGGCCGAAAATTTGCGCCTGTCGTGTTGTTATTGTAGTTGACCGAAAATTTGCACCTGTCTTCTTGTTGTTGTTTTGTTTTTTTGGCAAGCTATTTTGGTGTTATTCTGGTTCCCATTTGCTTAAATGTTGGCGATCACTTTGATTTAGATACTCATGATACTCACCTCTCCGTAGAAAAAGGATTTGCTTCAAAACATGTTCTTGAATCTTGATGTACACAATAAAATCTTCATTCATAAGAATACTGTCTTAAATGGTTTTGTTTTACGTTATAGTTTGTTTCTATGTAGACAATACTTGTTTTATATGTATAAAATTTATATCATTTCTGTTAACACATTGTTTGTTGATGCTTGATTATCGTACAGCAAAAAGATGTAATTTGAGAAACAAATTCATAAAAAACATGTTGACATTTGCTTAGATCTTGATGTTTGTTTTTATATTTCCAATGTATAAAAGATCATTATGTATATTCTTTATCCTATATGGAGTTCATATATCAACAATGTCTTTTCATATGTGTATAATTTTTGTCATTTGTCGTTGCCACAAAAAAATTAAAAATTGATATACTCAAATCTCAGTGGAGATATTCTAAGAATTAAAACACTTTGTGTGTGGTGTTACCTTGTCAGTTTGTTAAAAGAAATTGTAAACGTAATTGTCTACAATGTTTCTCAGTAGATATACATGTAGTTCAAAACGGTATATCAATAGTCATTTGAGTTTAGGTGCCACGCACATAATATAGTCAAAATTAAGAAAATATCTGTGAAATTCACACATAAATACTGAAAACATATATGTGACTTCTCACCACGAAATCAGTCAGTCTTAACTAGCATTTTGGGTATTTTGAGATATACTTATCACTTGAAAGTGTACATTCTGCTGATTATTTTGGTACCTGAATAAAGCTTGTACTAAAATAAAAAGTAGAAGTTATGTATGTTTAAAGTCACTAAGTTGTATGACGGCCATTTTGAGAAAACGTCCTCTAAAGTTTTTGTGTGCTGTCCTACACATTTTCCTTAAATTTCTTTATTTGGTGGCTTTGACCCACTTTGTTTCCAATTTTCGCTGTTATTATCTAAAAGGTGCACCAAAGAGCTTTCCATCAGTATGTTACATGTGCGGTGCGGATACTGTACAGGTTACGGTTCATAATAAGAGACAAAAATAGGTATTTTTGGTAGGAAATTGCGTTTTTTCTGCTGCGATCAGTGCATTAAATTACCATTTTAAACTGATTAACAATATTTTTACAAGAAAAAGATTTCTGTGGGGAATAGATTATAGTCTACAGAAATCAATTTTGAGAAAAAGTCAAAACACACCAGATAGACCCTCAGTCACCTTTTCAGCTCCTAGTGCTGTTCGACTGACTGCGAGTTAAGACTGATTTCGTGGTGGGAGGTCACAATTATGTAAAGAACAATTATGCATTGTCTGAACACTCATATTTCTAGTATATGATCAACGGAAAATATACTAAATCAAGTTTGAAATATATTCTCGTGTTTAGACATCACTGATGAATGACAGCAAAGAAAGAAAAACGAAGATGACAACGTAACTTAAGAGCTATTTTTTCCAGAAGGTAAGTTAATAATAGCGCTTCCTGGCAGTAAACCGCATAACATCACGATCAGTCTGTGCATTATACTTCGGTATAGTCGCTTTTTAAAAGTCTTTCTATTTGGATGATAATCTTTTACCTTGCATGTGTGCAAATAGTGCTTAGGAAAGAGTATGATAAAGTCAGATGCAACATTAGTATGTTTGAATACTTTTTTTCTGTGCCAAAAGAACGACATTCTCTGTAATCCATATTTTTGAATCTGTTTCATACTCGATCTTAAACATGTTTTCGATCATCTGTCAAGATTGTGGCTGCTTTCACATTTCCCAAAATGTGTTTAATGCAAGATTATAGACACTATATTGTATTGGTATATGTTAATCTAGAATCTCGAAGAATGACACATTCCTATAACCCAGTGTATAACCCTACATGTAATTTAAAACCATTTCATTCCAACTTCTTGAATCTTTTTACTTTGAATTCCCGTTTATATTTGGACGAAATTTTCGTTCTCATTTATCACACCTCAGTGGTTTTGCATCATCCTTAGTTAATATATCATACTACAATCTTGTACCTTTGGTAACAGAGAATAGCTTTTGTAGGTAAATATTCATATCCATTTTGCATTGTTGTGTACAGTAATGTTGCTCTTCATTATCAAATCCTTACATTTGAAGTAGTTTAACTATCAGTGTTAAACAGGTTTTCGATCATTGGCCAAAAGTTGTGGCTGATTTCACATTTCCGAAAAAATGTGTTCAATATGTTCCTTTACAAGATTACAGAAATTACATATGTTGGTACTTGTTAATCCCATTTCTCGAAGAATGACACTTGTTGCAAGCTTACAACTGGTATGTGTTGTAAAATATACACGTGTACTAGGCTTTCTTTTAAGCTCTTTATATGTTATGGAAGTTACCATTGTCTGCAATAAAGTTAACAATACGAGAAAAACCTTTGGTTGTCCATGATCTATGTCTTATTAAACTTCTCCCGATCTGTATCCGTTCATTATAGAATAAAGGTTCTGCAAGAGCGTCATCTGTAGTGCTAAGCTTTACACAAAAAATCTTAAATGTATCAAAAACGTGTTACCAGAAAATAGTTTTCGTGTTAACATCTATATTAATGTTTGGTTCATATTACTTAAACTTTCTATGAATGGATTATCTGTACATACTATTCTTTCCCACTTCTTATTTCCTTGGCCAAGAAAGTTTCAAAGCTAAAATATCCGCTTTTATATCTTGTACGCATAGGCCCCTTTATGTATATTTTTCATCGCAGTTTTCTTGTTGATTATATTGGGCTTGTTGTCCCAAAGAAACCATAGCACTATTTTGTGAATTCCTGATAAAATTATCTGGTTGGTTTGGGAGCATAATCCATAAATATATCAGTTTTGAAAGAATTAAAGATTCCAATACAGCACTACGGCCAAGTGATGTTATTTGCATTTTCATCCATGTTTTACAAGAACATTTGTTTCTGGTAATTTTTCAAAATACTTAATCGTTTCACAGTCTCTTGCGTCATTCATGAATCATATTCCAAGGATTTTGCATTTTGGCGGATTCCAGTTGATTCCTCAAAAAATCTCCAGGTGTCATTTAATTAATTAAGTTTAAATCCTTTAACATTTCCTCAACTGCATCCCTTGTGTAACGGTTATTGATACGTTTATAACTATACTTTTTACGAGATGGATCAATCACGAGGCTAAAGTCTCCAGCTACTATAATGCTATTACACTCCAGTTACAATTTTATTAACATAATTGAATTCAATATCCACTCCATTACGGCCGCATGTATGTGCTAACAGAAATTTCTCTTCTTGAGTATGACCTGGAATGATAACAATTTCTGTAATGTCTTTTATAAACTTCGTTAATCATAAATTCAAAATATTCAAGTATACTAAAATGGGACAAAAACGTACAGTGAACATTACAGTTACTTAAAAAAAACAATCGGATAATACTCAGAGAGTGTGCCAACCAAGGATCAGCGCAAAAAAAGCATAATTCAAACAATACAGAGCAAAGAATGATAAATACATATCGTATATGACATATGGGAGGATGTTTTCGTCATTTTGCGCAAGAAAATGATTTTTCTGATCACACACACACACACACACACACACACACACACACACACACACACACACACACACACACACACACACTCACATTCACATCACACACACACACACTAACACACACACACCACATACACACACTCACACACACTCTCTCTCTCTCTCTCTCGCTCTCTCACTCACACACACACACACACACACACACACACACACAACACACACACACACACACACACACACACACACACACACACACATACACGCACACACACACACACACGTACACGCTCACACAGACATGTGATTAAATGAAGTTGAGGTTTAAGAGTATGAATCAGTCAAATTTATGGAAATTACTTATCTATATCATTATTTTTTATAATATTATGATAAACTGATAGACTTCCTGTAGAATATCAGGTCATAGATGATGCGTGTGTTTTAGGATGATACATGCATGTATCAGCAGTAGATGTTGTCATTTTTATGATTACCTTACGCTGAATAAAGAGAAATATCAATGTTTTTGCGTGAATATATTCTGTGTGGTGGCTGTACATGTAGACCTAGAAACATCCATCAGTGCCTATAATTGTAAAGTCCATATATACGTTTCCTTACTTTTGTTGTAAACTCAAACGAAGATGTATCACTGTATAAACAGGTTTTATGTTTTCTTCATTTTGATTTTGTTCTTGATCATTTATTACTGAATTTCTATTTTCGACGAGGAACAAGACAGTTTTTTGGATTTATTGAATTGAATGTACAGAATGTATACATTTCTTTATAAAAATATTGACTTAAACCTTCTGTGTGTCTGTGTATGTGCGCATGCTTGAGTGTATGTATCGACCTGAAAGTGTATGTGTGTTTGTGCATGTGTATGTGTGTGTGTGCGTGTGTGTGTGCAAATGTGTGTGTGTGTGTGTGAAAGAGACAGACAGACACACAGACAGACAGAGAGAAAGAGAAAGAGACAGACAGACAGACAGACATACAGACAGAGAGAGAGAGAAAGGGGAGAGAGAGAGAGAGAGTGAGAGAGAGAGAGAGGTGGTAAACAGGATCAGAATGACTGAGCATACATGATGCTCATGTGCGCGAACATGAAATGATTCAACAACAGACAGAATATTCTCGCTTTCACACTTTTGTCGAGAGGTTGAGTGGTCCATTCAGTTCTAAAACACCTTTACATTTCTTTGGGTATTCATGTTCTTCAATGTTTTGGTTTTGGTTGACTGGTTCGTTAACTGGTTGGTGAAACAAAACACAAATCCCACAAACGAAGGCCACACACACACACACACACACACACACACACACACACCCCATCACACACACACCATCACCACCACCACCATTACCATCACCACCACAACCACCACCATTATCATTACTACCACCTCACCATAACACAGCAAGTACACAAGTTCACCTTCAATAAAGTTTATTCATGATGTTTTAATTTTACAGAACACAGAGCTTGTTTTCTTGTGCACAGAAGAAAACAACTGTGTTGCCTATTTGGTTGTCCCCCCATGAATAAATCAAAAACCAATGGGGACATACAAAAACCAAGCCAGTCAGACATGATTGGACAAAGAATCCGATTCTTTCAAATCTGATTGGACAACGAAACTGGGTCAGTCAAATCCAGTCGGTCAAGGAAACTGGGTCAAAGGTTGAGGAGGTCAGTAGGTGATTTTGGCATTGCCTGCGTTGGTGCACGTGGCTTAGCTCCTGGCAGGTTTCACATTGCCGCTGTTTAACACAGGAACAATTCAGCTACTTACAAAAGTGATACAAACTGATACAGCATTGTTCGTTTGTTTGTTTGTTTGTTTGTTTGTTTGTTTGTGCGTGTGTGTGTACGTGTGTGTGTGTGTGTGTGTCTGTGTGTGTGTGTGTGTGTGTGTGTGTGTATGTGTGT
The DNA here is from genome assembly GCA_030674185.1 of Monoplex corrugatus. Taxonomy (NCBI): domain Eukaryota; kingdom Metazoa; phylum Mollusca; class Gastropoda; order Littorinimorpha; family Ranellidae; genus Monoplex; species Monoplex corrugatus. Next base: position 14,889,256 of record JAPXFY010000030.1, on the reverse strand, counting down.
GTGTGTGTGTGTGTGTGTGTGTGTGTGTGTGTGTGTGTGTGTGTGTGTGTACTGTGTGTGTGTGAGTGTGCGTGTGTGAGAGAAAGAGAGTGAGAGAGTTTGCGTGTGTGTGTGAGTGTGTGTGTC
>JAPXFY010000030.1:14876630-14886630 GCA_030674185.1 Monoplex corrugatus | reverse complement strand
ATACAGCATTAACCCTAACCCTAATTCTAACCATAACCTTAACCCTAACCAAAACCCTAACCCTAACCCATCGTATACAGCTTAACCCTAACCCTAACTCTAACCCATCATATACAGCATTAACCCTAACACTAAATCTAACCCTAACCCTACCCTAACCCTAAACCAAACCTTAACCCTGACCCTAAGCATTAACCATAACCATGACCCTAACCCTAACCCCTAACCCTAACCTTAACCCTAAACCATAACCCTAACCATAACCATAACCATAACACTAACCCTAAACTTAAGCCTAACCCATCATATCCAGCCTTAACCCTAATCCTAACCCTAACCCTAAGCCTTAGCCCTAAACCTATCTATAACCCTAACCCTAACCCATCATATACAGCCTTAACCCCAATCCTAACTCTAACCCTAACCCTAACCCTAACCCATCGTATACAGCCTTAACCCTAACCCTTACTCTAACCCTAACCCTAACGCTAACCCTAACCCTAACAATAACCCATTGTATACAGATTTAACCCTAACCCTAACCCTAACTCATTGTATACAGCTTTAACCCTAACCCTAACCCAAACCCTAACCCTAACACTAAACATAACTCTAGCCCTAACCCTAACCCTCACCCTAACACTAACCCTACCCCTAAGCCTTAACCCTAACCTTAACCCTTACACTAACCCCTAACCCTAACCCCAACCCTAAGCCTTCACCCTAACCTTAACCCTAACCCTAACCCTTACCCTAATCCCTAACCCTAACCCATCATATACAGCCTTAAGCCTAACCCTAACCATAACCATAACCCTAACATTAACTCTAACCCTAACCCTAACCCTAAACCTAAACTTAACCCTAACCCTAACCCTATCCCATCATACACAGCCTTAACCCTAACCCTAACCCTAACCCTAATTCTAACCCATCCTATACAGTCTTATCCCTAACCCTAACCTTAAGCATTAACCCTAACCCTAACCTTAACCCTATCCATAACCATAACCCCAACCCTAACCCTAAGTCTTCACCCTAACCCTAACCCTAACCCTTATCCTAATCCCTGACCCTAACCATAACCCTAACTCTAACCCTAACCCTAACCTTACTCTAACCCTAACCCAAACCCATTGTATACAGCCTAAACCATAACCATAACCCTAAACCTAACCCTAACCTGAACCCTAACCCATCATATACAGCCTTAACCCTAACCCTAATCCGAACCCTAACCCTAATCCATTCTCCACTTACCCATCATATACAGCCTTAACCATAACCATAACCATAACCATAACCATAACCATAACCCTATTCCTAACTCTAACCCAAACCTTAACCCTAACCCTTTTCCATCATATACAGCCTTAACCCTTACCCTAACCCTAACCCTAACCTTAACCCTAACCCTATCTTAACTCTAACCCTACCCCTAACCCTCAACCTAAACCTAACCATAACCATAATCCTGACCCTATGCCATGATATAAAGCCTTAACCCTAACCCTAACCCTAACCTAACCCTTACCTTAACCCATTGTATCCAGCTTTAACCCTAACCCTAACCCTACCCTAATCCTAACTCGAACCCTAACCCTAACCCTAAACCTAAACCTATCCCTAGCCCTAACCCTAACCCATCATATACAGCTTTAACCCTAACCCTAACCCTAAACCTAACCCTAACCCTATTCCATTGTATACAGCCTTAACCCTAACCCTAACCCTAATCCTAACCATAACCATAACGATAATTCTAACCCTAACCCAAACCCTAAACCTAACCCATCCTATACAACCTTAACCCTAACCCTAATCCTAACTATAACCCTAACCCTAACCCATCCTCCAACTACCCATTATATACAACCCTAACCCTAACACTAACCCTAACCCTAACATAACCCTAACCCTAACCTTATTCCATCGTATACAGCCTTAACCCTAACCCTAACCCTAACTCTAACCCTAACCCTAACCCTAACCCTAACCCTAACCTTAACCCATTGTATACAGCCTTAACCCTAACCCTAACACTAACCCTAACCCTAACCCATCGTATATAGCATTAACCCTAACCCTAACCCTTACCCTAACCCTAACCCTAACCCTAACTCTAACCCTAACCCTAACACTAACCCTAACCCATCATATACAGCCTTAACCCTACCCTAACCCTAATGCTAACCTTACCCTAACCCTAACCTTAAGCCTGAACCCTAACCCTAACCCTAACCCTTACCCTAACCTCTAACCCTAACCCTAACCCTAACCCTAACCTAACCCTAACCCTAACTCTAACCCATCGTATACAGCCTTAACCCTAACCCTAACCCTAACCTTAACCCTAACCCTAACCCTAACCCTAATCCTAACCCTAACCCTAAATATACTTCCTTAACCCTACCCTAGCCCTAACCCTAACCCTGACTTTAAGCCTTACCCCTAATCATAACCATAACCATAACCATAACCCCTAACCTAACCCTAACCTTAACCCTAACTCTAACCCATCATATACAGCCTTAACCTTAACCCTAACCCTAACTCTAACCCATCACATACAGCCTTAACCCTAACCCTAACCCTAACTCTAACCCATAGTATCCAGCCTTAACTGTAACCCTAACCCTAACTATAACCATAACCCTTACCCTTACCCTAACCCTAACCTTAACCCTAACCCTAACCCTAACCCTAATCCTAACCCTAACCCTAACCCTAAATATACTTCCTTAACCCTACCCTAGCCCTAACCCTGACTTTAATAAGCCTTACCCCTAATCATAACCATAACCCCTAACCTAACCCTAACCTTAACCCTAACTCTAACCCATCATATACAGCCTTAACCTTAACCCTAACCCTAACTCTAACCCATCACATACAGCCTTAACCCTAACCCTAACCCTAACTCTAACCCATAGTATCCAGCCTTAACTGTAACCCTAACCCTAACTATAACCATAACCCTTACCCTAACCCCTAACCCTAACCCTAACCCTGACTCTAACACTAACCCTAACCCTGACTTTAACCCTAACCCTAACCCTATCCCTAACCCTCATACTAAACCCTAACTCTAACCCTAACCCTAACACTAATATTAACCCTAAAATGAACCCAACCCTAACCCTAACTCCAACACTAATTCTAACCCTAACCCCAAACCTTACCCTCACTGTATTATGGTAGGTATGGAAGGCTAAACAGACAGACTAAGGGAGACGATCCATCACGAATGGTTGATGGAAATCAGTTTTTGAACATATTTATGTGTTAAGCCTGCTGTTTATCCAATACAACTGCTTTAAGAACAAGTGAGAACTGAAGTGATAAGAGACTGGGCATTCAGGTGGTTATCTGGAAATGAAGAGCTGATTTTAAGTCATTTCTCGTAAGTTTTGATTAAAAGACTAAAGGACATAACTCATTAGAGTTATCTTCCATGTTGTACTTCTCAAATCTAATACAGTTTGCGCTACCCATTCAGCTAGCATAGAAGCAGATACAAAGTACAAAAACAGTAAGCTCAGAACACCGTATCATGAGAACACCATTCAACTAGCATAGAAGCAGATACAAAGTACAAAAACAGTAAGCTCAGAACACCGTATCATGAGCTTGTTCATAACATACAGACCTAAGTCGTTAATACACTGAACTTCTGTCATCTTGACATGGACGCATACGGAGTGAATACAAAGACGATAAAAAAGATCCATCACGAATGTTCTGAGCTTACTGTTTTTGTAATTTGTATCTGCTTCTTTGCTAGCTGAATGGGTAGCGCAAACTGAGTTTGATTTGAGAAGTACAACATGGGAGATAATTCTCAAGAGTTATGTTCTTTGAATAATTCTACAAAAATTCTCCGTGCTTCCCTCTTATTTCTTTGGTAAAAGACTAAAATTATCTGGACATAAAGAAGTGATTTTAAACTATTTCTCATAAGTTTTAATGAACGACTAAAGTCATCTGGAAATAGAGAGCCGGTTTTAAACCATTTCTCATAAGTTTTAATGAACGACTAAAGTCATCTGGAAATAGAGAGCCGGTTTTAAACCATTTATCGTAAGTTTTAATTCAAGACTGAAGTTATCTGGAAAGAAAGAGCTGATTTGTAACAATTTCTTGTAGTTTTAAAGCATAGAAAATTAGAATGGGCACTGTAGAAATTGTCCTCATTCTTTCTGTTATTATTATTGTTGTTATGATTATGATTATCATCATTATTATTATCATTATTATTATTGTTGTTATCGTCATCATCATCACCATTATCATCATCATCATCATCATCATCATCATTATCGTTGTTATTGTTGTTGTTGTTGTTGTTGTTGCTGTTATTACTGCTACTACTACTACTACTACTACTACTACTACTACTACAACTATCATAATCATCATCATCATCATTTTTCTTCTTCTCCTTCTTTTTCTTCTTCTTCTTCTTCTTCTTCTTCTTATTATTATTATTATTATTATTATTATTACCCTTATCAACAGAGAAAGAGAACGGGGAGTAGGTAGGTGGTAAGCACCAAAAATAATTGATCGTCTTTGTACACAGGCGTGTGAAAGAGTGAGCAAACCGGAAGGATGCAGATGGACACAGGACTGGTTATAAGTAAGTGTGACAGAGTGAGCCTTTGGGACAGAATCTTTATTTATTCATTTATGTATTTATTCATTTATTTATTTATTCATTTATATATTTATCTATCTATTTATTTATCTATTTATTTATTTATTTACTTATCTATATATTTATTTATTATTTATTTATTTATTTATCTATTTACTTAGTTGCTTATTTATTCATTTGTTTGTTTGTTTATTTATTTATTTCGTGACAGTGAACTGACCGTGTGAAACTTGGGATGCTGTCGCCTTTCAGAGGTTTTAAATGAATGGGGTGGATGTGTCACGAGAACGTGGTACGGGTATTTTAAAGGACGCAGACACAAAAATGAACATTAATAAATAAGGTTAGAAAAAGACAAGCATCATTTTGAGGACATTTTACAAGGCAAGAGAAATTTAGAGTAGGCCTACCTAGTCACAACAGGAAAACTGGACGGAAAAGAGCACCGGGTAGACCCAGGGAGAAAATATTGGACGGACTTACGGAGCGGATGAAGACACAGAGGGTGGGAGATGTATTTGCAGCGGCAAGGGATAGATTCGCATGGAGGGTCATGACTGCCAACGCCATGCAGATGGGCTCATGATGATGATGATGATGATGATGATGATGATGATGATGATGATGATGATGATGAATAAAGTGCTGAAGGAACGAGACGAAGATGTCTAATTAAGAAATCTGGGGTTCGATCTTCCACGGGTACCCCCTGCATTGTGGGTACAGGATGGAGAGGGTTTTTTAGTTTGGTTGGCTGGGTGTTTTTTTCGTGTTTTTTTTGTTGTTGTTGTTGTTGTTGGGTTTTTTTCGATATTCCAGGTTAACCCTTTGACTTACGCACCATGCCCACCAGCATCCTGCATTGTCAACCCTGAAAAATTTAACTATTTGACCCCCTCACCCTATCCACCAGCTTCCTGTAGGAAGCTGGTGGATAGGGTGAGGGAGGAAGCTGGTGGATAGGGTGAGGGAGTCAAAGAGTTAAGTTTTTGCATTTGATCGATAGGGTGCGGGACCCAAAGGGTTAACAGGTCTCCAAACCTTTTTAGTGCCTTAACCCTTTTAACGCGTCTGTGTACGCAGACCGTCAAGTTAAACGTCAAAGGTTCTGTAAAGTCGTGTCAGTCAGTGGTCGATGGTTTACGGAAAAATGACAACATCCAAAAAGCACACGCACTACCAAAGATGGAGTCAGCCTGTGCAGACTGTGCAGCAACATACTGCTTGCACAGCGTGTGTGAAAACAACGTGCGTGTTACACGCGTCATGATACAAACCAGAACGCTTGAAAACAAAAACTCAATAAAACCAGTCGCCGTGGTGTAGTGGTTAACTCAACGGACTACCGACTGGAAGGTTATGGGTTCGAATCAGCCAACAGTCCCTTCAAAACTATATCATTGTGGGATTTTTCGGCTCTAATCGGCTCCTACCCAGAGTTGGGCGTGCTATGGGCTCATTGGGAAGACTGGGACCACACAGTCGAGTCTCATCCACTTCACGGATGTGTCATTGAATGTGTTGCTCAAATCCTCTGACCAGCACCGCAGGTGTCTGTATCTCTTGGGCCTGGTTGATGCCAGGATATATCATGATAGTAAGCGTAGAGTACAGCCTTGTCACGCAGTCTCAGTCCTAGATGGAACTTTATAGCATTATGATTATCATCCTCACTGACATCATCATCGTGGCATTGTCCAAAAAAAAATTGTGCCAGCTTCTGTGGCCATTAATGATGGCGTAGAAAATGCAGCGAAAAACGAAAAGGTGAGCACAAAGGTTTTAGCCTCCTTAAGTGCGATGAGCCTTAAAAAATCAAACAAACAAAAAAACAACTCTATAAAGCAACGAAAAGAAAATCACTCCTACACCGCCCCAGTTGAAAAGCCAGAGTTTAAACCACTCAACATCCACGACTTGTAACAGCTGCGACGATGGCCTTCTTCGCGAAGGGGTGCGGCGACTCGTAAAGCGAAAAGGTGTGAATGGATTACATCATACTGTAACCCGGCAGCCTTCAGCTTTGGCTGCGCTTTGTTCTCACGGCGTTTGGCTTGGGGGCTTTGATGGCAGCTGCTAATTTAAAATGGTGTTCAAAATAAATGCGACTGCCCGCGTCCAAGCAAACAGGAACCAGAAGAACAAGTAAACCAGAAAGAACGCGTATTCAATCAACAAGACAAGACAAGCGCAAATTTTCGGCCAACCGGCCTTTGTCAAGCGCGAATGCACGATCACAAACAGACACCAAACAACGGATAATAACAAAAAGACTAAAACTTCCCTGCCGCCTCGTCCAGTGGATAAAAAGGGACCAAATGGCATGCCGATGTGCCTATGAGCAGTGGTAAGAAGTGGGGAGAGGGGAGGCAACTATGGTGTGTTATAACAATGCTGAAATTTTCGGCCGTAGACAGTAGCGCTTTTTTGTCACCAGTACATCAAAGGAAGTGTTCTGCTGTCTGGTCAGGGACCTCGCGGGGAGGAGGGGAGGGAGGGGGTGGGGGTAGTACAAGTCTGAAGTGCTTGCTAATTAACGTGGTGGTTCAGTCTTTTGTGCCCCAGTCCGCGAAGGGAGGCTACTGACTTGCTCTTGCTCGGACAGGCGATGATAACACAAGTAATTGATTTCGTTCGTTACTTCACATGTCAAAGATGTATGTGATGCGTCTAGTGTGACGGCTAGTGACTAGTGACTGCGTGCTTGTCACCTCTCATTTTCACAGCCTACACCGCTGGCTAGCACTGCTGCTTGCAGCTAAGCGAAAAAAAGAGCAGAAGGCGTAAGTCTCTTCCTGTCAGTACATAGCCTCTCCATCAGCAAGTCCTACGTTGTGCCTCCTCGTGGTGACAGGCGGTAACTGAGCACCTGTCTGGATATGCCCTGGTGCCCACGAACCAGATCCCCAAGCTATGGGTAAATAGCTCCACTGCCTTGTGGACATCTCAGGAGAGAGTAAGGCTAAGGGAGTTAACCCTGAAAAAAAACGATGGAAGGCAAGGGGAAACCACCATCGTAGTGTCCCCAGGACAATCATGGACAAAAGAAAGATGAAGAATGAAGTTAAAGACGTGAATAGGTGCTCCTGTGGAGCACCTTCGTCCAGTAGGGACTGTCATGCGGCGCAGGTGACACCAGACCATCAGCCAGCTACTGCGACCAAAATCAAAGCTAAAGTCAAAATTAGAAACACCAAAATAGCAACATGGGAACATCAGAACACTGTTGCAGAAGGGAAAATTAGACAACATCAAAATGGAGATGGAAAGGCTTAACATCAGTATTTTAGGACTAGGGGAAGTGAGGTGAAAGGGGGCAGGCATGATAACATCAGGAGAATACACAGTGATATACTATGGTGGTAATTCACATGAAAGACGAGTAGGCATCATAATGGACAAAGACAAATCAAAAGCAGTTAAGGGGTACTGGGCTGTGTCCGACAGAGTTTTGCTGGTCAAATTGGGAGGCAAACCATTTGATATCAACATCATACAGGTATATGCACCAACATCCGCAAGTACTCAGGAAGACATCGACAACTTCTACGAAGTATTAGAGATGGCCAAGGTCCAATGTAAATCACAAGAAGTTACAGTCATAATGGGAGATTTTAATGCTAAAGTGGGACAAGATAGGGTGGAGGATATAGTTGGACCTCATGGCCTTGGTACACAAAATGAAAGGGGAGGGAAACTTGTAGAATGGGCACAGATGAATGAGTTCATAGTAGGAAACACCTGGTTTGAGCAGCCTAATAGAAGAAAATGGACTTGGATGAGTCCAGGAGATAATACCAAAAATCAGATTGACTACATCCTGATCAACAAAAGATTTAGAAATTCTTTACTGTCAGCAAAAACACTACCAGGCACAGACTGCAACAGTGACCACAATCTTGTAGTGGGAAGGTTTAGGCTGAAATTGAGGAAAAGGAAACAGACCAAAATCTTGGATTCTTAAAGACAGATGAAGTGATACGTAAAAAATTTAATGTACATGTTCAAAACAGATTCAGTGCTCTGGAAGACGTTGGTGACAGTGAGGAACAATGGACAAAGTTCCGAAATTCGATAAATGAAGCTTGTGAAGAAATCCCAAAGGCAGATAGAAAAGCAAAAAAGAGCTGGATGACTAATGAAATTCTGGGCTTGATGGAGGAAAGGAGGAGGGCAAAGAGAAACGAGGAGATATACAGGAAGATAAACAAAGAAATCAGGTATAGGTGCAATGAAGCTAAGGAAGCTTGGCTGAACACAAAATGCAAAGAGATAGAAAACCGACACAAAATGAATCCCCAGGGTATGTAGGCCTACAGACGAAATGAAGAAATTGTCTACAGGAAAAATACATGCACATCAACTGGTTGCTTAAAATCGAAAGATGGCACGCTTATCATGGAAAAAGACAAAATACTGGACAGATGGGGAGAGTACATTAAAGACCTTTTTGAGGATGACAGAAACGAAGAACACATTATAAAAAAGAACTTTGAAGGACCACCCATAATGAAAGATGAAGTTAGAGCAGCTTTGAAAAAGATGAAACCAGGAAAAGCCCCAGGACCAGACAACATTACTACAGAGATGATTGAAGCCCTGGAGGAATTTGGCATAGAAAAAAAAACTCCTTTAAATGAAATTTACGACACTGGAAAAATCCTCAAAGATATGTCAAAATCAATTTTCATTACACTTCCAAAGAAGACAGGGGCTATAGAATGCGAACTCCATCGCACAATCAGTTTGATGAGTCATGTAACAAAAATCCTGTTAAGAATAATCATGACGAGGACAAGGAATACAATCAAAAGAAAAATAGCAGAAGAACAGTGTGGATTTGTGGAAGGGAAAGGAACTATTAATGCCATATACATCCTAAGAACTATCATAGAGAGTTCAATTGAGATGAAGAAGGATTTGTATCTATGCTTTGTTGACTATACCAAGGCTTTCGATCGGGTCCGACATGAAGAATTGATCAACCAACTGGAGAGACTCAATGTTGATGGAAAAGATCTACGAATAATCAAGAATATGTACTGGAAACAAACAGCTGCAATGAGAATAGAAAACAATATAAGCTTTTTCCAAAACATCAAAAGAAGAGTCAGACAGGCTTGTGTTTTGTCACCAGATCTGTTTTCACTTTACAGTGAAAACATCATGTGAAACCTAGAAGACCCTGGATTAAAGGTTTGAGGGAAAATGATAAACAACATTCAATACGCAGATGACACCATGCTAATTGCAGAAAATGAAAGGGACCTACAAAACCTTGTGAATATACTAGAAATAGAAAGCAAAGGTAAGGGGTTGGAACTAAACAGCAGGAAGACTGAA
>JAPXFY010000030.1:14869130-14871630 GCA_030674185.1 Monoplex corrugatus | reverse complement strand
ACTACAGTCATACAGGATCATGGATTAGTCATATCCAGGGATCATGGAACTATCAGGTCAGTATCCAGGGATCATGGACACTATCAGGTCAGTATCCAGGGATCATAGAGCACTATCAGGTCAGTATCCAGGGATCATAGAGACTATCAGGTCAGTATCCAGGGATCATAGGACCTATCAGGTCAATCAGTGGACATCAGTCAGTATCCAGGATGGACACTATCAGGTCAGTATCTAGGAAGCATGGACACCATCAAGTCAGAATCTAGGGATTTAGCCAAGGAAAGTTGTTTGATAAGTGTTCAGGGAGCTACACTCAAACATGTCAGTGTTGGAACAGTTTCTACAGAGCTCTAAAGCGATTAGCAGATAGCTTGGTTTCAGTTTCAGTTTTCAGTTTCTGAAGATGGCATCGCCACACTTGAATAAAGTCCACATACACTGACATCCAAACTGATCATCTGCACATGACCGCTATGCACTGGCAAGGTTTTGTTTTAGCTAATGGGCCACAAAACATTTTATTGTTTCAATACCAAATTCCTCCAGGGCTCCAATCATCTCTGTAGTAATATTGTCTGGTCCTGGGGCTTTTCTGGTTTCACTTTCTCAATGCTGCTCTAACTTCGTCTCTCATCATGGGTGGTCCTTCCACGTTCGTTCTTATAATGTGTTCTTCGTTTCTGTCATCTTCAAAACTGTCTTTAATGTACTCTGCCCATCTGTCTAATGTTGTTTTGTTTTTGTTTCTTCTTTTTCCATGATAAGCGTACCATCTTTCGATTTTAAGCAAAGAGTTGATGTGCATGTCTTTTCCCTGTGGACAGTTTCTTCAATTCTTCTATACATACCCTGAGGATCTGTTTTGTGTCGGTCTTCTATTTCTTTGCGTTTTGTTTTCAGCCAAGCTTAGCTAATGGGCCCACCTGAAAGTTGAATCTACAACCCTCACGTTATGTTGCCCATGAGTTCAGGTGTTACTGAGGGCTAGGTTTTATCGTGTGCTGTTTGGTTATTCTGATAGTGCCGTGGACTCACATCCGTACAACAATGACGGTTCTATATAGCACCGAAGAACTCTTTTTCTAAGGGGGAAACTAAACTAGAAAAAGCCAGCAAGACCTGATTACTTATCTACCAGCTTGGATGATCACAGTTGTATGATTTCGTGTCAGAACACTCTAAATTCTCACTTTTCTTGCCCTTTTCCACCAACAAATGTTATCATGATCCATGATGATAGAAAAAAAATTGAAGCTCTTATTAAACTGAAGTGTTTGCAGGAAATTGGACGTCGTAACGGACATGCGAAACGGAATGAGGGAGACGGAGGACGAAGGTGCAGAGGCGAAAGAGTTGCTGAGTGATGAGGAAGTTGCATGCCTACTGCGACAGAAGTTATCAAGCCCAGAATCATTATGTATGTGGTTGATTCTTACATGAAAATGTAGTGCCTTTTTCTCAGAACGCTCTCTCTCTCCCTCTCTCCCTCTTTCTTTATTTCTTTCCTCTCTCTCTCTCTCTCTCTGTCTCTCTCCCTCTTTCTCTCTCTCTCTTTCTGTGTGTCTCTCTCTTTGTCTCTCTCTCTCTCTCTCTTTCTGTCTCTCTCTCTCTCTCTCTCTCTCTCCTCTCTCTCTCTCTCTCTCTCCCCTCATTCTTCCTTTCTTTTTTTCTTTGTCTCTGTCTGTCTGTCTCTCTGTCTGTCTGTCTGTCTGTCTCTCTCTCTCTCTCTCTCTCTCTCTCTCTCTCTCTCTCTCTTTACTTCCCCTCTCTCTTTCCACGTATATCCATTAACCATTATCCCTCCCACAGAGGGGATTGAGCGAACGAAGGAATCCTGTCCCTACAGCACCACACCTCTGCAGGACTCGTCAGTCTCATCAGTACATACGGACCAACACTGATATCCACGCAGACATAAAGGACAGGTTTTACGACGATCTCAACACTGCATCGCCATCCAGAGAATCAGAGAAAAAGATTCATAAACTTGAAAATTAAAAAATTTGAAAAATAATAAATTAAATTAATAATCACTGTGATTATTCATTTACGGCGACTTCCGTGCCAGAGTAGGTGCTAATCACAGTTCCTGGCCTTCCTGCTTGCGTCAGTTTGGCACTGGAACAATGAATAAACACGGGTAGCGTCTGCTAGAGTTGTGCTGCCACCAAGGTCTGTTCGTCACCAACTCATTCTTCAACACCAAACTTCAGCATGAGGTTTCCTGGAGACATCCTAGATCGATGCACTGGAACCAGATCAACCTGAACCTCACCAGACACTTCCATCTTCCCGGCGTAAAGCTCACACGAAGCTTTCAGAGCGCTGATTACGACACAGACCAATTTTGATGTGCACAAAGGTGAAACTGCATGTTAAGAGACTACATCGCTTGAAGGAGTGCAGATCTCGTATCATAATAATAATAATAATTACAATATTTATATAGCGCAAAATCTTGATAAAATCAAATCTAAGCGCTGAAGACACGTGCAAG
>JAPXFY010000030.1:14716630-14864130 GCA_030674185.1 Monoplex corrugatus | reverse complement strand
ACTAGAACGAAAGTGTATGACAGAGCTTTCTTTCATAATAAGTGATATCCTGGCATCAACCAGGTCCAGGGATGAAGACACCTGCGGTGTTAGTCATGAAATTTAAACACACTCAATGGTGAATGTGAAGCGGATGAAACTTGAAACGCGACTGTGTGATCTTAGTCTTAGTCTTCTTAGTGAGTCTACAACAAGCTTGACTCAGGGTAGGAGACTGTTAAGGAAAAATTACAAATAAAATTCAACTGATTTTGACATGTCTGATAGGATTCAAATCCATAATCTCTCAGACCTTGTCTGTTGTACTACCTGCCACACCACGGCAGCTGGTAATTGTTTCAAGATTTTACTGCATCCAAAGAAAGATTTTAGTTTATAAGCATTAAGGGGAGCACAAAGAGAACGCTTGCTCGCGATAAAGTGATTGCGATAAAGCGAGCGCTTGTAAAGAAAGCGCTTGCTTGTCGTTGAGGTGCACATATAGAAAGATTGCAAATCGCGCTTGCGACTGGTAGAAATTGGTCATTTGGCGCCATGGCGGATTCAAGTGAAGACGAACTATCGTTGCTAGACAGTGTTTTGCCGAAAATTATCCTAGGAAAACGCAAAAGAATGGGCGTTCATGAGATAAATAAAAGGAGGCGAATGGAAAGTGAATATCATCACTTGTTTCCTTTGCTTAAAAGGAGCCCTTCTCGTTTTCAGTCCTACTTGAGAATGAGCCAAGAGACATTCAAGTATATCTTAGAAAAAATTGAACCAAAGATAACAAAGAACTGGTGCAACTGGCACCAACAACCAATTATGCCAGAGGAGCGTCTAGTTATCACACTCAGGTGAGTCATCCTTACTTAAAACGTATATGTATATATATATATATATATATATATATATATATATATATATATATATATATATAAGTATGTAGTAATAACTAAATATATATTCATGCATACACAATGAACTAAGCCTGTGTAAACGTGTATCATAAAGTTTATTGATCTCCATTATGAACTGCAACAGGTAACTCTCTTGTTTGTTTTAAACTTATGGTGAGGACATTTTATGAGAGAAGAGTAATAGTAGGATTAAAAAGGTTGTTACTCACAAAAGACAATAAACAAACAGAGAAAACAGCCAACAAACTCAGAAACTATCTTAGTTATAGAATGATTATATAAAAACAACAACATGGATGTTTAAAAAAAGTTGACTGATCGTAAAGAATAAGAATGATTTTCCACTTGCGAGAGAAAAAAAATTCATTTAGGCCTAACTGGTATAGTAAGTATCTTGTGCAAAATACAATTTGAGTACAACAAAATTAAGGATCATTTGATGACTCTTTGTCTTCAGCACTTTAAATGCATGTACCTGGTGTAGAAATGGTAACAGCTGAAAAAATAAACCAACATAAAGAGAACAACATATTAACAAAAACGCTGCTTATGTTTTGTTCATGCGTTGACAGATGTCTTAACGATCATAATAAAAACAATTAGTACTGGTAATGATGAGAGTCTGGCTGAGTGGTGTAGGAATCGATGCTATGAGGTGTCGAACCTGTGCTATAGCTTTGGTAAGACAATGCGGGCGTTGTGCTATCTCGCAATTGTAGATCCAGATCTTGAGGTTGGTCTGTGTACGGTTGTGAACGTTGTTGTACTGTTGGTGGGTATACAAATTCTTGCAGAACTGACTGTAGTCGATTGCGAACGCAGAGTTTCAGGTGCTCAGGGATCATTTTCATGTATGGGTGTAGTGATTTGAGGAATAGGAAGTCAGCATCATTTGTTTGCTCAGCATTTTCTCTTTTTTGACTGAAGTATTGAAGTTTTCTTTCTTCTATATCTATCAGTTCCCTGAAACTGTCCGAGCTGTCTCGACTGCGTTTTTTGGGGGGTGCTGCTCTTGTCTTTGCACGTTTACTCGACGAAGGCCCCGGAGACAACTCCTGGGACGGCCCAGGCTCTGGTGCTTCAAAGGCTGTAGGATTAGTGAATGTGTCCGGTCCTTGACTTTCCACATTGCTGCCCTGGGTGGCTACTTCTGTTGCAGACTCATAGGCAATCACCGGGCTTGGTTGATCACCTTCAAAGTTATCCAGATCTAGGGAGTCGAATGAAGTTCTCGGTGCAACAATATCTTTCAAAAAGAGAAGCTGATTGAAGAACTGCCACTTTGATTGTGGGTGATTACTTGCAGCGTGTCCTGATCTTGCCACTTTTATTGTATTCCGTCGCAAAGTAGTCTCGCAGGGACTTCCATTTGTTCTTTAGTGCAGTTTCTGTAAAGAAAAAAGTAACAGCACAGTATTATTTATGATATAGTGCTTGCATACAATGTTATTGTCAATGATGAAAGTTCACATAAACTGAGTCATAATGATTGTCCCATTCCAGCAAGTCAAATATATCACAATTCAAAAGCCGCTTTCAGAGACAACTAATATGATAAACGTCTTTTTTTCAGATTTCTTGCAACCGGTTCATCTTTTAAGACCCTTGCCTTCAACTTCCGGGTGGGTGCCTCCACTGTAGCACACATTGTGTCTGAAACTGTTACTGCTATATGGGATGAGCTGAAACCAGTGCATATGCCCTCTCCAACCAGGGAAACATTCCAATCGGCTTCTGATGACTTTTACAATCTTTGGAATTTCCCAAACTGCTTAGGAGCATTAGACGGAAAGCATGTTCGAATCCGTTGTCCCAGCAAATCAGGATCGATGTTTTATAACTACAAAAAATATTTCTCAATAGTCTTGCAGGCTGTTGTTGATGCCCACTATAAATTTTTGACAATCAACGTTGGCGGACATGGGAAACAAAGCGATGGAGGTACTTTTCAAGCCTCGGGCCTTTATCGTGCTCTTGTAGAAGAAAAACTGCATATCCCAGAGCCTACAGCCCTGCCAAACTCAAATGTCGTGGCCCCATTTGTGTTCATTGCTGACGAGGCATACCCACTAATGACTCATGTTTTGAAACCCTACAGTGGAACAAATCTACCTCTTGATGAAGACTGCTTCAACAAGAGATTGTCAAGATGTAGAAAAACCGTTGAATGTGCGTTTGGAGTTTTGGTAGCAAAATGGCGTTTGCTAAACAAAGAAATTGAGACAGACGTGCTGCTTGCCGATCGCATTGTTAAATATGTTTGTGTCCTGCATAACACTATCATAGACAAAGAAGGCATGGTGCAAAACCTCACCGAAGTTTCGGTTGAAAATCAAGGCATAGTTTGGGACCGTGTTGGCAGGCCATGTAATGAATCAAAAACTGTTAGGGATGTTTTTAAAGCATACTTTAGTAGATATCCTCTGCAATATATTCAATAGCATATCAAGAAGAAAGTGTAACCTTCAAAGAACAATCTGTGCCAAAGTCCATTAAAAGCTTTTGTGAACTGACCAGACGCTGCTCTTGTAAATATCAAAGAAAATCTGCCTTTTCGATTTTCTTTTGTTAGTAAATTACAATAAGCTTATAGTAGAGTTGGCTAGAGCGAGAAGGCCCAATGAAATAATGAGAAAGATAGTGGGCATGAAAGAAATTGAGAGAGAAAAAGAAAAAGGGAGAGGAGAGAGAGAGGGGAGGGGGTGTGGCGGGGGAGGGGAACAGAAAGGAAGAGAGAGAGAGAGAGAGATAGGGAATAAATGAAAGCAGCCATGAATAAATACATAAAATAAAGTTATTCTTACCATCATGTTTCAGCTCTTCGCTAATATCTTTCCAAGCACGATTCACAACGTTGCGGTTTGCGTGGTCTTTCCTTCTTTTGTCCCAAATTGCAGGTTTTTGAAACACGGCTGATATCAAAGACTCGACATCCATTTTGGTCAGACTGTCACTGAGACTGAGAGAAAATACACACCGCACTTGCCAGGTCGTGACTAGACAACACACGGGGGGCACCAAGAACACGCTTGCTCGCCAGAAAGAATTAACTTTTGATTCTTTACGCTTTCCAAGCGTCGCTTGAAATCGCAGGCGCGATAAAGCGAGCGTGCTTTTTGTGCGGCACAAGCAAATTTTGAACACATTTCAAGCGCTTGTCCCAACGTGCTCGCTTTTATCGCGAGCAAGCGTTCTCTTTGTGCTCCCCCTTAGAAAACGGTATCGAAAAAGTGGCATTTTCTCAAGTTCTCTTGCAATGCGTTGTGCGTGTAACGTTATGCGGAGGTTGATTAAATCCGTTTTTATGCAGTTTTGTTTTATTTCGTTGTCTTGCTGCTGGTGTCCCAGTTTACCAGAAAATTCCTGACAGAACTTTAGGGTGGGGCTGTCAGCAAGGTAAGAAACCAGACAGTTTGAAAATGTCACTGTTTATTTTAAACGATTTAGAATCTATCATTATGCCCTTTGTGTTCATTCCCTCTGTGCTTTTCTCCCCCACACCTACACACACACACTCCTTTAATATATATATATATATATATATATATATATATATATATTGTGTGTGTGTGTGTGTGTGTGTGTGCGTGTGTGTGTGTTTGTGTTTGTGTACATACATTATAAACTTACCAGGCTTTAGCCTGCCGACATGAGTAGTGTGCCTGACCATGTCCTTAGCTCATTATAGGGCAGTTTATGATTGGCTGAACTGTAGTCCTGCCAGCCACGTTTGGCCGATAGAGTGGACTGGTCTATTGTTGTGTTGTAGTTTGAGTCAGGTTACAGGTCACTTTTTCAATTTGTTCATATCCCATTTCTACGCTATTTTAATGTTCTTGGGCTGTGAGACATTTCTTCATAATGCTATTTTGCATGCTGATGGGTATGATAACAATGATACTGTGTAGTTCCACACCTGATCGAGATACATGACAGGCCTGAACGCTTTCTTTCATAATAGATTACATTTTGGAATCAACCACTTCCAAGAGATGCAGACACTTGCAGAGTTACTTAGGAAATTTGAAGAACTCAGTGGTGAATCTGTGAAGTGAATGAAATTCGATTGTGTGATCTTAGTCTTCTCAGTGAGTCTACAGCAAGCTCAACACAGGGTAGGGGATTATTATTGAAAAAAAGACAGAAAAGAAAGACAATTCCAGTGATTTCGGTATGCCTGATAGGATTCAGACCCATAGTCTGTTGTATCACCTGCCACACCACGGTAGTCGATAATTGTTTCAATATTTTATTTACAACTTATGAAAATTTTTAATTTGAAAGCATGAAAAATGCTACACAAATAGTGGCATATTTCTCAAATTCTATTCCCATTCTTTCTAACATTTTAAGGAGGTTGATTAAATGCGTTTATATGCAGTGTTGTTTTATTTCATTGTTTTGCAGCCGGTATCCCAAATAACCAAACAAATCCTGTCAGAACTTCAGGACGGGGCTCTAGGCAAGGTAAGAAACCAGTTTGAAAATATCACTGTTTATTTTAAATAGTTTAGAGTCTTATCATTATGCCCTTTGTGTTTATTCTCTTTATACTGTTTCTCCCCACCACCACCACTCCCTGATACATGCATACACACACACACACACACAACACACACACACACACACACACACACACACACACACACCACACACACACACAACATACACACACACATATATATATATATATATATATATTTATATATATATGTATGTGTATATTTAGTTCCACAATAGATTGAGACTGTATGAATGGAAGTTACATCTTGGCATCAACCAGGTCCAATAGATTCTGACACCTGCAGTGTTAATCAGGAAATTTGAAGAACTCAGTGGTGAATCTGTGAAGTGGATGAAACTCGACTTTGTGATCTTAATCTTCTCTACAGCAAGCTGAACTCAAAGCTGGAGACTGTTATGAATAAAAAAGAAAGAAAGAAAGAAAAAACAAATAAATAAATAAAGACAGAAAGAAAGACAGACAGAAAGACAGACAGAAAAAAAAAAAAGAAATTCCATTGATTTTGACATGCCTGATAAGATTCAAACCAATAACCTCTCACACAATGACAGCTGGTAATTGTTTCAGAATTTTATTTACATCTAAGGACAGATTTCACTGTATAATCATATAAAAATGGTATCGTAAAAGTGACATGATAGGCTGATACAATACAAGTGTCTGAGGCCCTACCTAGTCTATGTTTTATACTTGTATTGTATCAGCCTATTATTGGAATAATCTTGGTTACATCTACATCACATATGCATCCGTATATCTTATCTTCAAATGGCAGTCAGACTAATACAAAAAAAATAGACCAACACCCCCCTCCCTGTCAAAAAGTCACAGTAAGACTAACTCAAACCACAAAACCATAGACCAGTCTACCCAGTCACAAAAAAAGAGAAAAGAAAATACAGTTTCTTAAGGTACTAACAGATAACATAATTCAGTGTCCTCTTGCGTGGAAATTTGTTTCGACGTCATCGCTACTTCATCACAGCCACTTACTTGGTACTGTTTGGGGATGGATGGGGTTTGGAGGTGCAACAATGTATCCCACACAGCGGGTTTGATTCTTTTACGTAAAGAAATTGACACAAGAGTGAAATGTCCACAATTTATTAACGTCTAAATAGCACTACTACTAAATACAGACTTACTTAATTCAATTGATACAAATAATCTTACTTGAACCAACACTAGTAACAGTCCAATGTATTTGCATGATAATGTTTTGGAATATCACATTCGCATAAGTTGTTTGATAGCAGCACTTTTTCCTGGAAAGAATCTGTCACGTGTCTGTTTATGTGATAAAAGTTGACTGACATTGTTTGACAGGGTATACTTTTTTGTGGTAGTGGTGTAGTTTGGGTTGGTTTCTTACTGTCGTTTTTTCAAGGTTTTATTCTATATCTTATCAAAATCAAGTTTTCAGTGTAGGACGCATGAAAACAAAACCTAGCCTTTAAAACGTAGCATGTTTTTCAGAGTCTACTACAGTTCCTTGAAACATCATGAGAAAATGATTAAATGCATTTATGAAAGTTTCTTTTGTTTCATTTATTTTGCAGCTGATCATCTCCATCAATCAAGAAGACACCAAAATGGATTCAGGATGGGAAAGTTAGCAGTTGGTTTGAAAATGTCACCATTTTTGTAAACAGTTTTGAATGTTATGATTATGGTCTTTGTTTTCCAAGTTCTGTCTCTACTTTTACAAAGCCCGTAATTTTTGTTGTTTGTTTGGTTTGGTTTGGTTTAGTTTGGTTTGTTTGTTTGTTTGTTTGTTTGTTCGTTTGTCATTTTATTTTTAAAACTGTACACGCGTGAAACAAATTGCCAAGCCTTTGCCTTCTAGCTGTTCTGTTGTTTTGCTGTTTTGTTGAGTTTAAAGTCCTACCATTCTCACAGTGTATATGGACAAGCTATAAGAATGTTGCTCAAAGGAGCCTTAAAACACGTTGGCTGCATTGTGGGATAGCATTGCTACTGTCGGATTCTCTCGTGATGGGCACTGGATACTACTACTTGCCTTCTAGCAAGATTAGTGTGCTGGTCATGTGTTTTGCTCCTTATTAGCAGCATGCTGTTGGATAAGCAGCAATCACCAGTAAAGTTAAGATAAAAGATAAGGTAGATTGGTTTATTGTGATGTTGTAGTTTGTGTCAGTTTTACTGTCACCTTTTCATGTCTTTGTTCTGCATCTGTAAAACATATCAAGATTTCATTTAATGAAGCACACAGTGGTTATCCAATAAACGCCGAAAATGTCCTAATAACATTAAGAAATAAAAAAGCTGATTGTTGCGTGGCTTTGAAATTATACACACATCTGCCCAGTTATTCCATGGTCTTACTATGAAACTATATACAAATATTGTTATGACGTCACGTTATGTACAGTCACTGGGAGCGTCATAGCCCTGTTTAAGATTGAAGAACAGTACGTTTATACTGAAATTGAATGTTATAAAGGAAGTTCCAGCTTATCATACTCAAAACACTATAAAATGTATTAGTGTGGGACACACGGACATTCGCATACTGCAGTTTGTAGAAATAAATTATGTTCAAAAAGTGACAGTAACTATGAATATAGACAGGTGAACAATGGCTAAAGACATCGCTCATCATACTGGTATTAGTCGTGATCAGATCATGTGATTCCTTCTGCCTTGCTGGGCCATTCACCTCTGTGTGTTCGATAAAGTCTTACGTACTTTGTCTTAGCTCTTAGGATTGATAGATGGGTATATGTATTAAATGCATTTTGGCTCTAGGCAAATGAGATAACAGAAGCGATTTTAGGTAATTTAGGTTCGTTTTATATATGTTTCAGTGCCTTTAGTTTGTATAAATTTGTAATCAGGTATGTTCTAAATCACTTGTGTGATAAATTGGACGGAATGGTCAACACCAGGGGCATCTCCTTAGATTATACTGTATGCGCAAATGCATTGATATCTGTACTTACTTTTCTTTTCTTTTTTTTCCAATTGAAGTGTTGTGTATGTTTTGGAACAGGTTATAGTCCTGATATGGCTCTACGCAGTCGTCTGGGCTTTAAACAAAAATACTATAATAATAACAATTTCAGTCAATGAATCATACAACGGTCATCCAATAATGCCGAAAATGTCCCAATAACTTTAAGACAAAAGAAAGATGATTGTTGGGTGGCTTTGAAACTGTACACATACCGGACCCTGTTATTTCATGTCTCATAATGAAATTGTACGCAAATATTGTTAAGACGTCGGGTTATATACAGTCACTGTTTCATCAAAGTCATCAGTGATTGGTCCCAGTGTTAGATACTTCAAGCTTTCAGTGAAGGGGGCCACCTTCAACGCTTCCACAACAACGGAATAGTCATTAACATATGTCCCAGGGCAGTTACGATGATGTAGTTCCACCAGTCCCTCAACGTTCTGTGAGGCCATACAGTTCCTGACTAACTGACAAAGACGAAGCTCTGGGTCATCAGGACCCACATTGAGAGCATCTGTGCCCAAACAATGAGCAATGGGCAGTACTTTACAGCTTCACAATAAATGTCGAAAGATCTCTTGCACAATTCTAAACTATGAAGATCTGAGATCTCTAATTCTACACTCTGAATTTGGTGGCCATGGTGGCCATGGTCTTGTAGCAGGGATATTTCTGTCGGATCTAATTCCACTTTGTGACCGCTCCACTGGATGTTCCAGTTTGCAAGATGCAGGAAGGCAGAACGCCACATGGTGGACTCTGCTTTTGTAACGTCGTACAGACTTCGACAGGTTACAGCTACAGCTAGCATTAGAATGTCTCAGTCATTCATGTTCGACAATATCATGGCCCATATGTGACCAGGTAACTTTGTGAATTCTGGTTCCTCGTCTTCATTTTTTGGTGGATATGTAACGTCACATTTCTCGTCCTTTGTGACGTCATATGGCTGGTTTTCATTTGTTGTTTCTATGACGTTATTATGTTCCTCTTCATTTCCTTGTGATCGTGTCACGTCACACTGCTGGCTCTCACTTCCTGGTGATTGTGCAACATCAGTTGGATTGTTTTCACTGTCGCCCACCTTGCTGGTTTCATTGTCATTTCTCACACACTGCTGCTCTTCGACACCTCCCAAGTGTGGTGCTGAATCATGATGATTATGATTCCTGAAAGGCGCCATCTCTGCATTCCACATCTCCTAATCACTCCAATTACACATGGACCAAAATCCACCCATCTGAGCCATGTTATGAGCCCACGAACTTCTGTTACTCTCAGATGACTGAAATACTGCCAGGCTACCGCAGCTTGCTTGACTGTTGGCCCACACAGCTACCGAAAAAAAGTTTTATGTTTAAAAGAAGAAAAAGATAATTGTTGCGCGGCTTTGAAACTGTTCACACACCAGATCCAGTTATTCCATGGTCTTATTATGAAACTATATACAAATATTGTTATGACGCCACGATATGTACAGTCACTTGGAGCGTCATAGCCCTGTTTAAGATTGAAGAACAGTGCGTTTATACTGAAATTGAATGTTATAAAGGAAGTTTCTGCTTAGACATACTCAAAACACTATAAAATGTATCAGTGTGGGACACATGGCATTTTACAGACTGCAGTTGATAGAAATATGTTCAGAAAGTGACAGAAACCATGAATATAGATAGATACATGTATATATATTTAACGCTCAGCAAATTAGAGCGAACCAATCAATTGTGAAAATTGGATGCTGTTCATGTTCATGACAACTGCTGGGGAAACGCCGAGTAGGTCAAGATCATTAGTAACATCAGCCTTAAGAGTCAGGGTTCTGCCTTGTCCACGTCGAAGGTTGACACGGTCGCTGAGATTGGCAGACAATATGTCACCAAGGGGAGTGGGACACCTTGTCTGCATTTGAAGGCTGTGCCCGATCAGTCTCAGTCGGCATCTACGAAGCGTCTTGCTCAAGGGTGAGAGCTTAGTCCGAGAATAGAGCGCCTTGGTGGAGATTTTCTCTGGCCAGTTGATGCCGAGTGCGGAGTGGATCATACGCCGATGAGAAGAGTCGATCAACTTCGAGAGAGTTTCGGTCAGAGGTATGGACTCGAGACCGTAGCATACGATGCTCTCTACTGCTGCCTTGAAAAGTCTAATCTTCATTTGGTCATCAGCCTTCGAGCTGAAAATCGGCTTCAATTTGTTCATCGCTGCCCATGCTTTGGCGAATCGTTCGTCCACCACTGAAGTTGGAGACGAGGTGTCAATTCCGAGGTAACTGAACTGCTCGCATGTCTGAACCACTTCGCCGGACTGGAAAAAGATTCGACGGGAAATGGTGTCGTGGCCGACGTGCATGACTTACGTTTTGCCGTGGTTGATTTTGAGACCAACAGCTGACGCATTCTTCTCGAGATTTTGAAGAACTCTCTCTACAGTGTCGGCCGATTCGCAGGCCAGAGCGATATCGTCGGTGTAAGCCAAGGCACTGATCTTTATTGCTGGATGTCGAGAGCTCCGTCTCTCTATCAGGGTGAAACCATCGTCGTCGTGCAACGTCTTTCGAAGGACGTGATCTAGAACAGTGATAAACAGATATGGAGACAACGTGTCACCTTGGAGGACGCCAGATATAGTGACGAAGAGGTCTGTGTTGCCGTGATTGGTCCAAACAGAGGCTGATGTGTCGGTGTAAAGTTGCATCAATGTCTGCCGTAACGTCACTGGGTACTCCGTACAGCGAGAGGATTTCTGGTATAGAGCTTCGGTCGAGCGAGTCGAATGCTTTCTTGAAATCAACAAAAACAATCGACACTGTTCGTTTCGTCGTACGGCACATGTCCAGTATGCACCTCAGAGCCATTGCTTGCTCTGAAGTCGATCTTTCCGCTCTGAAGCCACTTTGCAAGGGTAGCAGATAGATGAACAACAGCTAAAGAGATCACTCATTATATTGGTATTAGTCATGATCAGATCATATGATTCCTTTTGCCTTGCTGGGCCATTCACTTCTATGTGTTCGATAAAGTCTTACGTACTTTCTCTTAGGATTGATAGTAGGGTACATGTATTAAATGCATATTTGGCTCTAGGGAAATGAGATATGTGGAATCAATTTTAGGTAATTCGGGTCTGGTTTTTATATGTTTTAGTGCCTTTGGTTATGTTAAACTTTGTATTCAAGTATGTTTTAAATCCCTTGTGTGAAATTGGATGGAGTGGTCAATGCCAGGGGCATCTCATTAGATTATACAGTATGCGTGAGTGCCAGTTGAAGTGTTGTGTGTTTTGGAACAGGTTATAGTCCTGATATGGCTCTACGCAGTCGTCTGGGCTTTAAACAAAAATAACTATAACAATAACAATTTCAGTTAATGAAGCACACAAAGGTCTTCCAACAAATGCCGAAAATGTCCCAATAACTTTAAGAGAAAAAAAAGATGATTGTTGGGTGGCTTTGAAACTGTACACATACCTGACCCAGTTATTCCATGGTCTCATTATGAAATTGTACGCAAATATTGTTATGACGTCTCGTTATGTACAGTCACTGTTTCATCAAATTCATCAACGATTGGTCCCAGTGTTAGATACTTCAAGCTTTCAGTGAAGGGGGCCACCTTCAACGCTTCCACAATAACGAAACAGTCATTACCATATGTCCAAGGACAGTCACGAAGATGTAGTTCCACCAGTCCCTCAACGTTCTGTGAGACCATACATTTCCTGATTAACTGACAAAGACGACGTTTTGGGTCATCAGGACCCACATTGAGAGCATCTGTGCAAACAATGACCAATTTGAGCAATGGGCAGTACTTTACAGCTTCACAATAAATGTCGAAAGATCTCTCGCACAATTCTAAACTATGAAAATCTGAGATCTCTAATTCTACACTCTGAATTTGGTGGCCATGGTCTTGTAGCAGGGATATTTCTGTCGGATCTAACTCCACTTTGTGACCGCTCAACTGGCTGTCTCAGTTTGCAAGATGCAGGAAGGCAGAACGCCATAAGACGGACTCTGCTTTTGTAATGTCGTACAGAGTTCGACAGGTTACAGCTACAGCTAGCATTAGAATGTCTCAGTCATTCATGTTCGACAATATCATGGCCCATATGTGACCAGGTAACTTTGTGAATTCTGGTTCCTCGTCTTCATTTTCTGGTGGATATGTAACGTCACATTTCTCGTCCTTTGTGACGTCATATGGCTGGTTTTCATTTGTTGTTTCTATGACGTTATTATGTTCCTCTTCATTTCCTTGTGATCGTGTCACGTCACACTGCTGGCTCTCACTTCCTGGTGATTGTGCAACATCAGTTGGATTGTTTTCACTGTCGCCCACCTTGCTGGTTTCATTGTCATTTCTCACACACTGCTGCTCTTCGACACCTCCCAAGTGTGGTGCTGAATCATGATGATTATGATTCCTGAAAGGCGCCATCTCTGCATTCCACATCTCCTAATCACTCCAATGACACATGGAACAAAATCCACCCATCTGAGCCATGTTATGAGCCCACGAACTTCTGTTACTCTCAGATGACTGAAATACTGCCAGGCTACCGCAGCTTGCTTGACTGTTGGCCCACACAGCTACCGAAAAAAAGTTTTATGTTTAAGAGAAGAAAAAGATAATTGTTGCGCGGCTTTGAAACTGTTCACACACCAGACCCAGTTATTCCATGGTCTTATTATGAAACTATATACAAATATTGTTATGACGCCACGATATGTACAGTCACTTGGAGCGTCATAGCCCTGTTTAAGATTGAAGAACAGTGCGTTTATACTGAAATTGAATGTTATAAAGGAAGTTTCTGCTTAGACATACTCAAAACACTATAAAATGTATCAGTGTGGGACACATGGCCTTTTACAGACTGCAGTTGATAGAAATATGTTCAGAAAGTGACAGAAACCATGAATATAGATAGATACATGTATATATATTTAACGCTCAGCAAATTAGAGCGAACCAATCAATTGTGAAAATTGGATGCTGTTCATGTTCATGACAATTGCTGGGGAAACGCCGAGGAGGTCAAGATCATTCATAACATCAGCCTTAAGAGTCAGGGTTCTGCCTTGTCCACGTCGAAGGTTGACACGGTCGCTGAGGTTGGCAGACAATATGTCACCAAGGGGAGTGGGACACCTTGTCTGCATTTGAAGGCTGTGCCCGATCAGTCTCAGTCGGCATCTACGAAGCGTCTTGCTCAAGGGTGAGAGCTTAGTCCGAGAATAGAGCGCCTTGGTGGAGATTTTCTCTGGCCAGTAGATGCCGAGTGCGGAGTGGATCATACGCCGATGAGAAGAGTCGATCAACTTCGAGAGAGTTTCGGTCAGAGGTATGGACTCGAGACCGTAGCATACGATGCTCTCTACTGCTGCCTTGAAAAGCCTAATCTTGGTTTGGTCATCGGCCTTCAAGCTGAAAATCGGCTTCAATTTGTTCATCGCTGCCCATGCTTTGGCGAATCGTTCGTCCACCACTGAAGTTGGAGACGAGGTGTCAATTCCGAGGTAACTGAACTGCTCGCATGTCTGAACCACCTCGCCGGACTGGAAAAAGATTCGACGGGGAATGGTGTCGTGGCCGACGTGCATGACTTTCGTTTTGCCGTGGTTGATTTTGAGACCAACAGCTGACGCATTCTTCTCGAGATTTTGAAGAACTCTCTCTACAGTGTCGGCCGATTCGCAGGCCAGAGCGATATCGTCGGTGTAAGCCAAGGCACTGATCTTTATTGCTGGATGTCGAGAGCTCCGTCTCTCTATCAGGGTGAAACCATCGTCGTCGTGCAACGTCTTTCGAAGGACGTGATCTAGAACAGTGATAAACAGATATGGAGACAACGTGTCACCTTGGAGGACGCCAGATATAGTGACGAAGAGGTCTGTGTTGCCGTGATTGGTCCAAACAGAGGCTGATGTGTCGGTGTAAAGTTGCATCAATGTCTGCCGTAACGTCACTGGGTACTCCGTACAGCGAGAGGATTTCTGGTATAGAGCTTCGGTCGAGCGAGTCGAATGCTTTCTTGAAATCAACAAAAACAATCGACACTGTTCGTTTCGTCGTACGGCACATGTCCAGTATGCACCTCAGAGCCATTGCTTGCTCTGAAGTCGATCTTTCCGCTCTGAAGCCACTTTGCAAGGGTAGCAGATAGATGAACAACAGCTAAAGAGATCACTCATTATATTGGTATTAGTCATGATCAGATCATATGATTCCTTTTGCCTTGCTGGGCCATTCACTTCTATGTGTTCGATAAAGTCTTACGTACTTTCTCTTAGGATTGATAGTAGGGTACATGTATTAAATGCATATTTGGCTCTAGGGAAATGAGATTTGTGGAATCAATTTTAGGTAATTCAGGTCTGGTTTTATATATGTTTTAGTGCCTTTGGTTATGTTAAACTTTGTATTCAAGTATGTTTTAAATCCCTTGTGTGAAATTGGATGGAGTGGTCAATGCCAGGGGCATCTCATTAGATTATACAGTATGCGTGAGTGCCAGTTGAAGTGTTGTGTGTTTTGGAACAGGTTATAGTCCTGATATGGCTCTACGCAGTCGTCTGGGCTTTAAACAAAAATAACTATAACAATAACAATTTCAGTTAATGAAGCACACAAAGGTCTTCCAACAAATGCCGAAAATGTCCCAATAACTTTAAGAGAAAAAAAGATGATTGTTGGGTGGCTTTGAAACTGTACACATACCGGACCCTGTTATTCCATGGTCTCATTATGAAATTGTACGCAAATATTGTTATGACGTCGGGTTATATACAGTCACCGTTTCATCAAAGTCATCAGTGATTGGTCCCAGTGTTAGATACTTCAAGCTTTCAGTGAAGGGGGCCACCTTCAACGCTTCCACAACAACGGAATAGTCATTAACATATGTCCCAGGGCAGTTACGATGATGTAGTTCCACCAGTCCCTTAACGTTCTGTGAGGCCATACAGTTCCTGACTAACTGACAAAGACGACGTTTTGGGTCATCAGGACCCACATTGAGAGCATCTGTGCAAACAATGACCAATTTGAGCAATGGGCAGTACTTTACAGCTTCACAATAAATGTCGAAAGATCTCTTGCACAATTCTAAACTATGAAGATCTGAGATCTCTAATTCTACACTTGAATTTGGTGGCCATGGTGGCCATGGTCTTGTAGCAGGGATATTTCTGTCGGATCTAATTCCACTTTGTGACCGCTCCACTGGATGTTCCAGTTTGCAAGATGCAGGAAGGCAGAACGCCACATGGTGGACTCTGCTTTTGTAACGTCGTACAGACTTCGACAGGTTACAGCTACAGCTAGCATTAGAATGTCTCAGTCATTCATGTTCGACAATATCATGGCCCATATGTGACCAGGTAACTTTGTGAATTCTGGTTCCTCGTCTTCATTTTTCGGTGGATATGTAACGTCACATTTTTCGTCCTTTGTGACGTCATATGGCTGGTTTTCATTTGTTGTTTCTATGACGTTATTATGTTCCTCTTCATTTCCTTGTGATCGTGTCACGTCACACTGCTGGCTCTCACTTCCTGGTGATTGTGCAACATCAGTTGGATTGTTTTCACTGTCGCCCACCTTGCTGGTTTCATTGTCATTTCTCACACACTGCTGCTCTTCGACACCTCCCAAGTGTGGTGCTGAATCATGATGATTATGATTCCTGAAAGGCGCCATCTCTGCAATCCACATCTCCTAATCACTCCAATGACACATGGACCAAAATCCACCCATCTGAGCCATGTTTGAGCCCACGAACTTCTGTTACTCTCAGATGACTGAAATACTGCCAGGCTACCGCAGCTTGCTTGACTGTTGGCCCACACAGCTACCGAAAAAAAGTTTTATGTTTAAGAGAAGAAAAAGATAATTGTTGCGCGGCTTTGAAACTGTTCACACACCAGACCCAGTTATTCCATGGTCTTATTATGAAACTATATACAAATATTGTTATGACGCCACGATATGTACAGTCACTTGGAGCGTCATAGCCCTGTTTAAGATTGAAGAACAGTGCGTTTATACTGAAATTGAATGTTATAAAGGAAGTTTTGCTTAGACATACTCAAAACACTATAAAATGTATCAGTGTGGGACACATGGCCTTTTACAGACTGCAGTTGATAGAAATATGTTCAGAAAGTGACAGAAACCATGAATATAGATAGATACATGTATATATATTTAACGCTCAGCAAATTAGAGCGAACAAATCAATTGTGAAAATTGGATGCTGTTCATGTTCATGACAATTGCTGGGGAAACGCCGAGGAGGTCAGATCATTCATAACATCAGCCTTAAGAGTCAGGGTTCTGCCTTGTCCACGTCGAAGGTTGACACGGTCGCTGAGGTTGGCAGACAATATGTCACCAAGGGGAGTGGGACACCTTGTCTGCATTCGAAGGCTGTGCCCGATCAGTCTCAGTCGGCATCTACGAGCATCTTGCTCAAGGGTGAGAGCTTAGTCCGAGAATAGAGCGCCTTGGTGGAGATTTTCTCTGGCCAGTAGATGCCGAGTGCGGAGTGGATCATACGCCGATGAGAAGAGTCGATCAACTTCGAGAGAGTTTCGGTCAGAGGTATGGACTCGAGACCGTAGCATACGATGCTCTCTACTGCTGCCTTGAAAAGCCTAATCTTGGTTTGGTCATCGGCCTTCAAGCTGAAAATCGGCTTCAATTTGTTCATCGCTGCCCATGCTTTGGCGAATCGTTCGTCCACCACTGAAGTTGGAGACGAGGTGTCAATTCCGAGGTAACTGAACTGCTCGCATGTCTGAACCACCTCGCCGGACTGGAAAAAGATTCGACGGGGAATGGTGTCGTGGCCGACGTGCATGACTTTCGTTTTGCCATGGTTGATTTTGAGACCAACAGCTGACGCATTCTTCTCGAGATTTTGAAGAACTCTCTCTACAGTGTCGGCCGATTCGCAGGCCAGAGCGATATCGTCGGTGTAAGCCAAGGCACTGATCTTTATTGCTGGATGTCGAGAGCTCCGTCTCTCTATCAGGGTGAAACCATCGTCGTCGTGCAACGTCTTTCGAAGGACGTGATCTAGAACAGTGATAAACAGATATGGAGACAACGTGTCACCTTGGAGGACGCCAGATATAGTGACGAAGAGGTCTGTGTTGCCGTGATTGGTCCAAACAGAGGCTGATGTGTCGGTGTAAAGTTGCATCAATGTCTGCCGTAACGTCACTGGGTACTCCGTACAGCGAGAGGATTTCTGTACCGGTATAGAGCTTCGGTCGAGCGAGTCGAATGCTTTCTTGAAATCAACAAAAACAATCGACACTGTTCGTTTCGTCGTACGGCACATGTCCAGTATGCACCTCAGAGCCATTGCTTGCTCTGAAGTCGATCTTTCCGCTCTGAAGCCACTTTGCAAGGGTAGCAGATAGATGAACAACAGCTAAAGAGATCACTCATTATATTGGTATTAGTCATGATCAGATCATATGATTCCTTTTGCCTTGCTGGGCCATTCACTTCTATGTGTTCGATAAAGTCTTACGTACTTTCTCTTAGGATTGATAGTAGGGTACATGTATTAAATGCATATTTGGCTCTAGGGAAATGAGATATGTGGAAGCAATTTTAGGTAATTCAGGTCTGGTTTTATATATGTTTTAGTGCCTTTGGTTATGTTAAACTTTGTATTCAAGTATGTTTTAAATCCCTTGTGTGAAATTGGATGGAGTGGTCAATGCCAGGGGCATCTCATTAGATTATGCAGTATGCGTGAGTGCCAGTTGAAGTGTTGTGTGTTTTGGAACAGGTTATAGTCCTGATATGGCTCTACGCAGTCGTCTGGGCTTTAAACAAAAATAACTATAATAATAACAATTTCAGTTAATGAAGCACACAGAGGTCTTCCAACAAATGCCGAAAATGTCCCAATAACTTTAAGAGAAAAAAAAGATGATTGTTGGGTGGCTTTGAAACTGTACACATACCTGACCCAGTTATTCCATGGTCTCATTATGAAATTGTACGCAAATATTGTTATGACGTCTCGTTATGTACAGTCACTGTTTCATCAAATTCATCAACGATTGGTCCCAGTGTTAGATACTTCAAGCTTTCAGTGAAGGGGGCCACCTTCAACGCTTCCACAATAACGAAACCGTCATTACCATATGTCCAAGGACAGTCACGAAGATGTAGTTCCACCAGTCCCTCAACGTTCTGTGAGGCCATACATTTCCTGATTAACTGACAAAGACGACGTTCTGGGTCATCAGGACCCACATTCAGAGCATCTGTGCAAACAATGACCAATTTGAGCAATGGGCAGTACTTTACAGCTTCACAATAAATGTCGAAAGATCTCTCGCACAATTCTAAACTATGAAGATCTGAGATCTCTAATTCTACACTCTGAATTTGGTGGCCATGGTCTTGTAGCAGGGATATTTCTGTCGGATCTAACTCCACTTTGTGACCGCTCAAATGGATGTCTCAGTTTGCAAGATGCAGGAAGGCAGAACGCCATAAGACGGACTCTGCTTTTGTAATGTCGTACAGAGTTCGACAGGTTAAAGCTACAACCAGCGCTAGTGTGTCTTCGGTCATTCAGTTCGACATTATGTGCCATATGTGACCGTAACTTGTATGTTGTCCAGTTTCCTCGTTCTTCACTTTCTGGTCACATTTCTGTCCTTTGTGACGTCATATGCTGGTTTTCATTTGTGTTCTATGACGTATTATGTTCCTCTTCATTTCCTTGTGATCGTGTCACGTCACACTGCTGGCTCTCACTTCCTGGTGATGTGCAGCATCAGTTGGATTGTTTTCACTGTCACCTACCTTGCTGGTTTCATTGTCATTTCTCACACACTGCTGCTCTACGACCCTCCCAAGCGTGGTGCTGAATCATGATGATTATGATTTCTAAAACGCGCCATCTCTGCATTCCACATCTCCTAATCCACTCTTACGACACACGAACCAAATTTCACCCATCTGAGCAAACTTATGAGCCTACGAACTCCTGTTACTATCAGATGACTGAAATACTGCGAGGCTACCACAACTTGCTTGACTGTTGCCCCGTGCAGTTGCCGAAAAAAAAAGCTTAATCTTTAAGAGAGATTAAAAAAAAAACCAAGATGATTGTTGCGCGGCTTTGAAACTGTACACACACACCTCACACAGTTATTCCATGGTCTTATTATGAAACTGTACGCAAATAGTTTTATGATGTCACGTTGTATGCAGTCATTGGCAGTGTCATAAACCTGTTATAAATTGAAGAATAGTGCGTTTGTACTGAAATTGAATGTTATAAAGGAAGTTCCTGCTTAGACATACTCAAAACATTATAAACTGTATCAATGTGGGACACGTGGCCTTTCACAGAATGCAGTTTGTGGAAATATCTTCAAAAAGTGACAGAAACTATGAACATAGACAGGTGAATTACGGCTTAAGAGATCGCTCATTATATTAGTATTAGTCCTGATCAGATCATGTGATTCCTTCTGCCTTGCAGGTCCATTCACCTCTGTGTTCGATAAAGTCCTACGTGCTTTCTCTTAGGATTGATAATTGGGTACATGTATTAAATGCATTTTTGGCTCTAGGGAAATGAGATATGCGGAAGCAGTTTTAGATAATTTAGGCTCGTTTTTATCTATATTTCATCATCCTTAGTTATGTTTAAATTTGTATAATTCGGTATGTTTTTTAAATCCCCTGTGTGATAAATTGGACAGAGTGGTCAGTGACAGGGGCATCTCCTTAGATTACGTGCGAAAATGCATTGATATATGCAGGCCCTTGATTTTTCTTTTCTTTTTTATCTTTTTTTTTTTAAACTTGCTGAATTATTGTACTTGTTTTGAATGGTTATAGCCCTGATATGGCTCTACGCAGTTGGCTGGGCTTTAAACAAAAATAACAATAACAATAACGATATCAATACAACCGTTTGTTTTTCTCCAATATAAGGCATTGTCTGCTCATCATCATCATCAAGTGCCTTGCCACATAGCGTTTGCGATCATGGCCCTCCATATGCATCTGTCCCTTGTTGCCGCAAGCACATCCTCCACTCTCTCTGTCCTCAGCCACTCTGCAAGTCCGTCCAATATTTTTTGCCTGGGTCTACCTGGTGCTCTCTTTCCCTCCAGCTTTCCTGTTGTGACCAGATGCTCCAATTCCCCTTTCCTCTTTTTGTACATAGTGTCTGCTACGCATCGGAAATATTGTGGCTTCTGGGCACATTCTTTAGATTTAGATCTATCTAATAATTTCATGAAAATTTTTCCGTTACTGCGTAAATACAAGACTATATTCTTGTAACCGTAATTGTCTGTCAGCACATCTTTCAATTTTCCTTCGCACTGATCATTGGTCTCGTTTTGTCCCCTGCAATTCCGTAAAAATCAAATTGTTCCTCTTGGATCTCCTCGAGATCACTGTTTTTCTTTCTAATTCTTCTACTCTATTACAACTCAGAGTTTATTCCATTAATTTCTATTTTCTGACCGCAAAACTCCCACCTCCTCTCTCAGATCCCTGATACTCTTGTCCAAAGATGATACCGCTCATTCAGCTGTGCCACTCCTTCGTTTACTTACCAAACTCACTGTTCATCGAGTTGGTCATGGCCTTCAGCATTTCAGCCAAGTCTTCCACCGTGACTGCTGCAGAGGAGGAGTCTGCCCGATTTCCGATGCTCCGGACATACGGTCGGTCGAGGTCCTGTGTGAACGTCAGTCAGCCTGGTCTGCCTCTGTTGTCTGCTCTGGAGGTCCAGGGCCCGGATTTTGCTCGACGTTTCGCATCTCAGTAAAATGCCCCCCCCCCCCCCCCCAAAAAAAAAACAAAGAGTGAGAACAAGCCAAGTAGAACACCGTCTGTAAAAAAAATCACCTTCAACTGTACGGACAAAACGTACTATTCCGCTCTCTTGAAATGCATCTTTCTAACTGTATGAATCTGGCTGCAGCCAGGATGAGAAATTTACCTGTATCGGTTATTGTATGCGTAGCACTGCACATTTTCTGCACGAACGTACGTGACCGTAAGCTCGACAACGTTGCAGGGAACGGCCACATACCAACACTGTCAGTACAACAACCAGGCAAACAGTTCTCACTGCACTCTAAGGACAGCACAGCACAAGTCCCAGCTTGCATTCTGGTTGTTCAGTGTCCGTTTTCCCATGAAAACTGAAAAGTCCAGTAGAACTGGCCACAAATCACTCTCGAAAGACAAATTGATACCGGCATGATCGGGCAACCCAGGAATTTACATTTCCACAACAAGCAGACCGAATTTATTTGTAATTAGCACAACCGCTAATTAATCGCGCATGATATGTCTATGCGTCCTACCGCCAGGTGAGCACAATTCAAGCCCCGAGAGAGACAGAGAAGAGAGACAGAGATCGAGAGAGAAATAATGTGTGTGTATGTGTTACGTGTGCTTTTCTCAGTACTCGTCATTACCTTTAATGTGAAATTGGCATTAAAAGCCACTTACTTTTTGTTTTTATTTATTTTTGTTTTTTAATCACTTTATTTTGTTTACTTTTTAACCAATGGCTTTTAACCTTAAAAACCGCTTAGCTGTTTAAAGTTTTTTTTTTACCACCTTTTGTTTTCTACCACTAGCTTTTCATTATTTTTACCACTTTAGTTGGGGGGGGGGGTTCACCACCTAGCATTTTAAATTTTTCCCAATAGCATATCAATTTCCTTAATGTGTTGTCCATGGTCTTTCTTGATGATTCTTTTATTTGTTGTTTGTTTTCTTTTCTTTTTGTTTTATTTTATTTTTTGCATCATGTTTTTACATCTGTCAGAAATGTCCAAGTATAAAAAACTAGCATTCACTTTTATTTTAACATTGCCAACTTTTGTGAGCTTACACAGGCATGTTTTATTTTCAAAAGAAAATTAGTAAATATTTAAATAAATTAAATCAGAACGTTTCTGGAAAAGGTTTCTTCTTTCTTTCTTTTTGTTCTTCTTTGCTTTTTTCGAGGATGTTGTTGTTTGTAATAAACAATATATATATTCATTTGGGCAAGTGTGTATGCGTGGGTGTAATGTGTGTAGTGTGTGATTCAACAAAAATGTTTGAATAAAGTGTTATGAAAATGCTGCTTTGTTATTTGTGTTAACGGGCATATATTTATTTGGGCAAGCGTGTGTGCGTGTGCGTGTGCTGTGTGTGTGTGGTGTGTGAGAGAGAGAGAGAGAGAGAGAGAGAGAGAGAGAGAGCCCGCGCACGCTCACGTGCGCTGCGTGTACGTGTGCGTATGTTCATGTGAGCACACACCCAAAACTCTTAACCTCGCAAAAAATCAATACACGCACACACACACATACACACACACACACACACACACACACCGCATGCGCGCGCACACACAACGCACGCACCACACATACACTCACTCACTCTCTCTGTCTGTCAGTCTCTGTCTCTCTTCTCTGTCTCTATCTGTCTGTCTGTCTGTCTGTCCGTCGTCAGTCTGTCTGTCTATGTCTATTTCTCTTTCTCCGTCTCTGTCTCTCTCTGTCTCAGTTCCATGACAGCAAAGAAAACAAATGAGACAAGCCTTCATGGAGGCAGACACAAGATCATTGATAAGGAAGATTAGGAAAAGACAGGCAACATTTATAGGCCATCTTATGAGGAAAGGGGAGTTAGAGCACCTGGTCTCAACAGGAAAACTGGAGGGTAAGAGAGGAGCACAGGTAGACCCAGGGAGAAAATATTGGACGGACTTGCAGGGTGGTTGAGGACAGAGAGGGTGGAAGACGTGCTTGCGGCAACAAGGGATAGATACATATGGAGGGCCATGATTGCCAAAGCCATGCGGCAGGGCACTTGATGATGATGAGGGTTTTGCGTAGATTCGATGAACCGGTATCTGCCAGATAATTCGCTGGTTGAACATAGTTATGGAACTGTTCAAGTGCGAAGAACCCTTCTTGAACGCTAACAGAAAAGTCAGATCCTAGTGAGATGATTCTCCAATGTATCTTGATAGCATTGGTTTACACGTAGCGTATATTATTATGTGGTTTTGGCTGACCAGCAGGAGGAGAAGTGAACCAATGAATGTAACACTTGGCGCCACATTACAGACCGATTCCCTCGGGTGTGAAACGTATCGGTTTGTGTGTGTGTGTGTGTGTGTGTGTGTGTGTGTGTGTGTGTGTGTGTGTGTGTTGAATACCAAGAGACTAATGCACTGACAAGTCATCATCATCATGTGCCCTGCCACACGGCGTTAGCGATCATGGTCCTCCATATACATCTATCCCTTGTTGCCGCAAGCACATCTTCCACCCTCTTTGTCCTCAGCCACTCTGCAAATCCGTCCAATATTTTTTACCTGTAGGAAGCTGGTGGATAGGATGAGGGAGTAAAAGGGTTAATTTTTTTGCTTTGCTAGCATGGTTGACGATGCAGGATGTTGGTGGACAGCGTGCGAGAGTCAAAGGGTTAATCATTCCTGCCTGCTGAAGAGACTAGACACTACAAATGGGATTCAAGACACCGCCCTTAAAGGGGCAGCAGGACTACATAAGGCAGGAAGTAGATCGGAAGTCACTTGAATTCAAACGTTTGCCGAAGCAACACCGGCTGTCTGCTCTGAGTTAATTACAGATTTCGGAAACTGTTGGAGAGCTAGCTCGCTCATATTTGTCACACAGTACAATCTCAATCCCTGCTTTTAAACTGTTGTTATATTTTTATCGAAAAATGTGCGTATATGCATTTATTAGGAAATTAAAATCTGAATTGGACGAACTTAGAGGCGGGGCTACAAAACATGACGAGACATCTGACGGGCACGCCATCCAAAATTAGAAAAGCACGTGGAAAGAAAACAACGAAGGCATGTTGTCGCAACATACACACACACACACACACACACACACCTGAAAGGCCTACAATATAGACGTCCAGAGAATTAAACGATCAGCTTAATTAAAATTGTGTAGTGTATGAAAAGAAATCGAGCAATAGATCTATATGCACACACAAGCTGTGCGCACATACACCGTACTCATACACCCACACAGACACATACACACACACACACACACACACACATCGGAGCACAATACGAACACAACACTGACCTGTAGTCACCACCACTTGTCTTATGTCCCTGTACGGCTTACCAGGTGGGTTAGGGTACAAGTCTTACAAGCGACAGCACACAGTCTGGCATTATCTCACGAAGGGCTGTCACCACACATTCATCTACACCATCACGCCCCATAGTCACCCACTTCTTTCGAAAATATTGTGGATGTCTCCACGCATTCCTAGAATTTAGTATGTTCCAAAATTTTCTATATATCTGTTTCCTAAGTCCAGAATTCCTAACATGTGCTGACTGTCCATTACCCAGCCACCCCTGACAGTTTGCAGTAACACACGGCTCACAAAAACAAAACTTTATCTGCCCTGACTAACTGCATGCTGTAAACTAACACTAGATCTATCACCTACACTGACACTAGCACCAGATGAGGAACACACTACATCTGTCCGCCGCGCGCGTAAATCTATAACTTGCTGAGGACAGTGTAGCCACTGAAGTAGGTGTACAAGATGCTGTAGTATCTACACAGGAGATGTTGGCAACACACACAGAACTACTCTCACTGACACTGTCAGCTTCACTGATTGTAACTTGTGATAGCACTTCACATTTCCACTCCCAACCACAGCTTTCAAACAGTTGTCTTACAGCCTCCTTCTTTTCTTCGTTTATATCCAGCAATAATAAATTAAAATTCATTATTTCGTCAAAGACAAACTCTCTCAAACTA
Source organism: Monoplex corrugatus (assembly GCA_030674185.1). Taxonomy (NCBI): domain Eukaryota; kingdom Metazoa; phylum Mollusca; class Gastropoda; order Littorinimorpha; family Ranellidae; genus Monoplex; species Monoplex corrugatus. The sequence goes on along the minus strand of JAPXFY010000030.1, from coordinate 14,838,883 downwards.
GACGTGTGCGTTTTCAGTAGAACCCAGAAAGAATGAGCACGCAGATTTGCTTACAGACAATGATAGGTCTGACCACAGATTTCTGGCGCTATTTCTTTCACACCGTAAGAGAGGCCAAGCATGGGATAGCAGTCATGCAGTTTCCATTAGCACCATCCTTTCCTTCTCATCTTTTGTTCTCATTCTCAGCAAGGTTCAAGTAACTTAAATAGATCTACCGGATCTCCTAGTCAAGGCCCCGGTTACCGCGTGCCAGCCCGGAGTGTAATCAACTGTTTAGGGGTGAAGGGATGAGGTTATCAATCTGTAATTTAGATCTGCAAACGAAGTCAGGGGTCTCAACAGTAATAATGCTGCGTGTGTGTATGACAAACTGTCGAGAAATACAAAGGCTTCTGATCAAGTGTTCATACTATTTAATAGTCTTGAACACAAACTGATGTCCCTCTGTCCAAACTTTGGTTATGCCCCAGGCAGGAGGCAACCAGGACTGCGGAGATAGTGTGGGGTGTACTGATTGCCATTGAAGGGGGACCAAGCTATAATTTCTCTAAAACTACATCATGCTTTTCCTGTAAGAAAAGTCAACGGAAAGCATAAGTTGACTACCTTCACCCCCTAAAATGAACTTACAAAACCCATTTCCTCATACACGTCATGTGTTACGTAGGAAAACGTTCGAGTTCTGGGGAGCTGTGTGGACGGAATTTGCTTCAATTTCTTCTCAGTTATAAAGAAGTGTCTCTGTTTTGTTCGTCACTGTCAGCGTGTTTGTTTACTACCGTCAGCCACGTGCTTTTCTTTATTTAGTTTAGCCCCGCCCATGCTTACTGCGCATGCGTCCCGATCCATTGGATCGGATGTTACCCCTTTAAATGGTTTGTCACCCTCTCGTCTGTGTAGTGGTAGAAAGAAACTCTAGGGAGAGCTAGACAACAGAAGGTCTTCAGAGAAGTAACCCCCTTTAGACAAGTGTTTCGGCCCTGAACTCCTTACACTCTCGGGGGGCCGGGCCACATCCAGGTCATGACTCCTGGATGCCCTTCTGCTGTTGTCTATTTTTTTTTTTTCCCACGCCGGGGAGCAAACCTGGGCGATTCTGCGCTTCAGAACTGTGGTACGCGGTTTTACCAATGTGCTAACGGGGCACACATCATCTGTAGGGAATTTAATCCTTATGAAGTCCACTTTGGTTCCTCCTTGCCCAGATCCAGCTTGAGCTCCTTTCTGCTGCCTCTGCCATTGCTTTAAGGGCTCTAGTCCTCTTCTTCCCAGAAATGGCGAGTTGTTTCATGAGATCATAAGCGGAGGTGCCCACAAACCCTCTTGCCCCGACCTCTATGGCGAAGATTTTGACCCGCAGACCTGCTTTCTTCAGGGTGCTGGCAAGACCGGCGTATTTTTCGGTCTTGTAGATATGTGCTTCTTCCATTCTGCTTTCGTATGGCACAGTGAGTTCTATCAGAATCACTTGTTTCGAGGAGTCAGAGTGGAGAGCGATGTCTGGTCTCATGCCTGTCTTGCTGATGACATCTGGGTAATTTCTCCACTCTGGGAGGTCTGCTGTACACTCCCAGTCGACTGCTCCATCCAGAAGACCCTTTGGCAATGTGCTGGTTGTCATAGCAATGTCGGGCCAGACCTGTTTCCCTCCTGCTTTGTAGAACGTTGTCATAGCAATTGGTGCGTTTGGGGTCATGGTTTTTTCGCTAACCACGTCTGTGATCACTTTCAGAACTTGGTTGTGCCTCCATGTATACCTTCCTTGGGCTAGCGCTACTTTGCAAGAGCTTCAAGAGAGTTAGGACATGTTCCACTGTTTGTTTCTTCTGACAGAGCGGGCATGCTGGGTCATCTGATTTCCCCCATTTCACTAAGTTTGCATTCGAGGGGAGCAGGTCATATACAGATCTGAGGAGGAAGCTTATCCTTAGAGGAGCCATGTGCCACATATCGTTCCAGCTGAGACTTCTTTGGAGTGCACTGTCCCATGTTGTCCATTGCCCCTGTTGACCTTGCTGGACTGCCTTCTGCACTCTTTTGACATCTTCTTCTTTCTTCAACTCCTGTATGATCATGTCTCTTTTTTCCTTCCCTTTGGCTTTGGACCACCACTGCATTTTTGTTGCTCCCAGTCCCTGTCTGTTGGTTTGCGTGTGTCCAATTATTTCTTTGATGCTGAGGTTTCTCTTGGCACTGTTTACAGCCTCTTGGACTTTCCATTTTCTGCCAGTTCTCAGCTTTGGTAGTCTACCACAAGATTTCTTCACAGTGTATTCACAGCCCCTGTCTGATGTGACTGGTCTACAGTACTGTGAGTTTTACAAATATGTACGAATTAATGACACAAAACTGTCTAAAATTTCTTCACCCATATATTTTTTCGTTTATTCAAAGTAGCGGCCAGACATGTATTAATTAATGATGTGTAGCTCTGGATGACAGCAACAAACTTAAGTTGACCAAAGACAAAGCAGAAATAATGTTTGTCAGCACAACTGTTCAACTGAGATTGGTGGCAGCAAGTGTGTCAATACTGGTGGCACTGGTATTTCAGTCCAGAGCTCTGAGACTGATATATCTCAGAATCAGTATTGACTGAAATTTTTCTGATGCAAGAACATGGGATCAGCAACATCTACCGTACATCTAGCGCTTAGGAGGATTGCCTCCCTCAGACCATGTGTGTTGGCAGGAGACAGCAAAACTGCTGCCTGGAAAAGCTGTGACATCCAGAGCATGTGAAACCAAGGCTAAGGGAGTGAAACATGACAAAAAAAGAAGCCACCACTGCTTTGTGGTTATCTCGACAGAGAATAAGGCTAAGGGAGTAAACCCTGACAGAAAAAAAACAAAACTGTTCTGTGGTTATCTCGTGAGAGAATAAAGATACATAAAGAAGTAAACCCTGACAGGAAATGACCCCTACTGCCTTGTGGGTTGTCATGGAAACGACAAAAGGCTAGCAGAGAGTCCGCACAAAAACCGATGGAAAGCAAAAGGGAAACCACTATCGTATATTCCCAAGTTTTTCGCTAAAACACGTAAAGGACAACAGGAAAGTTGGAGGGAAAGAGAACACCAGGTAGACCCAGGGAGAAAACATTGGACGGACTCGCAGGGTGGCTGAGGATAGAGAGGGTGGGAAATGTATTTGCATTGACAGGGGATAGATTCGTGTGGAGGGCCACGATCGTCGACGCCATGCGGCAGGGCACATGATAATGATGATGATGATCATCATCAAAGCAGGGTCCGCTGGATGGAGAAGATGACTGGGTGTGCAAAAGAGGTCTTCTACAAGAGATGGGAAAAAACACTCCCAGAAATCATCAGCAAGAATGGCATGAGACCGCCCCAGTCGTACAGCATTCCACCCCATCCAGTCCATCAAAAAAAAATTTTTTTTAAAAAGGGGGGGGGGGGGGGGGGAAGAAAAAGAAAGAAACAAAACAAAACAAAACAAAAGAGTGATTGAATTCACTGTGCTGCATGGAAGTAGAATGAAGAAAGCCCGTTTCTATGAGACTCTGTGAAAAGTATTCCAGTCTGGTCAGCAACTTGAGGAAAAAAAGTACCAAGCCAAAGTCGTCGCCATACAAGGTGGAACTTGGGAGTTGGTAGGGACATTTGTGATTTATGGGAACGAGAGGACAACATACAGCCCTAAAGGCAATGACAGAAGCAATTGGTCTGGGTAGAGGAGGAACAAAAATGAGCTTTAGAAAACTTCAGAATTTCCCTGCTACAGGAGGTGTCTGATAGCTATGTGGTTTTAGGACAGCTATCACAAAAGCGTGACCTGACCACCTCGGAGACGTGGGTTCGAATCTAGGCGTAGGAAAAGCATTGGCAACAGTAGAGGGGCATCCAGGAGTCATGACCAGGATGTGTGTCCAGCCCCCTTGAAAGTCAAGAGTTTGGGGCCAAAACATTTGCTTGAAGATAGTTTCTCCTTTGAAGACCTTTTTGACTGTTCAGCTCTCTCCAGAGTTACTTATTGTGTTGCATTTCTGTCCTAGCTGGCCTACCAGCAAACATATTTCTTGACAGTAAAGTTTTCCAGAATATTGCAACATGTCTAATCATGAACGAAAGAAAGCATGCTCGTGTGGCACAATTATTCAAAGGCTTAGGCTACTGTGTTATATCTATTATTGTTACTACTATAATAATAATAATTATAATAATTACAATATTTATATAGCGCAAAATCTTGATAAAATCAAATATAAGCGCTGAAACAGACACACACACACGCACGCACGCACACACACACACACCGCACGCACGCACGCACGCACGCACACATACACACACATACACACACACACGCACACGGCTATAAATGGGGAGAAAGAATAAATGCAATGGAAAATTATAGAGAGCATATTACTACTACTACTACTACTACTAATTATTGTTATTATTACTATGAAGATGATGATGATTAGTAGTAGTAGTAGTAGTGGTGGTGTTGGTGTTGGTGGTAGTCGTAGCATTAGTATTATCATCATCATCGTCGTCGTCGTTGTCATCATCATCATCGTCATCATCATTAGCCTATCATCTGTTAGCAATCAAATCTCCTGACAGTATAAAATTACAACTTCGCGTATCACTATTTTTGGTGGCTCTCCACTATCATAGATCTACCTTTCAGAAGATCAACCTCTGCACACAGCAAACATCAAGCAGCTACAGTCGTCAGAACAAAAGCTTCTGAAGGTGCCCAAACGCAACAAGAGGGTTTTCTGTGTTATCACGCTGTCTTTGGTGTCGACACAACAAAGGAAGCCTCAGTTAGTAGCCTACTGGTGATAAACCGCACTACTCTACTGGTTCACGCATAGGCGGGCCTATCTGTGGTCTTCATACCCACGAACGACTAAGGCGCAGCGTATCTTCCATGGTCGACTCTGGGCATATCAAAGGAGGCCTGCTGTGTCCTCTTCCTCCTCCTCCTCCTCATCATCATCGTCATCATCATCATCATCATGTGCCCTGCCGCATGGCGTTGGCAATCATGGCCCTCCATACGAATCTGTCCCTTGTCGCTGCAAGTCCATCTTCCACTCTCTCTGTACTCAGCCACCCTGCAAGTCCGTCCAATATTTTTTCCCTGGGTCTACCTGGTGCTCTCTTTCTCTCCACCTTTCCTGTTGTGACCAGGTGGTCTAATTCCCCATTCCTCATAAAATGGCATATAGATTAATGTTGCTTGTCTTCCAAATCATTTTTAGCAATGATCTTCTTGTGTCTGCCTCCATCAATACTGTCTTTATTGTTTTCTTTGCTGTTCACGGTACTCTCAACAATCTTCTTAGAAACCACATTTCGGCTGCCTCAATCTTGCTCTGGCTTTGCTGTATTGTGCCTATTGTTATTATTATTATATTATTATTATTATTATTATTATTATTGTTGTTGTTGTTATCATCATCATCATCCTCATCAAGAAAATGATGATAGGCTAATGATGATGACGATGACAACGACAGTGATGATGATGACGATAACGCTTGTGATGACGACGACAACGACGATGATGATGATTATAATAATGATGATATAGTAATGATGATGATGATGGTGATGATGATGATGGCTTTTGGCATGTTAATAACAATGATAGTAATGATGCCAAATAATTCATCATCACCTCTGTCGTCGTGTCATCAGCACCGCCGTCACCCTAGCAATAACAATGAAAGAACTGCGTAAGTTGAGTACGTTTGACTCCTTTAATGTAAAAAGATGCATCTGAAACCACAAGATGGCACCAGGCGAGCTTTTCGTCTGCTGATACAGGAATTTTTTAGGTAGTGAATGAGCCTGAATAAAAGTCGATAACAATCGACAATGAGTCTGATATTCTCTAAAGGTAAGCTTGTTCAAGACGCACGACAACTGGCTTTAAAATATGTTAGTGAATTTAGTTTGTGCATGTTGAGTGGTATGCAAGGTGAAAGGGTACCGCGTACCGTCACAACAGTCTGAACAGAACTTGGGCGGATAATCTCGGGCCGACTGAGACTGATCGCTGTGATTCTGTCCTGTGAGATTGCGTGGAAGAATGTGATGTGTTTTTCTGTTATCCTCAATTGTAGAAATAGAGTTGGAGAAGGAAAAATGTATGCACACTTTGACTTATTTGCTATCGGCTATGCATTGTGATTGTCCGATTGTGCATTGTTACTGTCGGTATGTAGGCAATACAGGTAATAGACATGCAGCTGTTTTCTAACACCAATCTGTGTAGAGGAGCTAGCACGGCTGTCGGATGCTTACCATAAGGATAAATCCTACAGGGTTAAAAAAAAGATAAAAAAGAAATGAAAAAGCACTAGGCTAGCTCCAACATAACTGACTTTGCTGTCCATGAGTGCACGATCTCTATGCAGCGAGAATGAAGGCTGGAGCTAGACTGGTATGTTTATCACCAACACAAGTTGTGTCCAACTGATAATGGCTTCCGTCCAGCCTGCCCTGTAATCAGTAATGTGCTAACACTGCTGCATTGTTGAAAGAATGAAAATGATACATTGACAGTTTGAATTAGGCCTAAAGTATAGATGTACAATTCATATTTAACCCTTTGACTCCTGGACCCTGTCCACCACCAACTGCAAAAATTAAAAATATATACATACATAATAAAAAGAGAATGAATGCCGGGACCATTTTATCCAGTAAAGTAAATGTGAGTACACTGTTACAGCCATAAGACAGGTAAAGTAAGGTTGTCTTCTTTGCAAACACATGAAAATAAAAATCAAAGTAGACTTTGGTCTCAAATAAATCGAAATACAAAATGAAACAGAACATAAACCTTTGAGGAAGGCAACGAAAAGCAAACAAACAAAAACCAAAACAGAGAGAGAGAGAGAAAGAGGGAGAAAAAGAGAGATTCAGAAAAAGTGATAGCGAGAGAGAAAACAAAGACTGCTGATGGCTGAATAGCAGTCCAGAAGACCTTCACAGTCACAGAGTGCTGTGTGTGTATTTTAGGTCCTTCAGTGGGAAAGTTGTTTAATTTCAGGTTCAAAGCAGGTGACATGTTTCATTCTGTGTAGAACTTGACAGACCCGTTGCCTGGGATAGGCAGAGGAGAAGGGCATCCACACATATGTTGAGTGAGCCACTCAAACATAAGGCAGCAGAATTGCACAGAGTGTGGAAACATCACCAGAACAACTAACAGAACACCAAGCGAAGGCTTTAAAAAAAAAATTGGAAGAAAAGGATAAGGAAAACAAGTACTCTTGATCAGAGAAAGCAGTCTGGTGTGGGTCAATATGTGTAAAGAGAGCATAACAGGGATCTTATTGTCAGATACAACAAATATGAGCATGTGGTTGCACTTGCAGCCCCAAGAGGGGCAAAGCAAGGTTATCACCCTCACAAAGATAAGAACAAACAAAAACAAGGAAACAAAATAGAAAGTACTATATTCGACAGAATAATCTTTCTGATCTAAAATATAAAACAGGAATCCATGAACCTTTCGGATGGACAACAACAACAGCAACAAAATAGGCATTGGCAGGAAACAGTCCAGAGATACTGGCTGGATATCTGTCCAGAAGACCCTTGCAGAGGGCTGTCCCCTCTTTTCTTTATGCTTTTCTTCAAATTTCTTCTTTTATCATAACTTGGTGCTTTATCAACAGGTCCTTTAATATATATATATTATGTATGTGTGTGTATTTTATTTGCAAAAAAACATTTCTCCCCTATCCCCATTCTGAAGTTACAAATTGCTCTAATCTCTTATTAAAATGTGTGTCTTGGACACAAGTTGGAGACAGTATATTGAATATTTTTTTCTGTTTCACGTAATGGAAGACATCAATTTTCATTTTTGCATATCCCCCAAACTTTGACAGTAAAAAGAGGCAATGTATATATAATAAATATATATATGTGTTTGTATTGATGTGTGTGGGTGTGTGTGTGTGTGTGTGTGTATGTGTGTTGTGTGTGTGTGTGTGTGTGTGTGTGTGTGTTGTGTGTGTGTGTGTGTGTGTGTGTGTGTGTGTGTGTGGTGTAGAGTGATCCACTCCAACCTGAGGTAGCAGAACTCGACAGTGTCAAAACATTGCCTAACAACTAGCAGAGCACCAAGTGAAGTTAAAGGAAAGAATGGGGAAGAAAAGCATAAAGAAGATATATTCTTTTATTCTAGGGAAAGTCTTGTGTGGTTCGTTGTTTTTTTGGGTTTTTTTTGTTTGTTTTTTGGTTTGGGTTTTTTTTTTGACTGCCATGGACCATGTCAAGTAGAGTAAATATAAATATATTGTTACACTAACACAGCCTCAAGAAAGGCAAAGCAGTTTTGTCTCCCTTGCAGTGTTCAAAACAAGAAAGAAATTGAACTTTTTTTCAACAGAATAAACTGATCTAAGATACAGTTTGAAATATCTAACAATGATAGGTCTTGCCTTGCATCCATTACATTGGCCTGTTCTGTGTGCCACCTCTATATCCGTCGGAGAGGTGGCAACACTGATATCTTGGATAAAAACACAGCACACTTTTTAATACAGTCACAAACATGGCACACTTTTTTAATACAGTCACAAAACATGGCACACTTTTTTAATACAGTCACAAACATGGCACACTTTTTTAATACAGTCACAAAACATGGCACACTTTTTAATACAGTCACAAACATGGCACACTTTTTTGATACAGTCATTCATCTCCTGCCCCTCTGTCTGAGGAATCAGATAAACCCAAACATTCCATCTACAGGAATACTGCTGTAAGTCATTTACGTGTCTTTCATTTTGTTTAATTTTAAGATCCTGTCCTCTTATGAGTAATATTACTAATAATGACATTCAACAGTTTATCGTTTTTCTTCAGCACTACAGATATTTCAGTGTCCTTTTTGTCTACTTTAACCTCGAGATCAAATACACACCCTTCTAGAACACATTGTTTTTTTTAATAGATTCAGTGAAATTTTTAAACTCTTCTTTTATTTCCAACACTTTCTTTGGAGTGGATAGAGAATCCAGGCAATTTCTGAATCTAATGTTGGGCTTCCTGAAAGTTTTCCATGGAAGTTGTATTTAAACATTTCTTAGCCTGTTTGTCACAATCAGTAGCTATCACACTGGTATCACTGTCTGAAGTGGAAGACAAGTTCCATTTTCTGGAATTAGTAATAACAGTACCGCTCATACTTTAGCATTACTACAGACGAAGACACACAATCACAGTTGATGCTCAAAGCCGGAATCATAACACAACATAATCCTACTGTAGCGCAGGTCACTGTAGCGCAGGTCACTGTAGCGCAGGTCACTGATGCACATTGAACTGACTGGCCGTCAATGTTGAATTGATACTGGCTGACTTAACTACATTCTACGTGATGAAAAATTTTTCACTCTCCATCTCTTCACTCAAAGTATTAAACTAAGCTTATTGGAAGTTAACAAGAAACACCAAGGGGATGTGGATGGGACCCAGAGCACCAATGCCTTGCCACTCTCAGGACATTTACCTCCCAAGCACCTGACACCAATTGCAGTCATTTCTTCAAGCAATATGTGTGTGTGTGGCGGGGGAAGGGGGGGGGGTGTCCATGTGTTGTGCATTGTGTGACCCATTCGGACCCAGTCATCAGTTACCTTGTTTACAAACCGAATGGCAAGATGGGGAGATGACAAACTTTGGGACATAGCCACAATATCAATGAATTTGCTGGGCTGTCATGAAGCTAGACAACAACTGTTACAGCTAATGGACTTAATCAAATTGTCTTTATATTTCTTTGAACAAATTACTGTTAATGTGTTTGAAATTGAATTGTCTTTATACTTATTTGAACAAATTGCTATTAATGTGTATGATTCATGTGAGTCATTTTCAAAATATTATTTTTCACTTGTTTGTGTCAGTGCGACAGAACAACCAGCAATAAGAGGAGGATGGATGAACAAGTAAATGCCTCTGACTTCAGCCCCAGTGACATAGAGCATTCTGACTCCGCCGACTCCTCCAGTGGAGATAGTGACAGCATGAAGAACAAACAGAAATGGAAAACTGAGAAGGTTGGAATAAAAGTAGTCAATATTGTTTGTTTTATTACTTTTTTTTTTACATTCATGCAGATATGTGTAATTGAACATTGCAAAAATAAGAATACCACGTGTGTCACTGTGTGTGTGTGTGTGTATGTTTTCTCAAATGTGTGTATGCGTTATTACTTTGCCCACACTGTGCAGGCGGTATGTTGCTGCACAGTCTGCATATTCTGTCTTCGGTGGGTGTGCAGGCAATGTGTTTTCATATTTCGCTGTCTAAGTCTGCCACTTGTCATGACTTACAGGATCTTGAACGTATGTATTTGATATTCTGCATGCATATACACATGAAGGGGATTTAGACACTGATAACCCTGCACACATGTTTACCTTGGAGATTAGAAAAATAACCTCCCTTTACCCATTAGGTGGATTGAACCTAGGACCTTATGATTAGAAGTCTGACATCCTACTCATTTTACTTTTGTTTACCTAGGACCTTATGATTAGAAGTCTGATATATATCCTACTCATTTTACTTTTGTTTAAACCTAGGAGTAGGACCTTATGATTGAAAGTCTGATATCCTACTCGTTTTACTTTTGTTTAAACCTAGGAGTAGGACCTTATGATTGAAAGTCTGATATCCTACTCGTTTTACTTTTGTTTAAACCTAGGAGTAGGACCTTATGATTGAAAGTCTGATATCCTACTCATTTTACTTTTGTTTAAACCTAGGAGTAGGACCTTATGATTGAAAGTCTGATATCCTACTCGTTTTACTTTTGTTTAAACCTAGGACCTTATGATTATAAGTCTGACGTCCTACTCTTTTTACTTTTGTTTATCTAGGACCTTATGGTTAGAAGTCTGACATCCCACCCATTTTTGGTTGTTTTTTTTGTTTGTTCAAATAGTCAGCTATCTTATGTCACCATTTGTTCAGACATCCTTAGTTCACCAGTTGTTCAGACATAATACCTATTTTTCTTTTGTTCAGGTAATTAGCTATCTTATTTCACCAGTTGTTCAGACATCCTTAGTTCACCACTTGTTCAGACATAATACCTATTTTTCTTTTGTTCAGGTAATTAGCTATCTTATTTCACCAGTTGTTCAGACATCCTTAGTTCACCACTTGTTCAGACATAATACCTATTTTTCTTTTGTTCAGGTAATTAGCTATCTTATTTCACCAGTTGTTCAGACATCTTTAGTTCACCAGTTGTTCAGATATTATACCTATTTTTCTTTTGTTCAGGTAATTAGCTGTTTTATTTCACCAGTTGTTCAGACATCTTTAGTTCACCACTTGTTCAGACATAATACCTATTTTTCTTTTGTTCAGGTAATTAGCTATCTTATTTCACCAGTTGTTCAGACATCTTTAGTTCACCAGTTGTTCAGATATTATACCTATTTTTCTTTTGTTCAGGTAATTAGCTGTCTTATTTCACCAGTTGTTCAGACATCTTTAGTTCACCAATTGTTCAGACATCATACCTATTTTTCTTGTTGTTTCAAGTCCATCTTAGCCTGTTAATTACTTTTTCATCAGTATGCTTTTTCAAGTCAATCTTATTCACCAATTGTTCAACATCATACTATTCTTTGTTCAAGTCATAGCTGTATACTTCATCATTGTTCAGACCTTTTCCCATTGTCAGAATATACCATTATTTGTTCAAGTAATCAACTGTATTGTTTCCCCAATTCAGACATCCTACCCATTTTTGTTGTTGTTTTTTTTGTTCAAATTATCAGTTGTATTATTTCACCAGTTGTTCAGACTCACGCTGTTTCTGACAGGTGAAAAAGGTCTCCATCCCATCGTCAATTTCACACTACATTTCTGGTGTTAGGATCACAGTTCAAATCATGTGTGTGTGTATTTTTACAGAAACGAGGGCCAGCTGAATGTTCCGTGGATATGAGGACACCAAGACATCAGCTACCACCTGATCGCAGTCCACTCATACGTGAATCTGCCTGCTCGTCTGCCTCACTGCTGTCTCCAAGCAAAGGTCATATGTTACCACCTTGTTCCACTACTTTTATGATGATCAACCACTTGAGAGCACGCATGATGGCATTTCATGGTGAGAGTCTCCACACTGCGCCACCTGTGTCCTCCATGCCTGACAACTGTAGCGTTGACGGTGATGGTGTTGGTGTTGGCGCTGACGCTGGTGTTATGAGAAGGGTGGAGATTAAGGAGGAGGATAATGACAGTGATGAGAACTTTGACGAAAAGATTGGCTACCATGGCGATGAGATTAAGGTGAAATTTCTAAAGGAGGATAGCTGTGCTGATGAAAACACTGAACAAAAGATAGATTACCATGGTGATGAGAGAGAGATGATGATGAATGAGGAGGGTGACTTTAGTGATGAGAACAGTGATGAGACAGTGGATTACTATGCAGACAAGAACATGCAGGGTTTGGGTAACCTTAGAAAGAGGAATGAGTTGGAGCGAAGGATAGGTAAACTGGGTGATAAAGGCATTCATGGTGGTATGAAAGATGCAAAGAGAAAGGCCAGGCGACACATTTGTGAGGTGTGCAGTAAGGCTTTTATGCAGGTTAGTGACCTGAAGAAACACAGACTGATTCATTCTGGACAGAAACCTTTTTCCTGCAATGTTTGTAGTAAGGCGTTTACTTTGGCTGGTAACTTGAAAAGACACAAGTTGATTCATACTGGTCATAAAGCATATGTATGTGACATGTGCTGTAAGGCTTTCACAACATCTGATGACTTGAAAAAACACAGGCTAATTCATACTGGTCATAAACCCTTTTCGTGTGACGTGTGCAATAAGGCTTTTACTCTGTCTGGTAATTTGAAAAGACACAAGTTGATTCATACTGGTCATAGAGCATTTGTGTGTGACTTGTGCAACAAGGCTTTTACAACGTCTGATGACTTGAAGAAACACATGTTGACTCATACTGGTCATAAACCATTTTTGTGTGACGTGTGCAGTAGGGCTTTTACCCTGGCTGGTAACTTGAAAAGGCACAAGTTGACTCATACTGGCCATAAAGCATTTGTGTGTGACATATGCTGTAAGGCTTTTGCTCTGGCTGAAAACTTGAAACAACACAAGTTCATTCATACTGGTCATAATAAACAGTTTGTGTGTGACGTGTGTGGTAAGTCTTTTTCTCTGGCTGGTAATTTGAAAAGACACAAGTTGATTCATACTGGTCGTAAAACATTTGTGTGCGATGCTTGTTATAAGGCTTTTACAACAGCAGACAACTTGAAGAACCACAAGCTGATTCATTCTGGTCATAAACCCTTTTTGTGTGATGTGTGCAGTAAGGCCTTTGCTCTGGCTGGTAACTTGAAAAGGCACAAGTTGACTCATACTGGCCATAAAGAATTTATGTGTGACATGTTTACGGATTTTACACTGGGTGAAAACTTGAAAAAACATGAATTTGTTCATGCTGAAACCCAGACCCAGAACAAGATGTTGTTAGCAGACGATCAAAACCTAGAATATGAAGAAGAAAGACTACAGGACACACAACCAGTGTGAACAGCCATTGTGAAAAATACAGCATGAAGATCAGCACCAGTAAAACTCAGAAATTCAAGGCAGAACACCAGGCAATCTTTGAAACAGCATCAGTGGCACTAAGCTCAAATGAGCAAGTGAACTGAATACCTCAGCAGCATTTTTAGAAAAGATAGATTCAGTAGAAAGATTGAAACTGAGAATAGAGAAAGAAAACGATGTTGACTGTCAACGTGCCCCACCTCTGAAACACCCCACCGTTCCTGTTAAAACAAGAGCCAAACTCCTCAGTTCCATTTTTCTACTCACCCTGACATATCACTGCCAGACCATGACCCTAGCCTAGCCCTTAGGATTTAAAATTACTACCTCTGAGGTGCCATGTTTAAGAAGAACTGTCCATCTTTTTCATTTGTTCACCATCTACCTGGTCAGGTCATGTCTGGTCATGAATGTGGCCATTTTTTCTAGTTCTTGCCAACTGCCATGTAGCTTGATGGTCAGAGGAGATGTAGTGGGCGATGCCTCCTGTCACCGCACCTGATAGAGGTGACATTGGTGCAGGTGAGGACGGATCCCGATGAGATGTAAGACCTGGGGCTACTTCACCCTTAAGAGACCTCAGTTGGCAAGCACCATTCTTTTGTGATGTACATGACTTTGTAGACATTTATGTTATATTGTGTAATTCTGTGGTTTGTATGAAGACTCGTGCTGACCTGGTGGACCAACCTCTTGGCTTCAATCCTCACAGTTGTCAACAAAAACAGACATGATCTGAAACACCTAGAACAACATCAGTCCACCACCATATTCATCAACAGAACTGTCAACAAGACCAGACGCAACATGACCAGAATCACCAAGATCAGAGAAATGTTAGGAACAATATCAATCCACCATCATATTCATCAACAGAGCTGTCAACAAGACCAGACGCAACATGATCAGAAACACCAACTGACCAAGACCGGAGAAATGATAGGAACAACATCATTCCATCATCACATTCATCAACAGAGAGTTAAGCGGTTTGGTCATCTGACCAGAATGCAACCCCACCAGCTTGCTTACTAAGCATGTAACAAAAACATACCTGCATGAAACAAGAGGCAGACAGAGAAACCTGGATTGATGGAGTGAAAGAGGCTTTCATGCAAGGGTTTCTCCTCTTGAGGCCTTCCAGCTCACTGCTTAGTGCCAACTCCTCCCTGCAACACCCATCATGACACAAAGATTGAACAAAAATTAAAAAAATTCATACCAACCATAATACAGTGAAAACTGCTTGACTGTTTTTGGACCACTGGAGTCAGAAATGTAAAATTAAATGCATACATATATATCTCAGCTATTGGTAAAACTTTTTTTGAATCAGATATAGTCTTAGAAACTTATCTCTGATGATTTGATTGTGTTGAGGTTCCTTTCATTTTAAAAGTTGTGCCATAAGAAGCTGTAAAGAAATATTAATAGACAGGTGCTGAATCAGATTGTGAGTCTTGCATAGCAGTCTGTTTCTGCTTCATTACTTTTGTGCTTTTTTTTTTTTTCATTTTGTAAATTTTACAGTATTGTCGCAAAATTAATCATGCAAGCATATGCATACACATGCACACACACAGTCTAACCCAAGCATGCGTGTGCGTGCACACACACACACACACACACTCACACACACACACACATGCGCACACATACATTTGCTCACTCACTGTGTTTGAATTTCTTCTTGTCAGTGCTTGTTTTTTTTATTTAATTTTTTTGCCAATTCTTTTCATGCTTTGGTAATGCTTTTGATCATGTGCTGATGTGTCCTATTATCTATTATCTTTTTAGATCTGTGAGGATGTTATGTCTGATTTTCCAGGACATTTTTTGTTCTTTTATTACAATTCCATCGGGCAAGCACATCAAGGCGCATACATACACACACAGAAATTTGAAAAACTTTTTTTTTCTAGTCTGGACGTTATGTCTTATATGTATTATTCTTAATCCAGGACATTTTTTTCATCATGATTCCACTTGAATGCAATATGAATACAACACTGTTGTCACATATGTATGCAGGTATGCACATTAGTACACAGAAAAACAGACACACAGATTCATATGTATATATATTCCTGACACAGACAGAGATCCATGTACATTTTTCCTGGCAAAAGTGTTTAATATATTTTATATTGATTCGTTTATTTACTTTTTTTTTTCTTTTTTTTTTCTCTGGGGGTGGGGGGTGGGTGGGATTTGGGGATCATCACACTTAAGGAGATTTCCTTCATGTTACCTTTTCCCCCCTGATTTTCTACGCCACCTTAATGGCCACAGAAATTGGCACAGTTTTTACAATGCAGTGATGACGATAGCAATGAGGATGATAATCATGACGCTATGGAGTTCTGTCTATGATTGAGAATGTGTGACAGAGCTGTACTCTATGCTCATTGTCATTATTTATCCTGGCGTCAAATACGCTGGAGAGATACAGACATCTTGCAGCGTTGGTCAGAAGATTTGAGCAGCATCCTCAATGACGCATTTTTGAAATGGATGAGACTTGTTGACTGTGTTGTCCCAGTCTTCCCAATGAGCCTCTAGCATGCTTAGCTCTAGGTAGGAGCTGGTTGGAACTGAAAAAATCCCACAAAGATATTTGAAGGAATTGATGAGGATTCAATCCCACAACGTTTCAGTCAGTAGTCCATTGCACTAACCACTATACTATGGTGACTGTTTCGTTTTGTTTTGTTTTTATAATCTTTTATTTGGTTGGTTTTAGGGCATAGAATTTCTAAGACCTTAAAATTAATCAGATAACTGTAATTTCTGGCGTGGGCACAGACAAGTTCAGAGTGTAGTGGTAAGTCTGATAAATTCAAATTGGGATAACTTGTCATAAATCTCTGTGGTGTCATATTCAGTGAGGATTTTACTGCATGAAGTGACTTAGAACAAGTGAGTCCACTCAGACCAAACTTGAGTCTGCTCAGTGATGCGGACCTTACTCACTCTAGTGCCTTAATTCTTTGACTCCCGCACCCTGTCCATCAGCAACCTGCATTGTCAACCATGCTAACAGAGCAAAAACTTAACCCTTTGACTCCCTCACTGTATCCACCAACTTCCTCATCCTATCAACTAGCTTCCTGGTGGATAGAATGTATGAGTCATAGGGTTAAGCGTTTGCAGTTGGTGGGCAGGATACGGGAGTCAAAGGGTTAAATTTAAGAGTCACATCATTTCAGTCCATGCAGGTGGTAGACCCTACATTTGTGATGTGGACAGGGAGGCATTCATCAAGACTGATGACTTAAAAAACACACACACGTTTACAGAAGGACCCACAAAGTTGACAGGTGTCACATCATGTCCAGACTGTCGGAAACCTGTTATCCAGTCCAGACACTTGTACAATGTGTGACAAAATCACTACACAGTGGACTTCTTAAAGAACCTCTTATGAGGCGTCCCTCCCAGTGCAATTTTCCAGTTTTTACAAGAGATCAATAGATTTCACCTGATATAATTTTATGTCTGTTTTTCTTTAATTGCATTTTAGACTTGCAAGTTTAACGATTAGCATGGATTTTAACTGTTGTCTTTTATCTTAACCTAGTTGTCATTTTTGACATAGTGTTAGCCCTGATATGGCTCTAGTGGTTGGATTGGTTATAAGCAATATGAACTCGAACTTGATCCAGTCCAGAAACCTGAATAGCCATCACCTTACCTACGCAGGAGAGAAACCATATGAACACATAGTCTGAAGAGGCACATGTGAGAACTCCCATCACTGACAAAGTTCACATTGTGTAGTCTGTTCCATTTACTCAATGAATGTTTTAAGTTTAACAATGATGTATTCAAATAATTACATTATTACTCAAAGCAGCGGTACATACACTTTTTGCAACATGTTCAGGTAGAGCAAGCAAGCTCTGCTATTTCTGTTTCGGTACTTGTTTTTTTTTTTTTTAATTTGTTCTTTGTTCTTACGGTACACTTCTTGGTCACACACAAACAAAATACAATTAAATATGATGGGGAAAAAAACCCCCAAAGTTCTAGAACTTTCAGCAGGTCACACAGACTGTTTCAGACAATGGAAAGGTAGGAGAATTCTGTGTGCGTAGTTCACACGAAATGAAAATGATCAGAATGATTAAAATCAAGACACAATCTTGGTCTGTAAATTTTCCAACATATTACAAAAACTTTTTTATTTTAGTTTTTTTTGATTTTGTTTTTGTTTTTTTGTGTGTGTGTGGGTGGTTGTGTTTTTTTTTTCCTTCTCTGCACAGTTTTGATGAACCTGTGTAGTTTTTCACAAGATTTACTGGTCAGTTAAAACTTTATTGATAATCAGGACATTTTTTTAATTTTCACCTTGATTAGGTTGTTTTTAACTGAGCTACTGTATTCAAACCCATGCCTGCACATGCCCACACGTGCACGCGCGCACACACACACACACACACACACACACACACACACACACACACACACACACACACACACACACACACACACACACACACACACACACATATATGTATACATACATACACCCATATTGTTTCGTCTTAACATTTTAATGTTTATTACATAACAAGAGAGACGTAATATGTCTTCATGTTTCATTCAGTGTTAGTGTTACACACCATGTGTATGTGTGTGTGTACCACTACCAGTGTAGATTTTACTTCTTTTTTTTTCCCTGAACTTTGTTGTTTTGATCTGCATTATACCAGAAATGCCACATGATATACTGGCTTTTAAATTTTTCTACGCAGCTAGAAACTTAAAATTGTTGCACCATGCTTAGCACAAGGGTAAAAATTGTTGCACCATGCATAGCACAAGGGTAGCAGAGTTTGTTGCTAAGATCAAGAGTCGCAGGGTTTGTTGCTAAGATCAAGTGGTACTGGTAGCAAAACCATTTAGTAATCATGACTTTGGGGATCATACTGGATTTCTTCACCTATAGTAAAATCATGAGATGAAGTTGCCATTGACTCTACGTAACCATTATATGATTCATGTGTATATAATTGTAACCATATGTTATGTTTTATACTAGATTGTTATTATTAATATCTTCATTTGTGCACATGTAGTATATGTGTATTTTGATGCATGATAATCATGCTTTTGTATGTATTTCTGTCTTATAAAAAGTGTCATGCGTAGTCAGTCTTAATGAGTTTCGAAAATATCGCTGCACAGAATGATTTTTTTATATTGCTTTTTTTTAAATTTTACTTTTCTTCTTTTTTAACAATGGATGATCTTTTAGTTTTGAATTGTGGCTTGGTGCGGAGTTTGGCCTCAAATCTTCAAGATAATTGATTGTAGTTGTTCTCAAATTCTGCTATCCAGTTATTGTTTGTTTGTGTATTGGTTATTTTATCACCATTACTATTATGCCATTCATAGGCTGTATCTCCTGCCACCAGTTACACATACCAGACTGGTGCATGGGCCTGCAGAAGTATACATTGTGTCATTTTTCAGTTGTATACTGTTAAAATGGTGCAGGCACACCTGGCAATCTGAGGTTCTGGTTATTGAAAAAATCACAATAAAGAAAACTATAGATGTATAACAGTATTCTAGGACTTGCTTCAGTTGGTAATGTACTGAGGTTTTTGTCCTGATTTGATTTTTTCATATATGTACATGAAAATGGATGGAGCACTTCCAATGTAATATGTCATTATATGATGATTATTTTATGAGGACTCCTTTGCTAAATCTTCTTGAAACTATTTTTGATCTTGCCATTCGATTTACCTTTTTTGTTGTTATTGTCTGTGCACAAGTGTATGAAAATGCCAGCACTGTTACTGTTCGACATTTTGTTTGGTTGGTTGATTGGTTAAGTGTATGAAAATACCAGCAGTATTAGAAATTTTTTTGTTTGTTTGGTTGGTTGGTTCGTTGGTTCTTAAAAGATTAGTGCACAATCATTTGTGCTCACCTTTTTTTTTTCTGTCTGATTTTTGCCCCACTTTAGATGGCTACAGATACTGAAACAATTTTGCATTTTTGATGTTAATGACAATTTCGGATGATAAAGACAGTGTTGTGGAATTTTATCTAGGATTGAGACTGCATGACAGGGCTGTTCTCTGTGTTTACTACCATGGTATATCCTGGCATCGACCAGGCCAGAGAGATACAGACACCTGTGATGTTCATCAGGAGATTTGAGCAACATCCTCAGTGACATATCCATAAAATGGATGATACTCAACTATACGGTCCCAGTCTTCCCAATGTGCCCGTAGCACTTCGAGCTCTGCATAGGAGCTGGGTTTGGGTCGAAAATCCATGCCGTAAAGTTTTCACAGGACTGATGAGATTGGAACCTGCAGCCTTTCAGTCCGTAGTCTGTTGCATTAACCACTGCGCTGTAGTGACCGGTGGTGTTAGAAATATAACTGGTACATACGTTTTGTATATTGTTGATATTTCTGTTGCCTATGGAGGTGATATTAACCCTATGACTCCTGCACCCTATCCACAAACTGCAAAAAGTTAACCTTTTGATTCCCTCACCCTATTCACCAGCTTCCTGCAGGAAGCTGGTGGATAGGGTGAGGGAATCAAAGGGTTAAGTTTTTGCTTTGCTAGCATGGTTGACAATGCAGGGTGCAGGTGGACAGGATGTTGGAGTCAAAGAGTTAATGCAATATTTTATTCACCTGTGAGTCTGATGGCTGTTTTCATCATTGCTCTGTCTCCCCCCCCCCCCCCCCCCCCATCCACATATCTTATTGTTTTGGGGTGAGGATGATGAAAGTGGCCACTGATTTCTCTTTGACTTCAAATCTAAGACATGATTACCTGTGGTGTTGAATTGTATGTGACAGTAATTCTACTAGTGATGTTGTTGGCTGTGGTTTCTTCACACTTTTCATATGGTTGTAGCTGGCTCTTTTTGGTGCATTTATACAGAAATATATTTTGTCTATTATTGTTGTGGTTGTAACATTTTCTTCTAAGCTTCCTTGAAAGCCTTAGAGTTAGACATGTATCATGTACGCTCTCATTATTTTGGTAATCACACGTAATTTTGATTTAAATAAGAATCATCAGTGAAATTTTAGGACTTTTCTTACCTTACGTTTTTAAGCCAAGACATATATTATATGAATAATTGTGTATTATAGATAGATGCATGCATGCAAAACCAAATGCGTGCTGGTGATTACAAATACATATAGGTTGTATGTGTGTTTCAGTATTTGTCTCAGTCTTTATTTTAACCCTTTCCTGTTTTATCCCACAGCCCGCCGACCGGGAAACCCCGCTTTTTAGTTACACCCACCGCAGCCCGCCGCCTGTCACTTAGGCCTGGTGAGGAATTTCCATCATGCTCTAAGCACTAGGGGTTACACACACCTCATGAATGAAGTTTCCCGCGCAAGTCAGGATAAACTAATGAAAGAATGATGCTGAGTTTGGTACCACACATCGCCTCATGTACAAGATATCGGTCAGAATCTGACCTTTTCATTCACACGCTTTCGGAAATCTCCGAATACTAGGAAGAGTTTCTGAGCAGAATCTGCAAATGGGAAAGGGTTAAAGAGCTGAAGCCATTCATTTTTGTACTTGCATCTTATGGTTTTTTGTCTTATGCTTTCGGCTATTTAAAATGTACAGTTTTGACTGCAGCTGGAACATTATTCTGTTGTTTGTTTACTTGTTCAGAAAGGTCAGAAATGTGTCACTGGTTTGGTCATCCTTCTATCCTTATCATGTTTTTTTGTGTTCAGAAAAGTCAGAAATGTGTCACTGGTTTGGTCATCCTTCTATCCTTATCATGTTTTTTATGGTTTATGCTGTGCTTCCTGTATTATTCTGATTTGGATGTCATGTCTTCTTTTCAGGTGTTTAGTCACTATTGTTCACTTTTCTCATTGTTGCTAAATCTGGGATGGGATTTTTTCCCTGCACTTTGGATAGAATGTGTTATCGGTTGCCTAGTAAGCTATTTGTACATGATTTTTCTTGATTATTTCAAGGGTTGACAGCCAGAACCCAATATCTCACTTTTTTGTCAAATTTCACTTTTTTATACTGAACTGTTGCTTTTGATGTGATCTTTCACTTGGTGGACTTTGTTTTTGCTATGATATTGATTTTTGATCGGTTATCGATAAAACCAAAATCCAGTATCTCAAAATGTAGATATAGCCTCTCCCGAAAACCCAGTTAAAAATCGTCTCCTGTAGACTGTCAGAAAATCAAGATACTTGGTTCTGGTTGTCAACCATCGATTTATCATCTGTTTGATTTGATCTACTGTCTTCACATTTAACATATTATTTCCTTTCTATCACTCGAGTGTTCATTCACCAAACAGATTCCAATGCTGTGCATTACATTCTGCATTTCTGTTTGTCAAGTCTTTGTTTTGTATGAACTTTCATCTGTTAAAGATAGCAGATCATGTAGGGGAAACTTTTCTGTAGTTGAGAGATATATGGATGAAAATTTGTGACTGAATTGTTAATCATACCTTTTTTTAATTTCAAAACCAGTTTGAAGACATTCTCATCATGGTGTGTGTGTGTGTGTGTGTGTGTGTGTGTGTGTGTGTGTGTGTGTGTGTGTGAGCAGGGGAGAGAGAGAGAGATAAACACACTCACCTTGTATAATGATACATGTACCTATTGTAAGTTACAGAGTATATATATGAATAAATGAACTGCTATGTTGTGATATGGTGCAGATATATGTGTGTGTATGTATCACATGTAGAAATGCTTGTATGCATATTTTGTGTGTGTGTGTATGCATATTTTGTGTGTGTGTGTGTGTGTGTGTGTGTGTGTTTATACCTATATCTATACTATATCTTTATCTGTATCTATATTTATATCTATATGTGCGTGTATACTATATCAAAAAACAAATCTGTTTAGTGTTTATAGAAAAGCATATGTTGTTAAAACATTTCCTTAACCTTTTTTAACCTAAAGCATATGGACATTGTACAAAAATACTCAAGAATATTGCAGTATATTGTATTGTGTTGTGTTGTGTTGTGTTGTGTTGTGTTGTGTTGTGTTGTGTTGTGTTGTGCTGTGTTGTACTGTGCTGTGTTGTGCTGTGCTGTGCTGTGTTGTGTTGTGTTGTGCTGTGTTGTACTCTGCTGTGTTGTGTTGTATCATAATCTCATCAACAGAAATATTCCATATTAAATGCGCACTGCTAGCACTGGGAAGAGCTTATTGCTGCAGTGCAGCAAGCTATAATGCAGCATCTCCCATTTAAATTATTTTTCCTGTATGTATTTTGTTTTACTATAAAATTTAAAGTGATATTTCTTTTTTTTTTACTATAAAATTTAAAGTGATATTTCATATATATAACTTTTGGCAAGTACAACTTTGTTTTGCCTTTTGTATATAAATTACATGTGCTGAATGCGTGCAGCATAAGAAGCTGTATTTGTCATCTTAACTGAAAGAGCAACGCCCAGACCAACTTATGTTTATTTGATAATTTAGATTCAAGTGGTATCAAGGTAGTCCAAATCTGTATAAGACTATTTTTTGCATGATGTGCATTTTGTCCACTTATACTTGGGGGATTTTTGTGTATTGTTTAGCAGAGTCTGATCTTTTGTCTTTGTGCCTTTTATCAGGTAAGCATAACTGGGTTTTTGGATATTTATATAATTCCCTTTTTGTGTGGCATACTATTCCTTCATCATTGGAGCTGTCTGCCTTTTGGTGTGCGCATGTGTTTTGTGTGTGTAGGGGATGGGGACTTGTTCGTTCTTTCTTCATGCCCATATCCTGAGCATTTACGTACACATCAACACATTCTTACACATTCTTACACACACACACACACACTCACTCATACACATACACATACACACACCACACACGCACACCGCACTCATACACACACACACACACACACACACACACACTCTCTCTCTCTCTCTCTCTCTCTCTCACACACATGCGCACGCACACGCACACATGCACACACGCGCGCACACACACACACACACATGCACATGCACACACATACACACACACACACACACACACACACACACACACACACACACACACACACACACACACACATACACACACACAAACACACACACACACACACACACACACACACACACACATGTATGTACACACACATCTTCATTTATTTTCAGCACCACAGACACTTATGATTCAACTTACATTATTGATTTAATGAGTCAAGGCACATAAAACCATGAAGTAATAAATTAATACTAAGCCAAGCATTGTACACAGCATAAAACATAAATGTTCTGGGAGATATAAAACTTTGATAATTCATATAAGCAGTCACACACACACAGTGACACTCACCATACATGTACTTGTATGTGCGTATATATGCCTGTATGCACCACACATGTGTACATTCCAGTTGAAATGAAATGGACTTCATTAAAAAAAAATGAGTACATAAAAGAAACGAACTACAGTATTAGTAAAAACAGATATTTGTCATGTTCATAACATTGAAAGTTCATTGTGTGTAAACAAAAACTCAGTTAACCCTTTGGTTAAGTTTTTGCTTTGCTGACGTGGTTGACAATGCAGGATGCTGATAGACAACATGTGGGAGTCAAAGGGTTAACCTTTAATGAAAGAACTGGTGTAGCAATCTGAATAAATAGGACTTTTTTTCAGTTTTGCTTAAATGAACTTGAACTTGGAAACATTTGGAGAGATCTTTGCTAGCTAATCATTTTGGTATAAAAATCAGCTATATAGCATAGATTGCATTCTAATTATTTTGATATAAAAATCAGTTATATAACATAGATAGCGTTCTAATCATTCTGATGTAAAAATCAGTTCTATTGCGTAGATGGAAGGAATCAGTTTTGTCTGGCAGCTACAAAATCAGTGATTTTGCCATTTTTGACCAGTGGCTGGAACAAAACTACCCATAAGTGACCTTTAGAAAAGACTGAGTTCATTTTCAGCAATGAAAGCAGTGACGGTTATGTTTTGTTTTTCTTCCAAAGATAGAATTTTTTAGCTAAAAGCCATTTTTTTAAAACTGGCTGTTGACAACAGTTTATGTTGGCTGTTGACAACAGTTTATGTATTCTTTATGCATTCTGTCTGTTATGTGCTCTCAAACATGGTAATTTCAACAATTTGAAAGTGGTATGCAAATGGCTGAAAAGTAAGATCTAAAGATATAACTTAGCTTATTGATAACCACTTGGAATGAAATTAGCATAACTGTATTCTGGAAATTGCTTCTTTTTTTTTTAATGTGATAAAATATTAATGAGTGTTACCTTGCAAAATCATTTTTAAATGATAAGAAACATAATGATAAAAAGACATTAATAAATCAATGTTGGTATTGTCATTTTACTTACTTTGGCAACTTAAACTTTTTATTGGTATGTTGTAATTTTGTATTGTCATGTTATTTACTTTGGGGAATTAATCTTTTCAGTGATATGTTGTAATTACTCAAAACCAGTGTCACTGTTTTTCTTGCATTATTTATTGCTTGCAGGTTTTAAAACTGAGAACAATAAAGCATGCCACTTTACTGATTTTCTGTGTCATCTACTACTACTACTACTACTACTACTACTACTACTACTACTACTACTACTACTACTACTACTACTACTAGCTGCTGCTGCTGCTGCTGCTGCTGCTGCTGCTGCTACTACTACTACTACTACTGCTACTACTACTTCTGCTACTACTACTACTGCTGCTACTATTACTAGCACATAACAATCAAATTGGGTTGGAAGCCATGAGTGGATATTCTGTCATAGGTAAAACACCTCACAGTATTAAAAACAGGGAGTTGTGAAAAGTATTCTGAAACTCATTTCCAAAAAGTTACATCAGATCAATCTTTATTAGTTAAAATTTCAGAATCATTAGTTCACAGTCCTGTTAACGCATTACTTTAACTTTATGCGGTTTGTGTTTTAGTGTTACAATTTCCCTTCACGTTGTTGAAGTTAATTGTTAGTGTTAAGTTTTCGTTCCATTTTCCTGTTCTCCCACCTATTTATGTCGTTTTACTCTGTCTCCCCTCTGCCCCAATCCAACCCGCCCAACTATCGTTCTACATTTTATTTTATTTATTCCTTTTTTATTCCCCCCTTCCCCCTTCCCCCTCCCCCGTCTAATATCACTTATAGTGAAAAGACGTTTAATCAAAGAACGAACGAAGGGAGTTGTGAAAGATACGACAAATATAGTAGTAGCAGTAGTAACAGTAGCGCATAACAATCAAATTGTGTTGGAAACCAGTAGTGGATATTCTGTTATTAGTAAAACACCTCATGGTTATGAAAACAGGGAGTTGTCAGAGACGAAGACAAATGTATACAATAGTATACAATATACCTTACGTATGCATGAATTACTATGTTTTGATAATGTCCCTGTAGATGCATATATCGTGTTTCAAATGTAGGTATGTAAGTATGCGTATTATATGTATGAATGAATGTGTATACATGTATTGAATTTGATAAAAAATATTATAGTATTACAAATACCATACTGTATTCAAAATTTTCCAGAATTTAAACCTTAACTTATGGACATGTACAAAAAAACATTCAAAAACAAAAGCACGTTTAGAATGAACAAACAGAAAAAAAATGTGTATTGTATTATTATTTTTGTAATTTATAGTGTATTGTAAGTCTTTTATTTGTCATATTGTCAAAACAAATTTCCATGATATTGTCATTGGGGAGAGGTTATTGCTTCAGTGCAGCACCCCACATTTAGATTGTTTTTCCTGCATGCGTGTGCATTTTGTTCAGCTATTAAAGTAGAATTTGACCTATAGTCCTGGTAGAGACTTAATTTGATTCAAGATGTATTAATTTGTATTTTTCATCATGTTTCTTATTTCAGTGAACTAACATTTTCAGTGATACATTGTGATTACTCAAGACCACTGTCATTACTTTGCTTGCAATATTGCTTGCTGATTTAAAAACTGAGTTTAATAAAGCATGCCAGTTTACTGATTTTTCTGTGTATTTAAGAGTGAAAATCTCTCTCTCTCTCTCTCCCTCTCTCTCTCCCTCTCTCTCTCCCCCCTCTCTCTCTCGCTTGCTCTTTCTCATTCTCTCTTGCTCTCTCTCTCTGTCTCTCACTCTGCTTCTCTGTCAAATATATATATCTCTTTTAGCATAAACATAATGGCACTAAATGAGGGAATTCAAATACCTCAGCAGTATTTTCACAGAAGACTCAACAGAAAGTGTGAAACCAGAATCTAGAAAGCAAACAATATTAGATACCAAATTGCCAGATATCATCAACTTGCCTAACCTTTGAAACACCCGAACATTCGTGTTGAAACAAAAGAAGGGTTCATCGGTTTCAGTTTCATTTCCACCCTAACATACAAGTGCCAGATCTGGACAGATATGAAGCTCTTGGAGATGCTTCGTTTGAAAAGAGCTGTCAAGAAAACCAGACACAATATGATCAGAAACACGAACTCATAGACATGGCAGGAACAATATTAATCCACCATCATATTCATCAACAGAAAAGTAAGTGGTTTAATCATCTAACCAGAATGCAACCTTACTGGCTGGCTTAATGAACAGTAAGATATCTGGATTTAAAGCAAGTGGTATACTAAGGAAGACCTGGATTAATGGCCTAAAAGAGACCTTGACATTGCACATTTCTCCACTTACAAGCTTTCAGATGGTAGATGTGATGCGTCTAGATACTCACCCTCTCTGTCCACATTCAAACGCTCCCTCAAAACTTACCTGTTTCCCAAAACTGGTAATCTCTGCCCCCTTCCCCCCATGTAATGTAATGGTGACATTATAGTGTCTTAGTGTCAATGTGTCATTGTATTTGCATGTCATGCTGTGTGTGTGTTTGTGTGTGTGTGTGTGTGTTTGTGTGTGTGTGGGTGCTTCTGTGGGTGTGTGTGCTTGTGATTCTGGTTATATGTTTTGCCATTGTAAACGCCTAGGGCATTAATTTGATTAGGCGTACTAAATGTTCATAATAATAATAATAATAATGCGTCTAATGTGTTGGCTAGTGACTGCGTCTTTGTCACCTCTCACTTTCAGCCTGCACCGCTGGCTAGCACTGTTGCTTGCAGCTATGCGAAAAGGAGAGCAGAATGTGTAAATCTCCTTCTGTCAGTACATAGCCTCTCCATCAGCAAGCCCTACATTATGCCTCATCGTGGCGACATGTAACTGAGCACCTCGCGGACTCAGGATAAATCTCGAGGGACTCGGAGGAGATCTGGCCCCCAGACGTGCGGCACGCAGGCCCACCGGCGTGTGGATAAGCCCTGGTGCCCACGAACCAGACCCCCAGCTATGGGTAAATAGCTCAACTGCCTTATGGACATCTCGGGAGAGAATAAGGCTAAGGGAGTTAACCCTGAAAAAAATCACCCTACTACCTTGTAGGTTGTCGTGGGAAAGACAAAGGCTATCGGAGAGACCATAAACAAACTGATGGAAGGCAACGGGAAACCACCATCGTACGTTCCCAAGACTTCACGGCCAGACAATCCAATAAAAGTAAGTGTAACGACGTAAATAGGGGCTCCTATGGAGCACCTTCGTCGGGTAGGGACCGTCACGCTGCGCAGGTGACGCCAGACCGTCAGCAAGCTACTGCGTCCAACCTCAACCTCAGGAAGAATACCAAAATCGCAACATGAAACATAAGAACATTGTTGCAAAAAGGTAAATTAGACAATATCAAAATGGAAATGGAAAGGCTTAACATTAGTATTTTAGGACTAGAGGAAGTGAGATAGAAGGGGACAGGCATGATAACATCTGGAGAGCATACAGTAATATATTCTCTTGGAAATTCACATGAAAGAGGAGTAGGCATCGTAATGGACAGGGACAAATCAAAAGCAGTTAGGGGGTATGGGGCTGTGTCCGACCGAGTTTTGCTGGTTAAATTGGGTGGCAGGCCATTTGATAACGACATCATTCAGGTGTATGCACCAACATCCGCCAATACTCAGGAAGACATTGACAACTTCTACGAGGTATTAGAGATGGCCAAGGTCCAATGTAAATCACAAGAAGTTACATTAACAATGGGAGATTTTAATGCTAAAGTGGGACAAGACAGGGTGGAATATATAGTTGGACCTCATGGCCTTGGTACACAAAATGAAAGGGGAGGGACACTTGTAGAATGGGCACAGATGAATGAGTTCATAGTAGGAAACACCTGGTTTGAGCAGCCTAATAGAAGAAAATGGACTTGGGTGAGTCCAGGAGATCGTACCAAAAATCAGACTAAGTACATCCTGATCTACAAATTCTAAAAAGATTTAGAAATTCTTTACTGTCAGCAAAAACACTACCAGGCGCAGACTGCAACAGTGACCACATCCTGTAGTGGGAAGATTTAGGCTGAAATTAAGGAAAAGGAAACAGACCAAAGCAACATCAAATTAAATCTTGGACTCTTAAAGACAGATGAAGTGATACGTAAAAAATTTAACGTACATGTTCAAAACAAATTCAGTGATCTGGAAGACGTTGGTGACAGTGAGGAACAATGGACAAAGTTGAGAAATAGAATAAATGAAGCTTGTGAAGAAATCCCTAAAATAGATAGAAAAGCAAAAAAGAACTGGACGACAACAGAAATTTTAGGCTTGATGGATGAATGGAGGAAGGCAAAGAGAAACGAGGAGATACATATACAGGAAGATAAACAAAGAAATCAGGAATAGGTGCAATGAACATGCACATCAACTGGTTGCTTAAAATCGAAAGATGGTACGCTTATCATGGAAAAAAGACAAAATATTAGACAGATGAAGAGAGTACATTAAAAGACCTTTTTGAAGATGACAGAAACGAAGAATACATTATAAGAAAGAACGTTGAAGGACCACCCACAATGAAAGATGAAGTTAGAGCAGCACTGAAAAAGATGAAACCAGGAAAATCCCCAGGACCAGACAACATTACTACAGAGATGATTGAAGCCCTGGAGGAATTTGGTATTGAAAAAATTACAGTCCTCCTAAATGAAATATATGACACTGGAAAAATCCCCAAAGATGTGTCAAAATCAATTTTCATTGCACTTCCAAAGAAGACAGGGGCTATAGAATGCGAACTCCATCGCACAATCAGCCTGATGAGTCATGTAACAAAAATCCTACTAAGAATAATCATGATGGGGACAAGTAATAGAATCAAAAGAGAAATAACAGAAGAACAGTGTGGATTTGTGGAAGGGAAAGGAACTATTAATGCCATATACATCCTAAGAACTATCATAGAGAGGTGAATAGAGATGAATAAGGAAAGGATTTATATTTATGCTTTGTTGATTAAACCAAGGCTTTCGATCGGGTAAGACTTGAAGAATTGATCAACCAACTAGAAAGACTCAATATTGATGGAAAAGATTTACGAATAATCAGAAATATGTATTGGGAACAAACAGCTGCGATGAGAATAGAATACGATATAAGCTCTTTCCAAAATATCAAAAGAGGAGTCAGACAGGGTTGTGTTTTGTCACCAGATCTGTTCTCACTTTACAGTGAAAACATTATGAGAAACCTAGAGGAAGACCCTGGATTAAAGGTTGGAGGAAAAATGATAAACAACATTCGATACGCAGATGACACCGTGTAAAGTGCAGAAAATGAAAAGGACCTACTCAACCTTGTGAATATACTAGGAAGATTAGGAAAAGACAGGCAACACTCACAGGCCATTTTAAAAGGAAAGGGAAATTGGAGCACCTGGTCACAACAGGAAAGCTGGAAGGTAAGAGAGCACCAGGTAGACCCAGGGAGAAAGTATTGGACGAACTTGCAGAGTGGAGAAAAGTCGAGGCCTCTACGGGGAACGAACCCTGGAACCTCGAGTTCAGTTACTGGCAGGCGAACGTCTGAATCATTCTGCCACACTTCACCCTGTAGCCATCACTGAGCGGCAAAAAGACAAAGAACATGCTGATTATCGACCACCAACCTTCTGGCGTTTTCATGGGTTAAAAAAAATACTGATGACATCACCTCCCAGGGTAGCTCAGTCAATAATCAGGGTAGTATGTATCGGCTTGAGAAATTGCAGAATAAGCACAGCATCAGGGCAACCAAGAAGTTCTCTTTAAAAGAAAAAAAAAAAAAAAAAAAAGAAAACAAGATTCGATTCTACACCTTTAACGGCCTGTCCGCCTTGCTTTAAGGTTGTGAAACATGGCATTGAACTTTATGCCTTCAACTCAAAGTGCTTAAGAGAAAGAAAGAAAAAAGAATGGCGACAAATAGAATGATTGCATTGATAACCAACAAGGAAGTCAGACAGTGGCCCAGTCAATCTCCAATTTCCAATGAGATCTGCAAACGGCTTGGCCATGTGTCAAAGCCCTGCAAGTCCGTCTAGCATCTTCTCCCTGGATCTACCCTGTGCTCTCTTTCCCTCCAGCTTTCCTGTTGTGACCAGGTGTTCCAATTTCCCTTTCCTCATAAAATGGCCTATAAATGTTGCCTGTCTTTCCTAATCTTCCT
This sequence comes from Monoplex corrugatus, assembly GCA_030674185.1. NCBI lineage: Eukaryota > Metazoa > Mollusca > Gastropoda > Littorinimorpha > Ranellidae > Monoplex > Monoplex corrugatus. Next base: position 14,807,725 of record JAPXFY010000030.1, on the reverse strand, counting down.
TATCAATGATCTACTTGTGTCTGCCTCCATCAAGACTGTCTCGTTTGTTTTCTTTGCTGTCCATGGAACTCTCAACATCCTTCTTAGAAACCACATCTCGGCTGCCTCAATCTTGTTCTGGCTTTGCTTGTTGACTGTCCATGCCTCGCAACCGTACAACAGTATTGGTTCTATATAACATTCAAGAACTCTCTTCCTGATGTTAACTGATAGGCATTTGTTGGTAAGAATGCTTTTCATCTTCTTGAATGTTGTTAGCACTACTTTGCATGAACTCAGGACAAGCTCATTGTTTGTTTGTCCTTTAGAGTTTGTTCAAGAGGGATTCACCGCACTCAGACAATTCCATATGTGCTCCGCCCGAATCTGCCAGTAATTATCTGGAAGACTCCCTGAGCCTGCGCAAAACCCTATGCGCCGGCAAGGTCTTGAAATGGAAGAGGTTAAGTCGGACCTATGAAACTTCAAGCTGATACCACCGGAATGATGGAAACATTGATATGGGCAGCCAACAGGCCAGTTTTTAATGTGACCCGCCTGTGGGTTGTGTGTTTGCCCTGGTAGTGTGGGTACATGCAGCCTGGTCATCTGCTTTCCTCCATATCACCAGATTTACATTCGAGGGCAGCAGGTCATATACAGATCTGAGGATGAAACTGATCCTGAGAGGGGCCATATGCCACATGTTATTCCAGCTTGGACTTCTTTGGAGTGCATTCAGTTTTCCCACGTTGTCCATTGCGCCAGTTGACATTCCTGGACTGCCTTTTGGATTCTTTAGGCATCTTAATATTCTTCATCTCTTGAACTATAATATCGCATTTTGCTTTTCCGTTGGCCTTTGACCACCTTTCCACTTTTGTTTATCCCAGTCCCTGCTTATTCATTGCCTGTGCTTCGTTGCGTCCACTGGCTCCTGGAATTTCCAAGAAACTGACAAACGAGTCAAATCAAGATCGAAAGGTCCAGCAGGCGTGCGACAATTTTGTCTTCTGCGAGTTAATTTATCTGGATTTTTGACACGGTTTGATCCGCCCCCCCCCCCTCCCCTCCCAAATCGTCTGCTACGATCGAGTCATTCGCCCTGCTAACTGTGGTTAAAACGAGGTTGATCTAAGGAAAGACAATTCTCACTTCCCGTTGGCCTAGTTCTAAGTATAGTGACGTTCGACCGACGATTGTTTATATTATTAGGCTATCGACAACAGTTCGCTCAGTTTCTGAAAGTTTGCATTGAATTTTTGGAATTTTCTAAGTAAAAACGGAAACTACAGAAGAGATTGGAACAACACACGTTGCAACTAAATTTTATGCGTACAAAAATAAGTGTTCTTGGTAAGAAAAATCGAACAAGACTGCGAGTGTAGTGTCACTAAGTGTGAAGACAACAACAGCCTCAGGTAACAGGTTGAACAGCTGTCCGATAGTGACCAGTCAGACGATTCTTCTTGCAACGTTCATTGTCTCTCAGTCAGTCAGTGTCGAAAATTTCAGTTGGGATGGTTCTATACCTGAACGTTTTACGTGTTTTCCATTCGCAGTTGTGAATAATATATAACATTGCAAACTCTATAGTGATTCATAGTGGACTGCTAAAAAAGTGAGCAAAATATCACATAATCTGTATGATTTTTATTCTCTGTAGGCCTATACTATAGGCCTATAGTGTATGACGAACATGAATGTGTGTTTAGAGATCTAGACTAGAGAAGGCCAATCGGGGTAGCTTGCCAGCCTGCACAAGTCCTCTCTCTCTCTCTCTCTCTCTCCTCCTCTCTCTCTCTCTCTCTTTTTTCTCTTTCTCTCTCTCTCATATATACACATATATACATACATACGATGCATACATATATATAAATTATATATATATATATATATATATATAAATAAACACTTGCAGTTATGTATGTATAATAGTTAATACAGCAGAGTAGAATTACTCTACTGACACTGACAGGGAAAGGTAGGAGATGGCGATGCTGCAGGCATTGCTCAGCTTGCGTAAGAACTAAAATACTGATTCACATGTTGTGGAAATGATAGGGGGCACTTATTAGCAAAATAATATAACAAAAAGAACAGCAGGAAATGGAGTTAAAAAATGGTGGATGGATTTTATCTTCAGTTATTCAGTCGTAAATTGTTTTTCCCTTCCATATGTAGGCCTATGTAATATTAACAAAAATGTTCATCTCAGTTGCCTGAGATGCATTTGATTTTTTTCGTAGAATGTAGATTTAATACTGTTATATGTGTATGAGGAGGGGAAGTTTGCGTGTGCATGCATGCAAGCGCGCGAATGCTTGTGTGTGTGTGTGTGTTTTCTCCTTTTTCTTTCTCTGTGTTTTGGTCTTGAGTGATGGCAGATGAGGTGACGCTAAGGTCATGTGTTCTTTCTTCAGAACTTGGAGCTTTTCAGCTGGGCTAGTTTTTCCTTGCACTTGCACTTTCACGATAAATGTAATCTTTTCAGATGTAACTGCTTTGGACTTTCCATATTGTTTTGATATGATACAAATAAATCACATTACAAATGACTAGCACATCATGACAACATTCAGATTAATGAAAATACATGTATTATGATGTATAAGATAAAAATGATTGTGTGTCATCACATCTTTTGTTCACACATTAATACATGTATAGGCTTACAATCCATAAAATAATCCATAAAATGTAAAATAATCTTTTTTTTCCTAATAGTGTGCAAATTCTGATTGCCTTGAACTGTTGAAGCCCGTTCAGGTGGATATTGTATGTTCTTGCATAAAGTAAATGATGTCTGTGCGTGTAACACTAACAGAACAAAGAAGGCTGCATGCCTTGAGTAGCATGCATTGGTGCCAGAGATAAGACCAGCACAGCTGATGCTGAGGCTTAGTTGCTTAACTCACTCGGTACGACGGAACGCTATAGCGGTCATGATAAAAGGCATGGTTGCGTACGATGGAACGCTATAGCGGTTTCGATAATCAAAAATTTTTTGATGCTCCCCTTTAGACCTTGCACGCCTACCATAGCCACACTGGTCACTGCATACGTGTCAAGGGTCAAGGGGAAAGTTGCTTCATGAGATTCCATAGCCATACACTCGTCAGGAAATGATTGACTTCGGCACCCCACGATGACTGGTAATCTGCATTCGTGTTGAAAATGGCGTCGCAGGCGAGTACGAGTTTTCGAACAAAATAGATCGCGATGGCGGCGTTTTACTGCTGCTGAAGTGATTGAAGTGCTTCAGACTGAAGGATTGGACATCGAGGAGTATGCTGAAGATAATGATGAAAGTGTATCAAGTGATGGAAACTGCCAGCAGGAAGGTACTGACAGTGACCCAGTTTCAGACGACAGTGAAGTGGGAGAGGGAGGTGGGCGTACACGTCACGAGAGGCGAGCAGTCAGCGAGCCAAGTACAGTGAGTCGCATGTCTGATGGAGGTTTCATTCACTTTCCTATGCATGACTGGCACGAAGATTTTAGTTTTTCTTCCACTTTGCCTCCTTCTCTGGCTCTTGTGGCCTGCATGTCTCATTTGAGTGCCACGCCCCCATAACTCCCCTGTGTAACAATTTGTAACATTTATTCATATAATATCACTAATAATCTTTTTTTTTTTTACCCTGAGCAAAGTCTACTTTATTCATGTTGTTTTGTGCATACAAAGACCTTCTCACCTTTGACTGTGTGTTCATGGAGCTGATCAAAGTGTGTGACTGTACGGTGATCCTGACCACAAAATTTGGGGTATTTTCAACTTGGCAGATGAAGAAGAAAAATTCAAGGAAGAACTTCAATATTTTGGCATGAAGTAACCCAGCATGTAAATATTCAGATCTGAAAGTTTCATTTTGTTCCTTTATGTTTTGCATTTTGTGTGATTTTTTTCCTAACCCTTCAAAATGGGCCGCCCCTGGGGAAATGCAAGGGGAAAAACTCTCTGTACCGAGTGAGTTAAGCAGGTCATTGCTAAGTGGCCAGAAGTCACAGTAAGCACACATTGCAGTCACTGGTCATCAGTGAACAAACTTTAAGAAGACTTAGTACTATTTTTATGGGGAAAATGTTGAGTTAATACTAATAATAGAAATATCTTCAGGCCAGTACTAGTAGCAGATCTGAAAAAAATTCATCTTCATCATTATATCATATAAATACAGTGGAGTCACCACCTACAAAGAGATAGATATGTTTTTGTTGTAGCAGTGGCTCATAATGATTAATAGCTACAAGTAAGAAAAATTAACTAGTGACCTTACACATCACTGATTGATTTGTTGCATTGCTGTTGAAGTTCAGCTGCTATTCACAATATTTCGGAATATTTTATATGTCATCTTTGTGACTTTTATCAGAGAAGCATGCATGCATGTCCCACACACATGGCATACATATTGCTCTTGGTGTTACTGATATCACCGGAGTAGCAAAGTGGCCATCATAGTTTTACTGGTGCATGAAGAAATGTGGCACAGCATGCTAGTAGAGCACTTGTTGTAGGGCAAGATCATGTATAGTACACTTAGCGTTTGCGACATACCACATTTGCACAAAGAGGAATTCATTGTGCATGATACTAACTAAAAAATTTTTCAATATAGACAGTGTTTTGCAAGAGGAAAAGGGAAGGAAGTTGACAGGGGAAATAAAACTTAAAAGAGTATGTTATTGCCGGAAAGGTTTGTAGGTGAGCTTGCTTCATGTATATGACACGGAATTTTACAATGGTATATATTAGTATAAATAAATATTATTTATTGTAATTAATGTAGATAGATTATATAAATGTGATAAATATATGTGTATGTGTTTGTATGTACATATTTTGTTATTTAGAGAATGGTGCATAAAGTGATGTGATATTGATGTTTGTGTTAAATACTGATTTTTATTATGATGTGTATTTATGTTGTGATTTGTGTTTGGTTTGTTGTTTATAATGTGACATACATGTCCATGGTTAATAATAATATACTGATATTTAATATGACATGTATTAATTTATTATGTGATGAGCATGTCTGTATTTGTTGACCAACAGCATGATGTGTGGGACACGAGTTCGTGAGGAGCATTCCAGATCCAGATGGACACATGTGCCTGGGCATGATTCACAGACCTAGACGCAACTGACGGTAGAAGTAGAGGCCGTGTGAGTCGACATGCAGGCCGAGATCACCCATACAGCCGAGGCTATGAATATGACCGCTATGGTCAAGACAAGGTCCATACGAAGGGTTGCGACCATTGTGGTGTTCAGGCTCATGATTCTGATGAGTGTGTTAATTTTCGTCTATGCAGGTTGGTTTATTTATATATTCACTTACTGATTTGAACATTGACCATTTGTTACTTTGTTTGTGTTCTGTATATGTTTGTCATCACACTGATGAAGTGTATTATTAAGTACTATTAACAAACTTGGCAGGACTTCCCCGCGAAGATGCCGGGGGCTTTTCCATTATAAATAGTATCCCCACCTTCTGGAAATTCTGTGCCAGAAATGTCCTTTTTTGTCACTGTTTCTTTGTTTCATTTTCCTTTGCTTTCTCAGTTTCTGTCATCTGTTTTTGGCTGGTCCATTCTCCAGTGTGTGTTCTATAAAGCCTTACATACTTAGGATTGATGACTACATGTTTGGCTATAACTTTTAGGAAATGTGTTGTGCAGAAGCAGTTTTAGGTGATTTAGGCTATTTTTTATGTATGCTTTGGTGTCGTCAGTTATGTTCTCATACAGGTGTATTTTTTAAAATCCTTTGGTGATAAACTGGATGGAATGGTCCACGCTTTCGGTGTATCCTTAGATTATGTGCATGCATGCATTGGTGTGTGTACTTAATTTTCTTTTCCAGATTGTTATTTTTAACCAGATGTTGTGTACGTTTTGACTTGGTTATAACCCTGTTCAGTTGTCTGGGCTTTAACTCTTTGATGATGGGCTACTTCGATCGAAGTAACAGCTGAGCTGTCACTGAGGACGGGCTACTTTGATCATTGTAATAGACGGTCTAGGGCATATAACTCCCTCTACTTTTGTTATGCTAATGATTTAGTAGTTGGCAGTTGCTTCCTTTGTGGAGGGAACTTCTGTTGAACACTTCACTCTTCAGCTACATTTTGCCGGTTTCTTTATCTAAAATTGATGGATAAGTTCACTTGCACCCAGTTCTCAGTGATTCACTGTGGCAGCCCTAGGCCAGCAGGAGAGCTCAGCTGTGGCAAGTGCAGTCACAATAGAGTTAAACAATAAGAATAAGAACTTGGTATGAGCAAGTTGATTGTCTTTTTTATCTTTTTATTTTGTTTAAAAAAGAAAACCAACACACAACAAAAAAATGATATTTCATGTTGACTGTAGAGAGGTGTGTGGCTCTGCGTGTCTCTCTATCTGTAAAGACTGGACTATACTAATCATTCGCTAGTTCGTTTCTGTGCTGTGTTTTCTAATTTATTTTGGTTGGCAAAATTTTCTCTGCTGTTTCTGGATGGATCTATACCAAATTTAGGTCAAAGAGGTGGACAATTGAGTTGTCATGAGTGTGTCAGTTGAGAAGTTATTATTTGTATTGTTGTTTAAAGCCCAACGAACTGTGTAGAGCCATATCGGGGCTATAACTGTTTCAATATACACACAGTACTTCAACAGCAAAAGAAAAAAAAAAGGATCAGAAAAGTAAGTACACACATCAGTGCATTCGCACGCAATCCAAGGTGATGCCATTGACATCGACCACTCCGTCCAGTTTATCACATACCTGAATACAAATTAAAACATAACTAAGGACACTAAAGCATGATATATATAGAAACAGGCCTGAACCACCCAAAATTGCTTCAGCATATCTCATTTCCATCTATAGACTCGGGCCATAAATGCACCCAATATCTATACCCAGTCATCAATCCTAAGAGAAAGTATGTAGGACTTTATTGAAACATACAGGTGAATGGACCAGCAAGACAGAAAATGATGGGAAGAAATGACAGAAAGCAAAGGAGCAAGGCAGAAACAAAGAGAGTGGCAGAAAAGAGGAAATTTCTAGCATAGACTAAAAAAAAAAAGTACCTAAAGTCAACACTGCAGTCAGCATTTTTTGAGGAAGCTGTGTGAACAGCACTTTCTCAGGGTTTTTTTTTGCAAGACTTATAAGATCTATTCTCACTGATGTGACAGTCTACCACTGTTATCACTTCACCTCTAGTTTTATTCTGATTGATGCTTCTTCAAAGCCACAGTGAACTTGAGAAGTACAAAATCTGGATTTTCTGGCAGGAAGTAAGAACCTCATGATGAAAAGTGAACATGTTAGAATGGCTTGATGATTTCTTTTGATTATTTATGTATTTCTTTTTTCTGTTCCATTGTATTTAATTTTGCAGCTTGAATGGCCACAGAAGTTGAGACAATCTTTACTGTGCTATGAGTATGATTATGGGGATGTTGATCGTGATGCTATGGAGTTCCTTCTAGGATTGAGACTGCATGATAAGTCTGTACTCTACATGATGCTGTGGAGCTCTTCTAGGCTTAAGACTGCATAAAAAGGCTGTACTTACGTAATGCTATGGAGTTCCTTTAGGATGAGACTGCATGATAAGCTGTACTCTACGTGATGCTATGGAGTTCCTTCTAGGATTGAGACTGCATGATAAGACTGTACTCTATGTGATGCTATGGAGTTCCTTCTAGGATTGAGACTGCATGATAAGGCTGTACTCTATGTGATGCTATGGAGTTCCTTCTAGGATCAAGACTGCATGATACGGCTGTACTCTATGTGATGCTATGGAGTTCCTTCTAGGATCAAGACTGCATGATCGGCTGTACTCTACCTGATGCTATGGAGTTCCTTCTAGATTGAGACTGCATGATACAGTTGTACTCTATGTGATGCTATGGAGTTCCTTATGGGATTGAGACTGCATGATAAGGCTGTACTCTAGTGATGCTATGAGTTCCTTCTAGATGAGATGCATGATAGGCTGTACTCTACATGATGCTATAGACCTTCTAGGATTGAGACTGCATGATAAGGCTGTACTCTACACTTGCTAGCATAAGATCAACCAGGCCTGAGAGATACAGATACCGACTGTGCTGGTCTGGAGAACTGAGCAACACCTTGAATGATGCATCGGTGAAGTGAATGAGACTCGACTGTATAGTACCAGTCTTCCCAGTGAGCCCATAGCACACTGAACTCTGGCCAGGAGTCGGTTGGGGCCCAAAATCCCACAGTTTGACAGGATTTATGGGATTCAAACTCACAACCTTCCAGTTGGTAGTCTGTTATACTACCATTGTACTAGGGCAACTGGTGCCGTCTCATTTATTTGTTCTTGAAAATTTTCTGTTCTAACTATTTATCTCTAATTTGTGTATGTGTTCTGTTATTTTACAGATGTAAGCACTTGTGTCTTATGTCTGCTGTCTGAAAAGACTGGACTTAACTAATCATTTACTAGTTTGTTTCTATAACTAATCATTTACTAGTTTGTTTCTATAACTAATCATTTTATTTTTCTTTATATTATTTGTTTCTTTAACTATCATTTACTAGTTTGTTTCTATAACTAACATTTACTAGTTTGTTTCTATAACTAATCATTTACTAGTTTGTTTTCTATTACTAATCATTTACTAGTTTGTTTCTTAACTAATCTTTAGTCCAGTTTGTTTCTATAACTAATCATTACTAGTTTGTTTCTATAATAATCATTTACTAGTTTGTTTCTATAACTAATCATTTTACTAGTTTGTTTCTATAATTCTCTAATCATTTACTAGTTTGTTTTCTATAACTAATCATTTTACTAGTTTGTTTCTATAACTAATCATTTACTAGTTTGTTTCTATGCTGTGTTCTATTTTTTTTTATTTTTTTTTAGTTATTTTTCTTTTAAATTATTGGGCCTATTTTAACTTCTATGTATTGAAATTGATCAGTTTGCACATCCTGCAAACATATTTACCTAGTATCTAAGAAGTTCCATAAAAGATTATAGAATATGGAAGCAAAAGAAATACTATTAACCTGACAATGTTATTGGGTTCTGGGCATGGTCATAGTGATTATACTTATTTTGTACATTTCAAAAGTATACTTTCCCCCGCAGGGATGCCAGGGGCACTTTAGTTTAAGTACAGAAAGTATGTCCACTTTCTGGAAATTCTATGCTAGAAATGCCCTTTTTTCTGCCACTCTCTTTGTTTCTGCCTTGTTGCCTTGCTTTCTGTCATTTCTTCCTATCATTTTCTGCCTTGTTGATCCATTTACATGTATCATGTTTTCAGTAAAATCTTACCTACTTTCTCTTAGGATTGATTATTGGGTGCATATAATACATATATAAAGTGCATTTTGGTCTCTAGGGAATGTGATACGCGGAAGCAATTTTAGGTATTTAAGCTCATTGATATATGTTTTAGGGTCTTTAGTTCTGTTTAAATTTGTATTCAGGTTTTTTTTTTAATCCCCTGTGTGATAAATTGGATAGAGTGGTCAGTGCCAGGGGCATCTCCTTAGATTATGTATGCGAGTGCGTTGATATGTGTACTTAAATTTTCTTTTCCTATTTTTTTCCTGTTGAAGTATTGTGTATGTTTTGAAATGGTTATAGCCCTGATATTGCTCTACACAGTCACTGAGTCAGCTGGACTTTAAATAAGAACAACAATAACAGTAAAAAAAAAAAGAACAGTTTACTTTTTAAAATAAGTTTCATGAAATTTGAGGCCAGGATAGCATAGAACTAGATGTCCTACATTCCAGTCTGACTGCATGGGTATATATGGCTGTGAATCACATTCCAGAAAAATCTCTGTATACGTGTGTGTGTGGCCTCAGGTTTAGGTAAGATACGTAAGTGAGGGAAAGAAGAGATGGGCACCGCCCTCACAATGAAGGTCCAGGGATTGAGGCAATTTCCAATTCATTCCCCTTCGAATTCAGTGAATGGGACAGACCATTGGTATTATGAGTGTATCCGGTTTGACCACTTGTCCACATGTGATGACTATTGTACTATTCATTTTGAAGTACTGTCTGAATATGTGAGACTGTTCTGTTATCCAGTTTGACATGGTGTTGATATGACTGTTGTGTTTTACAGTTTGACATGGTGTCCATATTTAGTGAATTGTGTCGGGACAAGTATGTGCTAACACTGGCCAGTTGCTGCTAGCCAGTTTCTGTCAGCCACACTCAGCAACAGTTCATGAAGTATACAGCCAGTTGATACTTGCCAGGCTGAAATGATGTTGTTTTAATTTTTCCGTTGTTGAGTGAAGTAGAGGAAATTTAAATATCATCAACTAAACGAAAAAAGAAAAAAAAAGTATGATGTGTTCAGACTTGCACATTAATTCATGCGACACATTTTATGGAGTGATTTTCAGATGTAAATATATCAACATAGAAATACAACCTGAGATTTGAAGATTTGTTGGAGGATAGTGTCAAGCAATGGCAATGGTAGAGAATGAATTTTTCCAACAGTGATTTCAGTAGCAAAGGGATAAGTTGTGTAAAAGTTCATTCCCTTGGTCTAACCAACTAGCTAAAAAAAAAAAGTGCATGGTACAGATCAGATTTGCTGCCGGCAGGTGGCCTGGTGTTGTCTGGATGCAGCTTGAAGAGCTACTGCCATTTGCATGACAGGAGAGAAGAAATTGACTTGTGCTTTATGTTCCAGCTGTTCGCCACAGCTGGCTGGTATAAGTGTGCAGATTTGTAGCCAACAACTAGGTGATGCTGTCTGAATTCAGCATGAATTGCTACTGTAGTTTACATGACAGAAGAGTTTCCCAGTAGGGATGCTGGGGGCTCATTTAGTATAAATAGTATCCCCACCTTCTGGAAATTCTGTGCTAGAAATTTCCTCTTTTCTGTCATTCTCTTTGTTTCTGCCTTGTTCGTTTGCTTTCTGTCATTTCTTCCAGCCATTTTCTGCCTTGCTGGTCCATTCACTTGTATGTGATTGATAAAGCCATAGTACTTTCTCGTTAGGATTGATAATTGGGTATATGTATTAAGTGCACTTTCAGCTTTAGGGAAATGACATGTGTGAAGCAGTTTTTAAGTAATTCAAGCCTGCTTTTATGTATGTTTTAGTGCCCTTAGTTATGTTTGCATTTGTTCTCAAGTATGTTTTTTAAATCCCCTGTGAGATGAATTGGACGGAGTGGTCAGTGCCAGGAGCATCTCCTTAGATTATGTGTGCGAATGCATTGATATGTATACTTTTCTTTTCTTTTTTTTTTCCAGTTGAAGTATTGTGTATGTTTTGAAACAGGTTATAGCCACGATATGGCTCGAAACAAAAATAACAATAACAATGACAGAAGTTCCAGCTGTTTGCCAGCAACTGGCTGGCGAAAGCGTTAATTTACTCTTACCCAGTTAAAGATGTTTTCTGCATGTGGTGTCTCTTGTGTTCTTTGTTACAGTGCGATATTGGTGCCACCACTGTGGTACATGACTGGTCCTTGAAACCCTGTAGCATTGGAACTTGAAGTGTTGTGTATGTTATGAAGTGGTTATATCCCCGATATTACGCAATCAGCTTGGCTTTAAACAAAAATAACAATATCATGAATCGTGAATCAGAGAAATTACACCGCTCCCTAGCGAAGTTCAGGAACCATCTACACTTCACACTGCACTGCAAACATCACGGCGTCTTTCCCACCAGCCTAAAAATCAAAACTTCGATGAAAGGAACAGCAGCAAATAATATCATCAATCAGGCACAACGAGCACTCATGAACGAACGCATCAAGCAAATCAACACCCGCATCACTTGTCTGGAAGGGAAAATCCAAGACCTCGAGGAAAGACTGAGCTCTAGCACACTACCAGATGCTATGCTCTCCGAAATCAAAGAGTGGCTAAACAACACACGACGAATAGAATGGGACAAAGTACGCCAACGCCATCGAAAGAAATTCGAACTTCTAGCACCAAAAAACAACAGGAGACAACAGAATGACAAAAGCGAGATTACACCTGTACCGGAAGAAACAAAAAGAAAGACCAAAGAGAGGTGGGTGATCAATCTATCAGATCGCCAATTCACTAAACCAGAACAGGAAGTACTAGAGAAAGGACTAAATTTCGCCGTAGCCCCTAACAAGCTTCCAGTGGTAGACCTCATCACAAGCATTGAAACAGCTTGCAGGTATATTGGCCCTAATTCAGAAGAAGCCACACACTTAAGATCAGACTGTGTCAGAATCATGAAACAGGCCAAACTACCGAAATCCAACTTAACACCGGACCAAAGACGGGCTCTGGCGGATTTAAAGAACGAACACGCCACGATGATCCTACCAGCTGACAAAGGTCGTGCCACAGTCATCATGCCTAGACCCATGTACTATGAGAAGGCAAGCAAACTTCTGGAAGATACTACAACATATGAACGCCTCAAGAAAGATCCTACTTCCAAGTTTTCCAACAAACTGAAAGACACACTGAAACGCCTGAAAGAGACGGACCGCCTGTCATTAGAACAGTACAGGAAATTATACCCAACTGTGTCCGACGTCCCCAAGTTCTATGGTCTACCCAAAGTCCACAAGAAAGAAGTCCCCCTCCGTCCCATAGTCGCATCCAGAGGTTCCATCATGTATGAGACGGCTAGATTTGTGGCGGACATCCTATCACCTCTCGTAGGACACACAGATCATCACATCCACAACAGTGCTGACCTAGTGGGAAAACTGAGTAACTACACCCTCGCTCATGATGAACTCCTTGTGTCATATGATGTCTCTGCCCTATTTACCAGCGTACCAGTGAAAGAAAGCATAGAGATCATACGCCGAAGGTTACAAAACGACCAAACCCTCCACCAACGTACATCTCTCACAGTGGACGACGTATGTGAACTCTTGTCCTGCTGCCTCACCACCACCTACTTCACCTTCCAAGGTGAATTCTACCAACAAAAAGAAGGAGCAGCCATGGGCTCCCCAGTAAGCCCAATAGTAGCCAACCTGTTCATGGAGGATTTTGAAGAGAAAGCATTGGCTTCTTTCCACTCCCCACCACGATACTGGGGGCGCTACGTAGACGACACCATGACTATCCTCCCCCAGCAACTGGTCGAACAGTTCACAGAACATCTGAACAACCAACACCCAGCCATCAAATTCACGAGGGAAGTGGAACAGAACAACTCCATAGCCATGCTGGACACCCTCATCACCAGAACTGATGGCATTCTATCCTTCTCGGTCTACCGTAAACCAACTCATACGGACCAATATTTACAGTTCGACAGCCACCAGCCCCTTGAACACAAACTGGGAGTGATTCGAACCCTTACCCACAGAGCTAACACCATATGCAGTACCCAAGAGGCAAAAGACAAGGAGACAAACCACCTGAAAAAAGTGCTCACCATCTCGGGCTACAAAAAGTGGGCCTGGAACAGCCCGGGAGGCAGGAAATCCAACACCGCATCCCAACAGCCAGTGAAACAACACCAGCGCAAGGGACACATCACCATCCCATACGTAGGAGGTGTGAGTGACGCTCTGTCCAGAAAGATCAGAAAACTGGGGGTGGCTGTACATTCCAAACCTTCCAACACCATACGCAGCCAGCTGGTCACCCCCAAGGACAAAACCAGCAAACTCGACAAAGCTGGCATTATATACAGAATAGACTGCCAGGACTGTAACCAACATTATGTCGGTGAAACTGAACGCCCCCTTCAGAAGAGACTAACAGAACACAAGAGGGACTCTTCTCCAGTAGGAGCTCACCTACACGCCGAAAAACATCAATTCAGTGCGGACAATGTCAACATCCTGGACAGAGAAAATAAGTGGTTCCAGCGAGGAGTCAAGGAGGCCATCTACATCGCAGCCACCAACCCCCCGCTCAACAGGGACCGGGGCCGTTACACCCTGCCCCCGGTGTACCATTCTCTGATTCGATCTCGTGAACTGGGTTCATCCCATGTTCGCGAGATCTGAGTAGAGATTCACGCAGACAGCATTAGAGCGCTGACGAAGATGGCGAGAACGCCATCGAAAGCTACGGAACTGTGAGTAGCGATTTTTACACTGTTGGGAGACCTTGTTCTTCAAAATTGGTAGCATTATAAACAATATCATTGGAACTCTAAATGGGCAAATGCACCCAAGTATTCATATTATTTTGATGACAATGCAGAAACTGCAGCTGAGATGTCTGTAATTAGAATAGTCTTTGTTACACAGTGTATGTATATGTGTGGAGTACTAATCATGCCTTTAGTTCTTTTCAGTCTTTGTGTGTGTGTGCCACTAGGGTGAAGAACAAAGTTCTTTTGAGTCTGTATGGTTTGGTATGCTACCAGGATTATGGATGTAGTAGATTAAGAATACAATACTTTTCTGACATTTGGCGTATATCTTCCAGTCTTCCATCAAAGTTAGCATAGATTTATTGCTGCTCCATTCTATTCCATTGCAAACCCATGTTAAATCGGTTGGTTTTAATTATCACATATCCTGGTAGAAATATTTTGCAGTCATTAGACCAGCAGTCTATCATAAATGTGTCTTGAATGCTTTCTACAGACATGCACACACACACATACACACACACATATAACACACACACACACACACACACACACACACACACACACACACACACACACACACACACACACACACACACACTCTCAAACATACATACCCATACACACACACACACACATACACACACACACACATTCACACATGCTCACTTACACGCACACACACACTTACACGCACACATACACACACACGCACGCACGCACGCACGCACACACACACACACGCACGCACGCACGCACGCACACAAACACACACACACACACGGTGTGTGCGCAAATGCATTGATATGTGTTCTTAATTTTCTTTTCTTTTTCTTTTCTTTTTCCTGTTGAGGTTTAGTTTTTTTTTAAATGGTTATAACCCTAATATGGCTCTAAGCAGTCGGCTGGGCTTTAAACAACAATGACAGTATCACACAGAGACACACACATGCGCACATGTACGCATGCATGCACACACACGCGCACACACACCCACACACACCCACACATGCATGCAGGCATACATGTACGTACACACACATATGTGCATACATACAGGCAGGCAGGCACACATGCACATATACAAGTGCAGCTGAGTCAGTTGTTCATGAAATGCCCTGCATGCAGTATGCTATGTTTCTGTAAGTTGAAAGTGTTGATCAATGGAATATTTAACCCTTTGACTCCCGCACCCTATCCACCAGCTGCAAAAACTTAACCCTTTGACTCCCGCACCCTATCCATCAGCTGCAAAAACTTAACCCTTTGACTCCCTCACCGTATCCACCAGCTGCAAAAACTTAACTAATGTTCAAGAAACATACATTTTATGTCAAGTCATGGCCTTAATGTAGAGTACAATGTTTGTGTTGATGTTACGTCACATCACCTTTGTTGATGGGGCCTTTTTGACAGGGAGGGGTCACGGCCCTATGTCTAACCCTTCCCCAGTCTCATCATAGGCTTGGGACCAGCAGTGGCAGTTAATCTCATATTGTGGCGCTGATAATTCTTGGTAATAAAGTCATTCTTGTCATATGGTACAGAACTATTTTGTTTCATCCTGAGAATTGCCAGACAAATTTCATTTAACCCTTTTGACTCTTGCACCCTATCCACCAACTGCAAAAACATAACCCTTTGACACTGTCACCCAAGATATGATGCACACATGAGGAAAGTGGTGTAACCCTTTGACCCCCTCACCCAAGATATACACACATAACGAAACTGATGGATGGGTGAGGCAGTCAAAGAGCTAAGTGTTTGCTTTGCTAGCATGGTTGATAATGCAGGATGCTGATGGACAGGGTGCAGGATTCAAAGGGTTAAAGTGTACACAGCAATGAAGGTCAGCGTAACATGGAAGATTATGTTCCTAATTCACAGGATTGATTTTTGCCGTGTTAAATGCCAATGTTTTAATTGTCTGTGCGTTAAAGTTTGAGACTGGTGGCATCCTTGCTGACTATTGTGATACAAAAAAAAAAAAATAAGAGGGAAGCAGGGAGAATTTTTATAATATTAATGAAGGGATACAACTCTTAAAAATTATCTCCCATGTTGTATAGAACCTCTCAAATCTACCACAGTTTGCGCTACCCATCAGCTAGCATAGAAGTAGATACAAAGTACAGAAACTTACTTAAAGTACAGAAACTGAGCTTACTGTTTCTGTACTTTGTATCTACTTCTATGCTAGCTGATGGGTAGCGCAAACTGTGGTAGATTTGAGAGGTTCTATACAACATGGGAGATATTTTTCAAGAGTTGTGTCCCTTCATTAATATTGTGATACAGTTTGAGCTTGGCGGTGACTGTTAATGTTATGGTTGTTGCGTATCTGTGTGTCCCAGTTTGAGCAGTGTTTGTGCTGACTGCTGCATGTTTGTGTGTTACAGTGTAAGGCTGGTAGTGTCTGTACTGACTATTTCATATTTCATAATTTGTGTGTTACAGTTTGAGGCTGGTAGTTTCTGTGCTGACGATTTCATATTTGTTGTTACAGTTTAAGGCTGGTAGTGTCTGTGCTGACTATTTCATATTTGTATGTTACAGTTCGATGCTGGTAGTGTCTGTGCTGACTATTTCATATTTGTGTGTTACAGTTTGAGGCTGTAGTGTCTGTGCTGACTATTTCATATTTGTGTGTTACAGTTTGAGGCTGGTAGTGTCTGTGCTGACTATTTCATATTTTTGTGTTACAGTTTGAGGCTGGTAGTGTCTGTGCTGACTATTTCATATTTGTGTGTTACAGTTTGAGGCTGGTAGTGTCTGTGTTGACTATTTCATATTTGTGTGTTACAGTTTAAGGCTGGTAGTGTCTGTGCTGACTATTTCATGTTTGTGTGTTACAGTTTGAGGCTGGTAGTGTCTGTACTGACTATTTCATATTAATTACCTGTCAAGCCTAGCTTGAGATCTATGTTCCCTCACGTACCCTCCGCTCTGCCTCCGATCCTCTGACTTTTCGCTTTCCACGCACTAAGCTCAATACCTATGGTCCACGAGCCTTCTCTGTTTCTGGTCCGCTCTCCTGGAACAAACTTCCTCTCTCAGTCCATCAGCAACCTACTTTTGTCTCCTTCAAGTCCGCTCTCAAAACTCACCTTTTCTCCTCTGCATAAAATCCTGACCTCACTCAATCCCCTCTGCAGCCTGTCTCCACTCGGAGGGGAATCACATTGCAATATATAATTGTATATAATATGCTCTCTAAATTTTCCATTGCTTTTATTCTTTCTCCCCATTTATAGCTGTGTGCGTGTGTGTGTGTGTGTGTGGTGAGTGCGTGTGTGTGATATCGTGTGTGCGTGCGTGCTGTGTGTGTGCGTGCGTGCGTGTGTGTGTGTCTGTTTCAGCGCTTAGATTTGATTTTATCAAGATTTTGCGCTATATAAATATTGTAATTATTATTATTATTATTATAATTTTGTGTGTTACAGTTTGAGGCTGGTAGTGTCTGTGCTATTTCATATTGTGTTCATTGTGTGTGTTTACTGAATTTCTATTTTGGACGTTGGCCAGTGTCTGTGCTGACTATTTCATATTTGTGTGTTACAGTTTGAGGCTGGCAGTGTCTGTGCTGACTATTTCATATTTGTGTGTTACAGTTTGAGGCTGGCAGTGTCTGTGCTGACTATTTCATATTTGTGTGTTACAGTTTGAGGCTGGTAGTGTCTGTGCTGACTATTTCATATTTGTATGTTACAGTTCGATGCTGGTAGTGTCTGTGCTGACTATTTCATATTTGTGTGTTACAGTTTGAGGCTGGCAGTGTGTGTTATTTCATGTTTGTGTGTTACAGTTTGAGGCTGGCAGTGTGTGCTATTTCATCTTTGTGTGTTGCAGTTTGAGGCTGGCAGTGTGTGCTATTTCATCTTTGTGTGTTCAGTTTGAGGCTGGCAGTGTGTGCTATTTCATTTTGTGTTTTACGTTTGAGGCTGGCACTGTGTGCTATTTCATATTTGTGTTTTACGTTTGAGGCTGGCAGTGTCTGTGCTGACTATTTCATATTTGTGTTTTACAGTTTGAGGCTGGCAGTGTCTGTGCTGACTATTTCATATTTGTGTTTTACAGTTTGAGGTTGGCAGTGTTGTGCTATTTCATATTTGTGTGTTACAGTTTGAGGCTGGCAGTGTGTGCTATTTCATATTTGTGTTTTACAGTTTGAGGCTGGCAGTGTGTGCTATTTCATTTTGTGTGTTACAGTTTGAGGCTGGCAGTGTTGTGCTGACTATTTCATCTTTGTGTTTTACAGTTTGAAGGCTGGCAGTGTGTGCTATTTCATCTTTGTGTTTTACAGTTTGAGGCTGGCAGTGTGTGCTATTTCATATTTGTGTTTTACAGTTTGAGGCTGGCACTGTCTGTGCTGACTATTTCATATTTGTGTTTTACAGTTTGAGGCTGGCAGGTTGTGTGCTATTTCATCTTTGTGTTTGCAGTTTGAGGCTGGCAGTGTGTGCTATTTCATCTTTGTGTGTTGCAGTTTGAGGCTGGCAGTATCGGTGCTCACAGGCGGAGTGCCACATCCGGTGTATGTGCAAATGTGCAACAGACTGAGCGGAGACAGACGGCGGGGATCCTCTTGGCGTTCTGAGGCATCACATCTCATCCTGCCTGGAACAGACAGTGTGTGTACGGGGTCACACGTCATGCGCCAGGCACAGCACATGGTGTCGGTCTTGTACGACAACTGGACTGTGTTGGCCCTCAGTAAAGGCAAGGCCATAGACCGTCAGACGCCTGATGAAAAGTTCCACAAAACTGTACGCAATCTCAAAGAACCCTTGTTCATTTCGTTGAACAAGGGCTGTCCACGGATCCCAATCTCCACAGCTGTGTGCCGTTTTCTATGAGCTACTTTCACAGTCCTATCGTTTTTGCGGCCTGCTTCGTGGGGAGTCTGGACCTGGTCAAACTGCTACACAAGAGTGGGGCTGCCTCAGAACATGACTTATTTGTGGCCAAGCAGTGGTTGTCGATATTAGGGCCAGATGCATGCTATTCTACCCGTGCCATTAAGGCATATGTGGATAAGGCAGCATCCTCCCCGAGAAGCCTACAGGACTTGAGCGGCTTGACTGTTTCCCAAGCCATTGGGGTAGGAACTCGTTGGGAGAGGAAGGAAAAAATGGCAGCCTTGATTTTTCCAAAACAATTAAAAGAACTTGTGCTGTTCAAAGATGTTCTGAAGGAGTTTCAAGATTTCCAAGGTACCAGTTAATCAGTAGGTGAAAAAAAATTCAGAACAAAGACTCAGGTTTTTTGGTTTTTTTTTTTTTTTTTTAGTGATAAAACTTGTATTTTATCACAGTTTCTCACCAGACTGCCTCAGCTTATAGTATTTAGCAAGGTGTTTCTGGATGATTGTGAGAGGGTTAATTGTAGCTAGGTGTTTTATTATTATTGTGACAGATTGAAAAACCTCATTAATGTTTTTAAGTATTTTTTAAAATTGTGGTAATAGAAATATGTAGATAAGGCAGCATTTATAGGCGTTAAATCAAATCAAAGCGCACACTCTCATTGTTCACTCACACCTTCTCTCATGATGACAGAAACAACTGTACAAAGCACATGCATATCAGGAGGGGGAAGTGGGGAAGGAGTGAGTGGGTGGAGGGGAAATCACTGCTGGACAAAGATATGTGACCTGCCAGCACGAAATCAGTCTTAACTAGCATTTTGGGTATTTTAAGATATTGTATCACTGGAAAGTGTACATTCTGCTGATTGTTTTGGTACTTGAATAAAGCCTGTACTCAAAAAAATGTAGAAGTTATTTATGTTTAAAGTCATTAAGGTGTATGATGGCCATTTTGAGAAAACGGCCGCTAAAGTTTTTATGTACCCTCCCACACATTTTCCTTAAATTTCTTTATTTGGTGGCTTTGACACGATTTGTTTCTTATTTTAGCTACCGTTACCTGAAAGGTGCACCAAAGAGCTTTTTGTCAGTATATTACATGTGGGGGTACTGTACAGGTTACGGTTCATAATAAGAGACAAAAAGAGGTAGGCCTACTTTTGGTAGGAAATTGCGTTCTTTCTGCTGCGATCAGTACATTAAAATACCATTTTAAATTGGTTAATAATATTTTTTTTCAAGAAAAGCATTTCTGTTTCTGTGGGGGATAGATTATAGTCCACAGAAATCAATTTTGAGAAAAAGTCAAAACACCCCATATAGACCCTCAGTCACCTTTCATGCTCCTATTGCTATTCGACTGACTGCGAGTTAAGACTGAATTGGTTAATAATATTTTTTCAAGAAAAGTATTTCTGTAGGGGATAGGTTATAGTCCACAGAAATCAATTTTGAGAAAAAGTCAAAACATCCCATATAGACCCTCAGTCACCTTTCATGCTCCTAGTGCTATTCGACTGACTGCGAGTTAAGACTGAATTGATGGTGGGAGGTCACGTATGTCTTCCAGTTAAGACATGCAAGACAGAGTTTGTGACTGTTAAAGAATAATAATAATAATAATTACAATATTTATATAGCGCAAAATCTTGATAAAATCAAATCTAAGCGCTGAAACAGACACACACGCACGCACGCACACACACGCACGCACGCACGCACACACACGCACTCACGTACACACACACACACGCACACGGCTATAAATGGGGAGAAAGAATAAAAGCAATGGAAAATTATAGAGCATATTATATACAATTATATATTGCAATGTGATTCCCTTCCGAGTGGAGACAGGCTGCAGAGGGGATTGAGTGAGGTCAGGATTTTATGCAGAGGAGAAAAGGTGAGTTTTGAGAGCGGACTTGAAGGAGACAAAAGTAGGTTGCTGACGGACTGAGAGAGGAAGTTAGAGAGAGAGGGAACTGATTCCAGTGTATGGTCCTACTACTACATAGGAAATGAATGGTGACCTGCTGTGGAACATTTATAGTAAAAAAGTTGTAAATAGATTTTAATAGTATCAGAGGCAGAATGGAGAGTTGGGCAGAGGTGTACTTTCAGAGGTGGTTGCGGAAATAAGTAGGCACAAAACCATTAATACATGTGTAGCAGAATGTATTGATCTTGCATGATGTTCTGTAAGCCAAAGACAACCAATGTGCATATCGGAACGTGATGCAGGTTCTAAGCTTGTGATGACATTGTGTTGTTCAGTCTGTATGTACTGAGCTTGTGATGGCTTTGTACAGTCCATGTGTACTGAGCTTGTGATGACATTGTGTTGTACAGTCCGTATCGGCGTATGTACTGAGCTTGTGATGACATTGAACAGTCCATGTGTACTGAGCTAGTGATGACATTGTGTTGTACAGTCCATGTGTACTGAGCTTGTGATGACATTGTGTTGTACAGTCCATGTGTACTGAGCTTGTGATGACATTGTACAGTCCATGTGTACTGAGCTTGTGATGACATTGTGTTGTACAGTCCATGTGTACTGAGCTTGTGTTAGACTGACTTTTGGTAGGAACAGGCCTCAAGGTGGGTAGACAGTTATCGGACAGAGAACGTGTAGTTTTGGATAGTGGTTGTCTCTGCTTTATCACTGTAGAGAGAGAGAGAGAGAGAGAGAGAGAGAGAGAGAGAGAGAGAGAGAGAGAGAGAGAGAGGAGAGAGAGAGAGACTAGCTGTCTCTGCTTTATCACTGTAGAGGAGAGAGAGAGAGAGAGAGAGAGAGAGACTAGCTGTAACAGTGTGACTGGCAGAGAGAGAGAGAGAGAGACTAGCTGTAACAGTGTGACTGGCAGAGAGAGAGAGAGAGAGACTAGCTGTAACAGTGTGACTGGCAGAGAGAGAGAGAGAGAGAGACTAGCTGTAACAGTGTGACTGGCAGAGAGGAGAGAGACTAGCTGTAACAGTGTGACTGGCAGAGAGAGGAGAGAGAGACTAGCTGTAACAGTGTGACTGGCAGAGAGAGAGAGAGAGACTAGCTGTAACAGTGTGACTGGCAGAGAGAGAGAGAGAGAGACTAGCTGTAACAGTGTGACCAGCAGAGAGAGAGAGCGAGGATTAGCTGTAACAGAGTGACCGGCAGAGAGAGAGAGAGAGAGATTAGCTGTAACAGAGCGACCAGCATAGAGAGATTAGCTGTAACATTGTGACTGGCATAGAGAGAGAGAGATAAGCTGTAAAGTGTGACCGGCATAGAGAGAGAGAGAGAGAGAGAGAGAGAGAGAGTAGGAGAGGGAGAGAGAGAGAGAGAGATATTACATGTAACAGTGTGACTGGCATAGAGAGAGGATTAGTTGTAACAGTGTGACTGGCATAGAGAGAGAGAGAGAGATGAGGAGAGAGAGAGAGAGAGAGCGATTAGTTGTAACAGTGTGACTGTTATAGAGAGAGAGAGAGAGGGGATTAGCTGTAACAGTGTGACGGCATAGAGAGAGAGAGAAAGAGCGATTAGTTGTAACAGTGTGACTGGCACAGAGAGAGAGAGAGAGATTAGCTGTAACAGTGTGACTGGCACAGAGAGAGAGAGAGAGATTAGCTGTAACAGTGTGACCGGCATAGAGAGAGCGAGAGATTAGCTGTAACAGTGTGACCGGCAGAGAGAGAGAGAGAGAGGAGAGAGAGATTAGCTGTAGCAGTGTGACCGGCAGAGAGAGAGAGAGAGAGAGAGAGAGAGAGAGAGAGAGAGAGTTTAGCTGTAGCACTGTGGCCAACATAGAGAGATTAGCTGTAACAGTGTGCTGGCAGAAGAGAGAGAGAGAGAGAGAGAGAGATTAGCTGTAACAGTGTGACCGGCAGAGAGAGAGAGAGAGAGAGAGAGAGAGAGAGAGTTTAGCTGTAGCACTGTGGCCAACATAGAGAGATTAGCTGTAACAGTGTGCTGGCAGAGAGAGAGAGAGAGAGAGAAAGATTAGCTGTAACAGTGTGACCGGCAGAGAGAGAGAAAGAGAGAGAGAGAGATTTTAGCTGTAACAATGTGACGGGCAAAGGAGAGAGAGAGAGTGAGAGAGATTAGCTGAAGCAGTGTGACCAGCATATACTTTGAAGTCAGCTGTTTTGATGTACAGATGTGTGATATGAACATGAAACACCCAAGGGTGTGTGAATGGAACCCAGAGCACCAATGCTTCACCACTTCCCAAACAGTCACTTCCCAGTTCCTGACACATGGTAGCCAGCCAGCTTGTGTAAATAAAAATCATGGTCTGCACAAGGTGTGAACTGTTTTGATGTGCAGCTTTCGATTAATTAATTTTATCTAATGAAGAAGGCAGCAGTTGTGTTGTTTAAAAATAGTGGAGGCAGATTTTAAGTTGTGGTCAAGGTAGGATGTAACGGTACCCTAGAAATATTATGCAGAAAGAACAGATAGACAGACGAGTGAAGTTTCAGTAGGCTTGTGGACTGTCTTGTTTACACCTAGACGAAAAACTGTTAACTCCTCTGGTGAAGCTGTTCTGGAGAACACGAATTTTTATACAGACCGGTAAAGCTTCAGTAGGCCTGTGGACTGTGTTTTGTTCACACAGATGAAAAACTGTGAACTCCTCTGTTGAACCTGGAGAACGTACATTTTTATACAGATCAGTACAGCTTCAGTAGGCCTGTGGACTGTTTTATTCACACAGATGGAAAACTGTGGACTCCTCTGTTGAACCTGTGCTAGAGAACATACAAACAGACAGGTAAAGCTTCAGTAGGCCTGTTAACTGTTTTGTTCATACAGACGAAAACTGTGGACTCCTCTGTTGAACCTGTGCTAGAGAACGTACAGACAGACCGGTAAAGCTTCAATACGCCTGTGGACTATTTTATTCACACAGATGGAAAACTGTGGACTCCTCTGTTGAAATTATGCTGGAGAACATGAATTTTCATACAGACCGGTAAAGCTTCTGTAGGCCTGTGGACTATTTTGTTCATACAGACGAAAACTGTGAACTTCACTGTTGATCCTGTGCTGGAGAACGTAAAAACAGACTGGTAATCTTCAGTAGGCTGTGGACTGTTTTGTTCATACAGACGAAACTGTGGACTCCTCTGTTGTACTGTGCTTGGAGAACATGAATTTTTATACAGACCGGTAAGCTTCTGTAGGCATGTGGATTATTTTGTTCACACAGATAAGAAAAACCTGTGAACTTCTCTGTTGAACCTGTGCTGGAGAACGTAAAGACAGACCGGTAAATCTTCAGTAGGCCTGTGGACGGTTTTGTTCATTTAGATGAAAACTGTGGACTCCTTCTCTGTTGAACCTGTGCTGGAGAACGTAAAGACAGACTGGTAAATCTTCAGTAGGCATGTGGACGGTTTTGTTCATTTAGATGAAAACTGTGGACTCCTCTGTTGTACCTGTGCTGGAGAACGTAAGACAGACGGTAAATCTTCAGTAGGCCTGTGGACGGTTTTGTTCATTTAGATGAAAACTGTGGACTCCTTCTCAGTTGAATCTGTGCTGGAAGAAAATAATGACAATCCATCCAACAACAACCTCATTCTTTACAATTGGAAAATGATGATGAGTCTTAATCTTTCTGTCTTACTACTCTTGTCTGTTATCTGGATCTGTTTGCCTGTCTGTCAGTCTCTCTGATCCTCTCTTTGTCCTTTTTTTTTGGTTTTGGTTTATTTTAATAGAGTCTGGTGTTGGGAATTCTCCTTGGATCTGTGGATTTCTGCAGAAGGAAGAATCAATTTTCTTGGATTGTATGGGCCTTTTCCTCGGAAAATCCATATCCAGCATCTTTTTTTTTTTTTTTTTTTTTCAAAATAGAGTAAATATAATGAGTATAATTTGTGATTTGATATGTGCTTGTATAGAAGATAAATAGTGCGGAAAGTACCATTTCATTTTAAGCGCTCTTATTAATGTCTGGTTTGATACTGAAAATGCACCAGAGCACACATTTTTATCTCCTTAATTTTTTTCTGGGGAAACATGCCCATGCATGGAACCCACTAGATTTCATCTTTTTCTTTTTCAGCAGTTCCCACCCCAGCACAGGGATTCATCACTGCTCAGACAATTCCTTAGGCATGTATGTGTTTGCCCGAATCTGTCAGCATTGAACTGACATATTTCCTGGGCCTGCCTATTCCTATGCCAGAACACTATGCACTGGCAAGGTCTTGATCTAGGGAGAGGGGGGAGTAGGACCGATGAAACACTGACACTATCAGAATGATGGAAATGATAAGATGGGCAGCGAACACGCCAGTTATTAACCCTTTGACTCCTGCACCCTGTCCACCAGCATCCTGCTTTATCTATCATGCTAGCAAAGCAAAACACTTAACCCTTTGACTCCCTTACCCTATTTATCAGCTTCCAGCAGGAAGCTGGTGAATAGGATGAGAGAGTCAAAGGGTTAAGTTTTTGCAGTTGTTGGATAGGCTGCGGGAGTCAAAGGGTTAATGTTGCAGGCTGGGACTGAACTCAAGATATCGGATCTGGAGTCCAAGGCTCTATAAAAAGGAAACCGGCCAGCCCATGTACAAAAAGAGGCCTGCCCAACAGTTTGAGCCCTTAATTCCTGGATTATGAGCATGGTGCTCTAACATTGAGCTTATGGGGGGGGGGGGGGGGGGATGGGGGGAAGCTGTGGTCAGTCTGAGGATTGAACCCTTGGGATATGAGCATAGTGTCTAACACTGAGTTAATGGGGTAAAAGCTGGTCATTCTGAGGGTAGAACTCACAACCCTTGGGATATGAACATAGTGTCTAGCACTGAGTTAATGGGGAAAAAGCTGTGGTGGGTCTGAGGATTGAACCCACAACTCCTGGGTAATGAGTGTGGTGCTCTAACACTGAACCAACTGGGGAAAAGGCTGTGGTCTAAGGATTGAACTCACAACCCTTGGGATATGAACATACTGTCTAACACTGAGTTAATGGGGAAAAAGCTTTGGTGGGCCTGAGGATTGAACCCACAACCCCTGGGTTATGAGTGTGGTACTCTAAACACTGAGCTAATGGAGAAAAGGCTGTGGTCAGAGGATTGAACCCACAACCCCTGGGTAATGAGTGTGGCATTCTTAACACTGAGCTAACTGGGGAAAAAGACCTGTGGTCAGTCTGAGGATGAAACCCACAACTACTGGGCTATGAGCATGGTGCTCTAACACTGAGCTAATGAGGAAAAAACTTGTGGTTAGTCTGAGGATTGAACCCACAACACTTGGGATATGTGCATAGTGTCTAACACTGAGTTAATGGGGAAAAAGCTGTGGTGGGTCAGAGGATTGAACCCACAACCCCTGGGTTATGAGTGTGGTGCTCTAAACACTTATCTAACTGGGGAAAAAACTGTGGTCAGTCTGAGGATTGAACCCACAACCCTTGGGATATGAACATAGTATTGTTGATTAACACTGAGTGAATGGGGGAAAAGTTGTGGTCAGACTAAAGGTTGAACGAATCAACTGCTGGGTTGTGAGCATGTTGCTTTGATCAACTGAGCTGCTGGGCCATAGAAAACATGGCCCACCCGGAAAAAAGAGAAAAAGAATAAAGAAAAGTCCATACAGTCTACTGGTAAGAGCATAATTATTTGACAGAGAGAGATCTTAGCCATTTCCCTTCCTCATCCTATCCACTATTGGCAAATACTTACCCTTTCACTTCCTCACAAGTTGATGGATGAGGAGTTAAATATTTGCTTTGCTGTCAATAATGTCATGGTTGATGATGCAGGAATCTGATGGATTAGATGAAAGAGTGAAAGGGTTAAGTTTTTGCTGTGCTGTTATGGTTGGAGGAAGCTGGTGGACAGGGTGAGGGAGTGAGAAGGTTAATCAAGTTGTGATCTCTGATCAAGTAATTTAGAATCCAATTTAAAGATCCACCTCCTTTCCCCGAGAATGAATTCTGCAACTGCCTCTTTCCATCACCCCCCCCCCCCCCCCACATTTCCGCATTTTGTAAGGTGGTCTGCGTTGACCGCATGTGTTTGATGCATGGGTTTGCCTTGATTTGAATTGTCAAGATTTGGCACCATATGAATACTGTAATTATTATCATTATTATAATAATAATAATAATTACAATATTTATATAGCGCAAAATCTTGATAAAATCAAATCTAAGCGCTGAAACAGACACACACGCACACATGCACACACACGCACACACAACACACACACACACACACACACACACACACACACACACACACACACACACACACACACACACACACACACACACACACACACACGCATGGCTATAAATGGGGAGAAAGAATAAAAGCAGTGTAAAATTATAGAGAGCATATTATATACAATTATATGTTACAATGTGATTCCCCTCCGAGCAGAGACAGGCTGCAGAGGGGTACTGTTTTAATATGAAAACTACAATGACATTACCTCACTGTGATGTTTAATTGCAGTTTAATCTCCCACAATGTAGAGACGGTACAGATTACCCAGGAGCTGAATCATACATATGTTTCATTTTAAAGACATGTAAATGGTGTAGAAATCATACCAAAAAAGTAAATATTACAGGGTACCAGGTAATTATGTCTTGAGTACCTTAGTCTGTTATTTTGTTGATCACAACAGTTTTTACGCAGCTAATCCCCCCCCCCTTTTCCCCCGTGGGGATGCCGGGGACTCTTCCAGTACCGGTATGACAGGGCTGTTAGAGTTCAGCGATTTCGCGGAAATCCGCGAATACAGTGATCCCATTTCAGGGAAAGTCAAAGTGCTTCCGCGAAAGAAAAAAAAAAGCAAAAAAAAAAAAAAAAAAAAAACCAAAAAAAACCAAGAACCGCGATCGACGGCAGAGCAGAGCAGACGAAAGGATGGTCTTAGTTCAAGGGAAACAACTCCTACCGAAGTTGGCCACGAGTTATCCTTAACCAAGTGCTATATATGTCATGTGGTTTCAGAAAGTTACTCTAAACACAAATTGATCCATTGATTTGTTAATTTTTTGTGAACTAAAAATTACCCAGTTTGCTGCCAGGATAGGCCCTCTGATTGGCTTCAAAATGTCATATTTTCAATTTTCGGCGGGGGGCTTTGCCCCCCTGCACCCCCCACCAGGGCGTTGCCCCTGGACCCCACCGGGGCCTGGGCGGCCCCTGGACCCCGGCCAATTTTCAGGGAAAAACAGATTTTACCACTAACAGCCCTGGTATGAAGAGTATCCCCACCTTCTGGAAATTCTGTATTAGATTTACTTAGAAATTTCCTCTTTTCTGTCACTTTCTTTGTTTCTGCCATATTCCTTTCCTTTCTGTCATTTCTTTCTGTCATTTTCTGCCTTACTGGCCCATATTAGTCGTGCATACTTTCTCTTAGGATTGAAATTGGGTACATGTATTGAGAGCATTTTTAGCTCTAGGGAAATGAGATAATATATAAATTTTGTATATATATATGTCAATTGCTGCCTTGCTGGTCCATTCATCTTATGTGTTCAATAAAGTCTTACATACTTTCTCTTAGGATTGATAATTGGGTGCATTTATTGAGTGTATTTTTAGCTCTAGGGAAATGAGATAATATTTTATATATATTTTGTATATATGCGGAAGCAGTTTTAGGTAATTTAGGCCTGTTTTTATACATGTTTTGGTGTTCTTAATTATGTTTAGATTTGTATTCAGGTTTGTTTTCCCCTCTGTGGGGATCTCAGGGGGGGGGGGGGGGGGGGGCTCTTTCAGCATAAATTGTATCCCCACCTTCTGTAAATTCTGTGCTAGAAATGTCCTCTTTCCTGTCGCTGTCTTTGTTTCTTTCTTCCTCCTTTGCTTTCTGTCATTTCTACCTATCATTTTCTACTTTGCTGGTCCATTCACCTGTATGTGTTCGATAAAGTCTTAAATGTTCTTTCTCTTAGGATTGATAATTGGGTACATGTGTTAAGTGCATTTTTGGCTCTAGGGATATGAGATATGCTGAATCAAATTTAGGTAATTTAGGCCTGTTTTTATATATGTGTTAGTGTCCTTAGTTCTGTGTAAATTTGTATTCGGATATGTTCTTTTAAATCCCCTGTGCAATAAACTGGACGGAGAGGTCAACACCAGGGGCATCTCCTTAGATTATATGCGCAAATGCATTGATATGTGTAGGCCTACTTAATTTTCTTTTCCTTTTTTTCCTGTTGAAGTATTGTGTATATTTTCAGGTGGTTATAGCCCTGATGTGGCTCTACACAGTCAGCTAGGCTTAAAACAGTAATAACAATAACAATAAGGTTTGTTTGTGAAATCTCCTGTGTGATAAATTGGATGAAATAGTCCACGCCGGGGGTATCTCCTTAGATTACCGTACAGTTCGGGCTATTGGGCGCACTGGTATATAAGCCGCACCCACTGAATTATAGAAAAATCTGAACTTTATTCACACATAAGCCGCACTGGTTTATAAGCCGCACTTTTTCAATGGCCAGGTCGATTGCCTTCAACTTGAAAGCTGCTTCGTAGGCATTACGTCGTGTTTTCAGCATGATGAGGGTGTATGCTTGAGCAGAGCAAATCTGAATACCGATCCAAATGCTTCAATGTGTGCGGATTTGATTTAAAAACATAAACTGTTAACAGTTAGCACCTTAACGTGTACAATTAACACTTTAACATGGAGCTCACCAGAAAATTCATGAACGGTAAACACGAGTTTGGTGAGTTAAAGAGAAGCTAAGAATATACGAGAACATGATGCTCCTGGGATCGGGGAAAACCCGCAAATAAGCCACATCGGTTTTCAAGCCGCAGGGGTTAAAGCTGGGGGGAAAAGTTGCGGCTTATAGCCCGAACTTTACGGTATGTGCGTGAATGCATCAATTGATATGTGTACTTAATTTTCTTTTCCTTTTTTTTCCTGTTGAAGTATTGTGTATGCTTTGAAACAGTTATAGTCTTGATACGGCCCTACGCAGTCCGCTGGGCTTTAAACAAAAATAACAATAACAATGCGTCTAAAAGATCTTTAGGGAGAGGCACATGATCTCAGAACTATCTCCGATGTGGGAGATTAAACTACACTTAATTATCATAACAAGGTTAAGTCAGTGTTTGTAAGAAGGAGATTACCATGTGGGCATGAGATTTCAAAGTCTGCAACATTCGCACCTGTCCATATAATTATTCTCCATTGATATTATTCCATCAGACAGGGAAGGAGTATACTGTATTTTCAGCTGTCAGATTGCTCAAAATTAGAACAGCCCCCCTGGTCAGGATAACTTCAGTGCCAAGTTGCTCAAGACAGACCCAGAATTGGCAGCCAGAATGATTTATAGCCAGTCTATACAAGTATATGAGAGAGATTGATGCTTTTGGCTTTTCAGGGTCTAGCTGTAGTGTGTGTGTGTGTGTGTGTGTGTGTGTGTGTGTGTGTGTGTGTGTGTGTGTGTGTGTGTGTGTGTGTGTGTGTGTGTTTACAAATTGTGTATTTGTATGCGTGTGTGGGACACATTGTGTGTGTGTGTACAAATTGTGTGTATATATATATATATATGTATATATGTGTGTGTGTGTGTGTGTGTGTGTGTGTGTGTGTGTGTGTGTGTGTGTGTGTGTGTGATTGCATATGAAAAACTTGTGTTTTTAATTGACTAATTTTATACATTTTTGTTCCTTGTATACTCTTTGTACCTGTAGCACTATTATGTTGTTTTTATTTCATATTTTATTATCTGTTGTTATTCTTGATGAACTATGTTCATACTACATTAATTAAATTTGATGTCTATGTTGCATTACTGCAGTGACTCCCTCTCATCCCTTTGCATGCATGTGTGTGTGGGTGTACACATGTTTGTGTGTGTGTGTGTGTGTGTGTGTGTGTGTGTGTGTGTGTGTGTGTGTGTGTGTGTGTGTGTGTGTGTGTACAAATTGTGTATGTATGTGAGTATGTGTACAAATTGTGGGTGTATGTGTGTGCGTGTACGTGTGTGTGTGTGAGAGAGAGAGAGAGAGAAAGACTGTATACAGTTATCGGGTCATCTATACATGTTTATATATTTGTGGACTAGTGTCAGGCAGGGCTGCATCCTTTCGCCTCATCTTTTTAACTTACGTACAGAGCAGGTCGATCGAGATGCAGATTTACAAGAGATGAGAATAAAAATCGGAGGAAGAAACATCATCAACCTGAGATATGCAGACGACACTGCATTACCGGTAACGGCAGATAACATCACAAGCATGAAGAGAAATCTCTACTGAGTAGATGTAGCAGATTGCAGGGCAGGCTTGAACTTGAATGCTAACAAAACCCCAAAGTCATGCACATAGCGAGAAAAGAAGGTCAAGAGCATCCAAACATTCAAATCATAAAACGGACTTTGAAAGTGCCCAACATTTCAATTTTCTAGGATCTGTAAAAGCAAATGACGGCTCCTGCACCAAAGATGTGAAAACAAAACAAAAAATGGTCCAGTTAAACAACGTATGGAAGGACAAGAGGTCTTCCCAAAGATTTAAAACTAAGAATCCTGAAAACTTTGATTTGGCCTGTTTTAGTGTATAGTTGCGAAGCCTGGACACTAAGAAAAGATGAAGAAAATAAAATCAATGCAGCAGAAATGTGGCTCAATAGACGATTTCTCAGAATCAGATGGACGGACAGAAGAACAAAGGATAGCATGTTAAAGGAACTGAATGTCCGGTGCCAGCTGCTGACAGAGATCAACAAAAGAAAGCTGAAATATGCAGACCATGCGATCAGAAACACCAGAACAGATTTGGTATCAACGGTCCTGCAAGGGGAAAGTTGAGGCGAGGAGAAGAAAGGGACGACCGCCACCTATTTCAACAACATCACTGAAGTCTGTGATCTGGAGATCCAGAGGTCGCCCACAGATGTCTCAATTGTGTGACCTGGAGAAAACTTATGACGTCGAGCATGGCTCCTATCGCCGATCCCGGTGAAGGAGAGAGGTGAGAGGTGAGGAAGTGTCACTATATCTGTTCTTTTTTTTTTCTTTCTGTGCAACGACCATGATTTGATACTGACTGTTTGTGCTAATTCTGTATGTATGATTATTCAGAAGGCTTGAAGATCAGTCAAAAGAAAACAGAACAGCATGGCATTGACGATCATGGCCCTCCATACGAATCTATCCCCTGTCACTGCAAATACATCTCCCAGCCTATCTGTCTTCAGCCACCCTGCAAATCCTTCCAATGTTTTCTCCCTGAGTCTACCTGGTGCTCTTTTTCCCTCTAGCCTTCCTGTTGTGAGTAGGTCAGTAGGTGCTCTAGTTTCTCTTGCCTCATAAAATGTCCTGTAAATGTTGCTTGTCTTTTCCTAATCTTCCTCATTACTGTTCTTTTTGTGTCTGCCTCCTTCAAGACTGTCTTACTTGCTTTCCTTGCTTGTCCACAGAACTCTAAATATTCTTCTTCGAAACCACATTTCAGCTGCCTCAATCTTGTTTGACTTTGCGTGTTGACTGTCCGCGGTTCACAACCGTACAACAATATCGGTTCTGTATAACAGTGAAGAACTCTCTTCCTGATGTTAATTGAGAGGTTTTTGTTGGTAAGAACGCTTTTCATCTTCTTGAATGCTGTTTTAGCTTGGCCGATTCGGCTGGCTATTTCTGATGTGCATCTGCCGTCTGGTGAGATGTCCGTTCCGATCAACGTGTCTCATTGTTGTGCCATTTGCTGAGATTTTGCATGAGGGGATTTTTTTGTTTTTTGTTTTTTACTGATAACCATGACTTCAGTCTTCTCGCTCTTTAGCTCCAGCCCTTTATTCCTGCTTTCTTTCTGTACGGTAGCATAGTTGTATTTGCACACACGCAGCATCTTTTATTAATCCAAAGGAAGACCAGGAAGTCGTTTAGCCACGTCTGCCAAACAGATCAAGCAAAATCATGGAGATGATGTTTCTGTTGCAGTAACGTTTTCTTAATTACTGTGAGATCTTTTATGCATTGGTTGTGTGTGCTGCATGGGACCTTAGTGTATCATCTCATCTGAACGACTAGCACCCAGATGCAGTTGTGCCTGTTCTGTTTACAGAAAACTAAAATCAAGTTTAGCACATCTGAAAACACATTTTTCGATCTCGTTCTCTGCATAAGGCCAATAGTGACACAATGAACAAGCAGCTGAAAAGTTCTGCTCATTTACCTTAGAGTCATTCACCATCATCAAGTGCCCTGCCACATGGCATTGGCCATCATGGCCCTCGAGTATTACTAACTTTTAAATGGTGCAGTTGAGGGAGAGAAAAGTGTCTTTCTTGATAGGTATCAAACTCAGGACCGCTATTTTTTAGGCAGTTGTTTAGACTAACCGAACCACCATTCTCCATAAAGTACAGAAACTTGAAACATCAATACAGTTTTTACTTAAGGTTACTTGCAGTACTTCCGACTTGATCTGTTTTAGGCTAGTATTTACTATTCTAAGCATATGTGGATGGAACGATGGGTGCCTGTCTAATACAGAAACATCTCTCTAAACTATATTTCTTCCAAATGGCAAAAAAGCAAAGCAAAACAAGATTTAAAAGTTAGTAATACTCGAGGGCCATGATGGCCAACGCCATGTGGCAGGGCACTTGATGATGGTGAATGACTCTAAGGTAAATGAGCAGAACTTTTCAGCTGCTTGTTCATTGTGTCACTATTGGCCTTATGCAGAGAACGAGATCGAAAAATGTGTTTTCAGATGTGCTAAACTTGATTTTAGTTTTCTGTAAACAGAACAAGCACAAACTCTTATACCGGTACTGATCATACACGGCTGGGCCATTTCATACAGCAATAGATGGCTTAAGGGAAATAACAGTTACATAACTGACAAGCTGAGCGCTGGCAAGGAAGAGTGTTACCTTCCTTGGGAATAAACCAAGATTTCCTATTCTTAGACAACGTTACATTTCTGTATTTGTCCATGTGGGTATAATGTCACTACTAAGAAAAGTATAACGATCAGCTGCCAGTAAATGCAGGTTTGTTGCGTGCAGATAAACCATAAATTCTGAAGATTATTCATGCCATCACCAAGATTCATTTACAGTATTAATCTGCACATAGTTAATCTGCACATAGTTAATCTGCACGTAGTTAATCTGCACATAGTTAATCTATAGTTAATCTGCACATAGTTAATCTGCACATAGTTAATCTGCATTTACTCTAAAACATGAACAACAAATTTACAGACTAAACAAATAATGACAGTAAATAATAGCAGCATGTAAACGGTAAAATAATTATAAGGCGTTGTTGGTTAAGACAATACAACTCCTGCTTTTTTGTGCCAGTGGCACCCAGTGTTCCTAGGCAGTCATACATTTGAGTACTAACTAGGTCTCCTATTGGTCACATATCCAAATATTAACTAGGCCTCTTATTGGTCAAAAATCCAAGTAGGCCTACTAACTAGGCCTCCTATTAGTCACAAATCCAAGTACTAAGTAGGCCTCCTTTTGTTCACAAACCCAAGTACTAAGTAGGCCTCCTATTGGTCACAAATGCAAGTACCAGCTAGGCCTGCTATTGGTCACAAATCCAAGTACTAACTAGGCCTACTGTCACAAATCCAAGTACTAACTAGGCCTATTGGTCACAAATCCAAGTACTAACTAGGCCTATTGGTCAAATCCAAGTACTAACTAGGCCTATTGGTCACAAATCCAAGTACTAACTAGGCCTGTTGGTCACAAATCCAAGTACTAACTAGGCCTACTGGTCACAAATCCAAGTACTAACTAGGCCTACTGGTCACAAATCCAAGTACTAACTAGGCCTACTGGTCACAAATCCAAGTACTAACTAGGCCTACTGGTCACAAATCCAAGTACTAACTAGACCTACTGGTCACAAATCCAAGTACTAACTAGGCCTATTGGTCACAAATCCAAGTACAAACTAGGCCTACTGGTCACAAATCCAAGTACTAACTAGGCCTATTGGTCACAAATCCAAATACTAAGTAGGCCTCCTATTGGTCATAAATCCAAGTACTAACTAGGCTTCCTATTGGTCACAACTCCAAGTACTAAGTTCCCTCCTATTGGTCACAACTCCAAGTACTAACCTGGCCTCCTATTGGTCACAAATCCAAGTACTAATCTGGCCTCCTATTGGTCACAAATGCAAGTACCAGCTAGGCCTGCTATTGGTCACAAATCCAAGTACTAACTAGGCCTACTGTCACAAATCCAAGTACTAACTAGGCCTATTGGTCACAAATCCAAGTACTAACTAGGTCTATTGGTCACAAATCCAAGTACTAACTAGGCCTATTGGTCACAAATCCAAGTACTAACTAGGCCTACTGGTCACAAATCCAAGTACTAACTAGGCCTACTGGTCACAAATCCAAGTACTAACTAGGCCTATTGGTCACAAATCCAAGTACTAACTAGGCCTACTGGTCACAAATCCAAGTACTAACTAGGCCTACTGTCACAAATCCAAGTACTAACTAGGCCTATTGGTCACAAATCCAAGTACTAACTAGGCCTACTGGTCACAAATCCAAGTACTAACTAGGCCTATTGTTCACAAATCCAAGTACTAACTTGGCCTATTGGTCACAAATCCAAATACTAAGTAGGCCTCCTATTGGTCATAAATCCAAGTACTAACTAGGCTTCCTATTGGTCACAACTCCAAGTACTAAGTTCCCTCCTATTGGTCACAACTCCAAGTACTAACCTGGCCTCCTATTGGTCACAAATCCAAGTACTAACCTGGCCTCCTATTGGTCACAAATCCAAGTACTAACTAGGCCTATTGGTCACAAACCCAAGAATAAACTAAGCCTCATATTGGTCACAAATTCAAGTACTAAGTAGGCCTCCTGTTGGTAATAAGTCCATGCACTAAGTAGGCCTTCTATTGGTTGCAAATCCAAGTGCTAACTAGGCCTCCTATTGGTCACAATTGCAAGTACTAACTAGGCCTCCTATTGGTCACAATTCCAAGTACTAACTATGCCTCATACTGGTCACAAATCCAAGACTAACTCGGCCTCCTGTTGGTCTCAAATCCAAGTACTAACTAGGCCTATTGGTCACAAATCCAAGTACTAACTAGGCCTATTGGTCACAAATCCAAGTACTAACTAGGCCTATTGGTCACAAATCCAAGTACTAACTAGGCCTATTGGTCACAAATCCAAGTACTAACTAGGCCTATTGGTCACAAATCCAAGTACTAATTATACTTCGTGTGGGTCACAAATCCGAGTACTAACTAAGTCTATTTTCACAATTCCAAGTACTAACTAGGCCTCTGATTGGTCACAAATCCAAGTACTAACTAGGTCTATTGGTCACAATTCTAAGTACTAACTAGGTCTCCTATTGGTCACAATTCCAAGTACTAAGTAGGCCTATTGGTCACAAATCCAAGTTCTAACTAGGCCTCTAATTGGTCACAAATCCAAGTTCTAACTAGGCCTCCTATTGGTCACAATCCGAGTACTAACTAGGCCTATTGGTCACAAACCCAAGTACTAACTAGGCCTATTGGTCACAAATCCATGTACTAACTAGGCCTATTGGTCACAAATCCAAGTACTAACCTGGCCTCCTATTGGTCACAAATCCAAGTACTAACTAGGCCTATTGGTCACAAATCCAAGTACTAACTAGGCCTATTGGTCACAAATCTAAGTACTAACTAGGCCTCCTATTGGTCACAAATCCAAGTACTAACTGGGCCTATTGGTCACAAATCCAAGTACTAACCTGGCCTCCTATTGGTCACAAATCCAAGTACTAACTAGGCCTATTGGTCACAAATGCAAGTACTAACCAGGCCTCCTATTGGTCACAAATCCCAGTACTAACTAGGTCTTTCATTGGTCACATATCCAAGTACTAAGTAGGCCTATTGGTCACAAATCTGAGTACTAAGTAGGCCTATTGGTCACAAATCTGAGTACTAAGTAGGCCTATTGGTCACAAATCCAAATACTAACTCGGCCTCCTATTGGTCAAATATCCAAGTAGGCCTACTAAACAGGCCTCCTATTTGTCACAAATCCAAGCACTGAATAGGCCACAAATCCAAGTACTAACTAGCCTCCTATTGGCTAACTTCAGTAGAATTCTTGTCTTCCAGTCTGACTTCACAAGTTTCCATGGATACAAATCTTTTTTCGTTTTTTTTTCTTTTGAAAAATTGTATGCTGCCTTCATTTCATATCATTGTAAATGGGTACATGGCCTTGTTGAATTCTGGAGAAAGTAAAGCAATGAGGGAGGATGTTGGCCCATAACCTTTACATTGTTTCCATCACCTTGCTCGTTGATCACCTCAGTGATACGAGACTTTACATTTTGAAACAGAATATATTAGTATGGTCTGTCTCTGTCCATCTTGATCAGTCTATAGTGTTATGGGGCGGGGGTGAATAGCGTTCAGAAGTGGAAGCTAATCTCTGCTGTGCAGGTTAGTTCGTGATCATATTGCAAGCGTGGAATCAAGAGCTCTGTATTCTGTTGAGGTAACATTTCTCTGTGTTGTTGTGATAAGATATGTGTATGTTGTTGTGGTAAGATCTGTGTATGTTGTTACGGTAATGCGTAAGTTGTTGTGGTGATTATGTATTTGTTGTGGTAATATGTGTGTTGTTGTGGTAAGATCTGTGTTTGTTGTGGTAAGATCTGTGTATGTTATTGTTGTAATACGTATGTTGTTGTTGTAATATGTATGTTGTGTTGGTAAGATCTGTGTGTGTTGTTGCGGTAATATGTACTATGCTGTGGCAATCAATACGTACTTTTGTGGTAAGATCTGTGTTTGTTGTGGAGGCAATATGTATGTTTTTTGTGGTAATATGTATGTTGTGGAGGTAGTATGTATGTTGTTGTGGTAATATGCATTTTGTTCTGGTAAGATCTGCGTATGTTTGGGGGTAATATGTATGTTGTTGTGGTAATATGTATGTTGTTGTGGTAATATGTGTGTTCGTGTGGTAATGTATGTTGTTGTGGTAATATGTATGTTGTTGTGCTAATATGTATATTGTTGTGGTAATATGTGTGTTCGTGTGGTAATGTATGTTGTTGTGGTAATATTTATGTTGTTGTGGTAATATGTATGTTGTTGTGGTAATATGTGTGTTGTTGTGGTAATATGTATGTTGTTGTGGTAATATGTATGTTCTTGTGGTAATATGTGTGTTGGTGTGGTATGTTGTTGTGGTAATATGTATGTTGTTGTGGTAATATGTATGTTGTGGTAATATATGTTCTTGTGGTAATATGTATATTGCAGTGGTAATATGTATGTTCTTGTGGTAATATGTGTGTTGGTGTGGTATGTTGTTGTGGTAAGGTGTATGTTGTTGTGGTAATATGTGTGTTCGTGTGGTAATGTATGTTGTTGTGGTAATATGTATGTTCTCGTGGTAATATGTGTGTTGGTGTGGTATGTTGTTGTGGTAATATGTATGTTGTTGTGGTAATATGTATGTTGTTGTGGTAATATGTATGTTCTTGTGGTAATATATGTTCTTGTGGTAATATGTATATTGCAGTGGTAATTGTATGTTCTTGTGGTAATATGTGTGTTGGTGTGGTATGTTGTTGTGGTAAGGTGTATGTTGTTGTGGTAATATGTATGTTGTGGTAAGGTGTATGTATTGTGGTAACATACATGTTGTTGTGGTAAGGAGTATGTTCTTGTAATATGTATGTTGTTGTGGTAAGGTGTATGTTCTTGTAATATGTATGTTGTTGTGGTAATATATGTTGTTGTGGTGAAGTGTATGTTGTCGTGGTAATATGTATGTTGTGGTAAGGTGTATGATGTTGTTGTGTGTGTGTGGGGGGGGGGGGGGAGACGATCGGTTCATTGTGAATGGGACGACATCGGCGCTTGCGTGATGGTTGCGTTGTGGTTCTCGTCACACCCGAATCCGCGACCCCGAGGAGCCTTGTCCTCGCCAGATTCACCATCTTCTTTGGGTAACGTGTGAGGCAGTCCAGTCTCCCGCTGTCCTCCTCGAACAGTTGCCACCGCCTGTGCTCGGTGGCCGGGCATCTCTGGAGCCAGAGTGCCAGGTCTTGGTCCTCCTCTTTGCACATGGGACACACTGGATCCGTTGTTTGGTCAATTCAATTTTCATAGGCCAGCAGCGAAGAGTGATGTCCCGACCTAAGCTTGGCAAGAAGGGTCTGGTCGCTGCGGGATCTCATTTCCACTATGCATGGAGTATGCCCCGTACACCTCCTTTGTTCTCTCATGTTTGATCGGGGGGTCTTTTGTGACTCTTTTTATTTGGGCACACGCGCTGCTATACAAGATGGGTCGCCCTGGTATGTTGTTGTGGTAAGGTGTATGTTGTTATGGTAAGATCGGTGAGTTTTGTTGTGATAAGATCTGTGTATGTTATTCTGGTGATATCTGTGTATGTTGTTATGGTAAGATCTCTATATAGGATACCAGTGAACTCGTCACACGGTGAAGTCGTCACAGCTGAAAAACGTGTGGCGAGTTCACCGTGATCACTGTGAAGTCGTCACGCACGCACCTACGCACGCACACACACACACACAGCGTTGACTAGTTATAACAGGAGTTCTCAGCACTGAGCAAATTACTTACAATTCGACTTCAGCTTCCTGTATAAAAGCCTCCTTCCAACAGTTTCAGTAAGTCACTTCAGAGTCATCATGGAAGTTGCTATCTGCATCGTTTGCCAGCATGAGGTTACACCACGACAAGAGGCCCTGTTGTGTGATGGGGCATGCAGAAGATGGCAGCATCGTATTTGCGGCACTGGCATTGACAGAAGAGTGTACAGACAAGCTGTCAGAGGAGAGACAGAGTTGGAGTGGAAATGCAAAGACTGTGAGGCCACTGCCCTTGCAGAAGCATTTTTGGAGAGGAACCCTACGTTTCCAGAAGAAACCACGTCTATGGACGTCAGTGTAGAGGAAGAACTCATGAATGCCAGCACGAGCAGTGCCAGTTTCCAGGTCCCCGTGGAAGTGCAGGAGATTTCACTGGCTGACGATCCTGTAACAACAGAACCGATCATGGAGGACCAGCCATTGACGTTTGAAATCATCGCCAGAGGCACACAACGAGGTCAGCCCTTGCTTGTTGATTCTGAGGGCTTTACCTATGGCATCCACAGGCAATCCAAGGATGGTGCAACACACTGGAGATGCACCAGGCGTCGGGCTGCCTGTAAGTGCCAGGTGATGGTCCGTCAAGAAGGAGACATCTTCACCAGAGGCACACAGGAGCATCTACATGCAGCAGAATCTGGAGCGGCGGTGAAAGCAAAGCTGGTCAGAAACGTCAAGGAGACAGCTGCAGCTGCACCATACCAGTCAGCATACACCATTGCTGAGCATTTGCTCCAGGAGTCACGGCCCATTCCCAACCAGCGCAGCACCGACTATCTCGGCTGTATTGCCAATTATCACCGCCAGCACAGTCGCCCATGCCATCCCCAGGACCTCGACTTTGAACTGGATATGCGCCATTGGCCTGACCAGTTTGAAGATCCAGTGGTTATCACTGTGGGCAACAAGCGTCATGTGTTGTTCTTCTCAGAGCAACAGCTGACTCTACTCTTCCGTGCAGCATTTCCAGAGGTTGATGTTCGTGGATGCTCCTTCCATTGGGGGCAAGCAGTATTGTTGGAAGGGGAGGCTACAACAGAAGGGCAGCGCCGCCTCTGCACCTACATACACCAGACATGGATTGAGTCAGCAGTTTGGCCACCTTCCAGCTGGTCCTGCTTCTACAGAAGCATACGGACCAACAATGACGTGGAGGGATGGCATCGCCGGCTGAACTCCAAGGCTTCCAGTGCAGGAAACCTGAACCTGTATCTGATGCTGCAGCTACTGGCAGAAGAATCCAGGCTTGTGACCAGGGGATGCCAGCTTCTGAAGGAGTCAACAATCATCAGGCGCCAAAGAGCTGATGCCAGGTCCACCAATGCCAAGCTCTTCAGGATCTGGGATCGCCTGGTGACCAGGGAGAGGACAGCCCGCCAGGTTCTGAGAGCTGCCAGCCATCTTATACCATTTTAGATTTCAGAACAACTCATGATTCTTTGTTTTATTGCATACAGGCCCTTTTCACAAGAGGGTCAGTTTTATTCTATTGTGACGAGATCACTGTGACGAGATCACTGGAGGCATGTGACGACTTCACCGTATGACGAGTTCACTGGTTCCCTCTATATATATGTTGTTGTGGTAAGGTCTATGTATGTTGATGAGTTAAAATCTTAATTATCATG
Source organism: Monoplex corrugatus (assembly GCA_030674185.1). Taxonomy (NCBI): domain Eukaryota; kingdom Metazoa; phylum Mollusca; class Gastropoda; order Littorinimorpha; family Ranellidae; genus Monoplex; species Monoplex corrugatus. The sequence goes on along the minus strand of JAPXFY010000030.1, from coordinate 14,766,502 downwards.
GTAATATGTCTTTGTAATGTTGTTGCTATCTGTCTATCTGGTTGTGGGAAGACATCCGTCGCTCTGTCCGTTCATATCATCGCAAACAACACAACCCTGCATTTTTTTGTCTTGAGACTGTAAAAATAACCGTCTTGTGTTTTTACTTGATGACGACCTTCCCGGTAGTCATTCTACATTTGTAAAATATTAGACTACACCACAGATTGAAAAAAAAGTTTTTCTTTATCAATTTTTCCCAGTTTCTTTTCATCTTTACTGGGTACTCTACTCGTTGTTGATGTGATGTCTTTACACTTTGTGGAGATCTGCTACCGTCAGGTGATATGGCCGACGGGGATAACCATCCCAGGGAATTGAGGGAAGGGTGACTCATCTAATCCTACACTGACACCACCAGAGCAACAGTGATGTTAAGATGGGACAGTGAGAAGACCAGTTTTCGAACCCGCAACCATTAGCATGTGAATCCGACGCTCAACCAACTGAGCTTCTGAGGCCCGTCCCCTTCAGTTTAGGTGACTTGCTCTGCATATGTGTGTATGCCCTTCTCCTCTTACTGAGGTCCCAGGTTTTGATGACCTGTGCAGAATGAAATAGTTTACCTGCTTTGGGAGTAGAGGATCTTCTCACTGAACCACCTGAATACTGACAGTGTTCTAGGAAGATTACCTAGGCATCTCCCTAAATCCCAGTATGGCTTTTTTTGTTTTTGTTTTTTTGTTTTTTTGTTCATCGTCTTCCTCAACCTCAACGGTTTCTGTTTGTTTTGTGTTTTAGACCAGACGGCAGTTTCTTTTAACGAGTCAAGAGTCTGTTTTGTTTGCCTGGTTTTGTCTTTGTCTGTCTGTACCATATTCGAAAGGAGACACTCGAGCTTTGCTTCTTTGGCTGACAAATCCGCCTTATTCATTTTGGTTTTAGGATCATAGTACTCACGGTGGTTACCTTTGTGCTCAGATTTTTTTTTCTTTTTTCTTTCTTTTTTTTTTTTTTTAGCCCATTTTCTACGCACCCCAAAGGCACAGTTTTTACAGTGCAATGATTATGATGATGTCGATGAAGATGGTAATCATGATGCTATGGAGTTCCATCTAGGATTGGGACTGCGTGACAGGGCTGTACTCTACGCTTACTATCTTAACATATCCTGGTGTCAACAAGGCCCGAGAGATGCAGATAACTGCGGTGCTGGTCAGAAGATTTGAGCAACACCCCAATGACGCGTCCGTGAAGTGGATGAGACTCGACCGTGTGGTTCCAGTCTTCCCAATGACCCCACAGCACGCCCAGCTCTCGGTAGGAGCCAGTTAGAGCCGAAAAATCCCACAAAGAATTTTGAAGGGACTGATGGGAATTCGAACCCACAACCTTCCAGTCGGTTAGTTCGTTGCGTTAACCACTACACCACGGAGACTAGTTAAATACAAAACGTTTTGCTTTTCTTGTTTTATATGTTTTTTTTCAAAGTCCTCTCCATTTTAATTATCTAGGGGCACAGGCCTTCATTTTTCCTCTGCAGATGTTCACTGGTGTAGAAACACACTAATCGTGAATCCATTCTTACGCTTATGCATGACAATTTTAAGAAATTTTGATTTCTACCATTGTCATGAATTATAAAGTAACCAAAGGATCACAGTTTGTCACCTTGAAGCTTTTTATTCGTTTGTATTAATAAAACCAGGAAAACACGCAAACGTGGACAACAACAAAATATTCTATGGCAGTTCTAAGGTCTAGTAGTCGCATCCGGTCCATGTGTAAGGTCAAATTTTATTTCATTTGATGCTCATTCAAGATCATACTGATTTCAAGAAGAACAAAATATAGATGTTTTGCAACAGTTCTGTGTAAAAAACAACAACAAACCATTGTTGAATGGCTCGATCATCTTGTTATTTCTTCTGGCTTTCTTTCGTTATGGATTACATATAATGTCATATATTTTTTACATGTTTCATACGAATTTGACATTCCCTTGCAGTTTGCTTTGAGTTTATCGTCTGACATTGGATCGCCAGTACGTTGTGAAGCCTCCCTGTATTTCATCACGACAGTATCATGGATTGCTGTGCTACTGCCGAACAAACTGATGAGTTTCTCAGCCTCTACAAAGAATATTTGCAACTGCAGTGCCGTCCTTGTGGTGACTGGAAGTCTGCTTCTGACAAAATAAAGGCGTGTTCACTGTACGAGCAAGTCAACAAGGAAGGTAACGATGTTTATATTCCTAAGATAGATACGCTGGCAGAAGGAATAGTTGATGCAGCGTGGAGCGTTGGACACAAACACATACACATACACAGTCTGTATTTCATACATCATTGTTCTCTGCTTACAAAGGTGCTGCAAGTGTATTTGAGAAAGATGCTGGCTTTAGATCTAGACTGCCTCAGGAATCAAGTGCGTGGTTCACGAAATATTTGTCATTGGGTGTTAGGTTCGTTGAAGCTGTTAAGCAAGCACGAAGCCATGGATGATATTATTTTTTGTGGTGTAACAAAAGAAGAAAGGGACCGTGTAACTCACTTGGCAAACGTCTGCACTGATTTTCGTACGGTTCCCTTTCTGCTGATCCTGGCAGTGATGACTGAAGACTGGGATTTAGTGGTACATTACCTACAAACGTTTTCTACCAATCTGGACAAGTACATGTGGCTACTAGTCTGGCTTTGCTTGTGTGAGAGAGTTCCATGGAGGGTCAGTGAACAGGTCTTTAGATCCATGTTTTGTGACGTAGCTACCACAGACCTTCCCTTTTTTTTGCTTCGCTTTCAAAAGGCGTGTTTCCTGAATTTAGCATGGAAATGTCGGAATCACAACAGAACGAACTGGATGATGATGTTCTACATTCTTGCAGAAGAGTGGCAGACAGTGGAAAACAAGATGGAAATGTATGAAGACAGTGAAATTATAAACTTTGTCTTGCTGCAGGCCACAAAGTCAGTGTGTTATCCCGAGTTTTGGCTTGACAGTTGGTCTGTAAAACAAATTGTCAGAGAAAAATTATTGCCATTTTGCCAGCGTTTGATACCAATTTTAATTTTTAAATGCTTTAATGCTAAGGTTTTGTTGACTGTGTTTAAATCAGCAGTCACGAAAAATCTTTCAGAGCTCACAATGATGGTTCTTCAGAACCTCAGACTGCAATTACATGAGGAAAAATTCATTTCAGATTTTCTCAGATCAATTATTTACTACGTCCAGAATAAAGATGTTGCAGATACTCTCCTGAAAATGTGTGCGAAAGCTGGCATGTCCACACGATGTTACAAAGCTTCATCCATATTAGGAAATTCGCTTCGTAGACGTGATGAATATTTCACAACAAAACTGCTTCTGAAGATAGGATTCGTTTCGTATACAGAATATGTTCAGTGTGTGCAACAGTCGCTAACGCCAGACAGAGACACAAGCGGATATGTTTTGCAAGACATAGTCAGTGAAGGTACCGCACCACTGGTGGACCTGTGTCGTCTGACCATCTCTCATGCAGTGGGATTCCAACATGGACGAGCAGACAGAATCAGCTGTCTTCGTTTAGCTGACAAGCTGAAAACACTGATTGCTTTTGAAGACGGCTTTTGAAGACATCTGTTAAATGTTTCAACACTACTGACGTAAGATGAGTTGCGATTACAGACTCTTTCAGTCGGACATGTGATAAAAATGGGTTATTTTTGGACATCGTCAATAACACCCTTCAAGACGATGATATGTAATTATATTTCTTTCATCTTGTCTATCAGTGAACTCTTCAGATTCTTACTTCTTTATCTTTTTTCTTGCTTGTCGGGACTCAGACATGTATTTAAAAGATGTACTGCTCAATATCAGATGAATGGAATATCTTTTGTTATCAATTTGGAGTTTGAATATTTATGTTTTGTACAAAATGTTCATTTTTATTTCTTTCATAGACTATGTACAGAGTTGTTATTTTTGCCTAACAGTTCTGTTTTATTACACAAATATTGTATGTATGAAAAGTAATATACAACATAACGGTTTTGTCTTTCCTCATAGTAAATATATTTGGGTGTGCATGTAATTGTCTCTTATTAAGGTATGATCACAATAATGTTACTGGGTTTGTTTAGATCCATCTGCTGTTTTGCTTTATTCTCTTAACAGTTTATACCAGTTACACTGTACATGTTCAATGAAGCGTGGATAGTAGATGAAGATTTCTTTCTTTTCTTTGCTACAAACTGCGATCTCTCAGTATCCCGTGCTATTTTCTGCAGGTCATTTCAGCCGAGGGAACTGTATACCATTTTGTAGGCCATACACAACAAACACCGTGGTGGGCCAGTTACTTAAAACACTGGCCTAGGGGGGAAAACAATTAGAAAAGAAATGGGGCTTAAATTCAGGACCTAGATTTAAACTCTAACAGGGCAAGGCTAATGTCAGGCTTGATGGAAGAACCAAGGAAGGTAAAGAGAAAAGATGAAGAATGCAAAAAGATAAGGAAATCGGGAATATGTGCAATGTAGCTTAGGAAGCTCAGCTAGAAACAAAGTGCAAAGAAGTAGAAGGCGAACACAAAACAGACCCTAAGTTTATGTGCAGAAGTATGAAGAAACTGCTCACAAGAAAATGACATGCACATCAGCTGGTTGTTTAAAATCGTACACTTATCATGGAAAAAGACAAAATATAATCATTGATAGATGGGAAGATACCTCGAAGACCTTTTTTTTAGTGTGACAGAAGGGAGGAACAGATCATCGGAAAGAACGTTGGATGATCACCAATAATGAAAGATTTAAAATCGATTATTGATATAAAGCTTAGATGGTGAGATGCACATGGCTATATATTCTCAAAATGGTATAAATATTAACTAATGAGTAACGATGATACTAGTTTTAAATGTATTGTACAAGTGCGTAACAAATAAATGGAAAGAACAAAACAACAAAACAAAACAATAAAAAAACAAAACAAAACAAAAAACAGGATACTATTCATATTCAAGCCTTGTGTTCCTCGGAAAAATCTTTCTAAAAGAGACTCAAGAAATTGTTGTCCCGCTGAATTTAAAGACTTTGCGTAGAAATAGGGCTAAATTTCGAAAAGCTTTTGTGGCAGTTGGTGACATCAATACAATGAATTTAGACAAAGAAGGGGATGAAGTTAGAGCAGTAACGAGAAGGACGAAACAATGAAAATCCCCTGGAACAGACAATATTCTATAGAAATGATTGAGGCTGTAGATGAATTTGATATCGAAAAAGTAACAGTCCTAAATGAAATTTATGACACAGGAAAAATCCCTGAAGATATGCCAGAGTCAATTTTCATTGCACTTTCAAAGAAAGCAAGGGCTGTAGAATGCGAACTCTAAGTACAATCAGCTTGATGAGTCATGTGAACAAGATTTTACTCAGAATAATCATGGTGAGGACAAGGAATAGAATCAAAACAGAAATAGCAGAAGAACAATGTGGCGTTTTTGATGGGAAATGAATGATTAAAGCCACATAATCCTAAGAACTCTCACAGAAAGATCAGTTGAGTTGAATAAGGATTTATATTTATATTTTGTTGATTATACCGAGGCGTTTGATCGGGTAAGACATGGAGAATTGATCAAGCAACTGGAAAAGCTCAATATCAATAGAAAAGGTCTAAGAATAATGATAAGGAATATGTATTGAAAACAAACAGCAGCAATGAGAAGAGAAAGTGATATAAGCTCTTTCCAAAATATCAAAAGAGAGGTTAGACAGGGATGTTTTCTGTCACCAGATGTGTTTCACTTTACAACAAAACCTTCATGAGAAATATAGAAGAAATATAGAAGAATGCCCGAGGGTACAAGTTGGAGGCAAAAATGATAATCTTCTTTATGCAGATGACACCGTTCTACATGCAGAAAGTGAAAAAGACACGCATAATCTTGTGAATATAATGGAAATAGACAGCAGAAGTAAAGACCTAGAGCTAATTAGTGAGAAAACCAAAGTGATGGTAACCAATAAAAACCAAGAAATGCCCTCGTGTAAAATGATAGCAAATAGCACAACATTGAGACAAGCTGATAAGTTTAGATATCTAAAAACAATCATCTCAAAAACAGCAGATACACGTTAGAAATACCCAGCAGAACTGGCCAAGTTAAAACGTTGTTCAAGAAAATGGAAAGTGTTCTTAACACCAAGTTAGTTTACACCAAGGAGAGAGTTCTTCAGTTTTAAGCAGAACCAATACTGTTGTACGGATGTGAAACTTGGACAATCAACAAGCAAACTCAGAACAAAATTGAAGCAGCTGAAATGTGGTGTCTTGACTGTTAAGAGTTCCATGGACAGCAAAGAAAAGAAATGAGAGAGTCTTAAAAGAAGCAAACACAAAAAGGACATCAATGAAGAAGAATAGGTAAAAAGACAGCAACATTTACAGGACATTGTAAGAGACAAGAGAAATTTGAGCACCTAGTCACAACAGGAAAGCTAAAGGGAAAAAGATCACTAGGTAGACCCAGGGAGAAATATTAGGCAGTTTAGCAGAATGGATGAGGACAGAAAGGGTGGGAAATATACTTGCAGTGGCAAAAGATAAATTCGTATGGAAAGCCATGATTACGACAGCTTCCCGGCACTGCACATGATGATGAGCAGGAGGACAAGCCCCACCCCACACCCGCCCACATACATACATCTTTACATGAGTATGAATGTTGGTAGGTTTGATATCTTTTGATTGCATGTAAAGATGTCTAACAAACTTGGCTATCACGCCCGTCAGTCTGACCCTTTTAATCATGACTGGTTTTTGTTGGGGTGACCACATAAGGGGGATAAGTGGGTGATAATTTACACTTTTTAATCAAATTTTTGTTCTTTCTAAGTGGTGAATTTCGGGAGAGGCTAGAGCCTTCCATCAGCTCCTTACTAACGTCTTTAGGGTTTAACTCTTTGACGACGGGTTACTTCGATTGAAGTAACAGCTGAGCTCTCACTGAGGACGGGCTACTTCGATCATAGTAACAGACGGTCTAGGGTATATAACTTCCTCTACTTTTGTTATGCTAATGCTTTAGTAGTTGGCAGTTGCTTCCATTGTGAAGGGAACTTCTGTTGAATGGTTCAGCTGCGTTTTGCCGGTTTCTTTGTCTAAAATCGATGGAAAATGGCTCAAAGGCGACAGTACTCAGTGATTTCACTGTGGCAGACCTAGGCCAGCAGGAGAGCTCAGCTGTGGCAAGTGCAGTCACAATAGAGTTAAGGATTTCGAGTTCAGATTGTCACTGACTGACGTTTGATTGTTGGACGTTTGTGATGAGTTGTGGTTTGAAGTGATGATAATGGAGATGGTCTGCGTCTGTTTTTTGTGTGTGTATTTTAGGTATTCATTTATGTATTTGTTTGCCACACACACACCCCACACACACACACACACACACACACACACACACACACACACACACACACACACACACACACACACCACGCATACGAGTCGTACATATATATATAATTGTGACCTCCCATCACCAATTCAGTCTTAACTCGCAGTCAGTCGAACAGCACTTGGAGCTAAAAAGGTGACTGAGGGTCTATCTGGTGTGTCTTGACTTTTTCTCAGATTTGATTTCTGTGGAGTATAATTTATCCCTCACAGAATTTTTTTCCTGAAAAAAATAAATCAATTTAAAATGGTATTTTAATGCACTGATCGTAGCAGAAAGAACGCAATTTCTTACCAAAAGTACCTCTTTTTGTCTCTTATTGTGAACTGTAACCTGTACAGACCCCCACATGTAATGCACTGACTGAAAGCTCTTTGGTGCACCTTTCGGATAATGACAAACCGGGTCAAAGCCACCAAATAAAGAAATTTTTTTAAATGTGTAGGAGAGTACATAAACACTTTAGAGGCTGTTTTCTCAAAACGGCCGTCATACAACTTAATGACTTTAAACACACATAACGGCAACATTTTTTTGAGTACAAGCTTTATTCAAGTACCAAAATAATCAGCAGAAAGTACACTTTCCAGTGATATGTATATCTCAAAATACCCAAAATGCTAGTTAAGACTGATTATATATATACACGATGTATGTATGTATGTATGTATGTATGTATGTATGTATGTATGTATGTATGTATGTATGTATGTATGTATGTATGTATGTATGTATTTATCTAGTTATCTATTTACTTACTTATTCTTTTGTTTATTTGTTTACCAATTTAATTATTTATTTATTTATTTATTTATTTGTTTATTTATTTATTCATTTCTTTATTTATTTATTTACTAATTTATTTATTCCTTTATAATGTCTGTGTGTCAGTTTGCACTTGTTTTGTTGTGCGCGCGTGCGTGTGTGTGTATGTGTGTGTGTGTGTGTGTATGCGTGCGTGTGTGTGTGGTGCGTGTGTGTGTGTGTGTGTGTGTGTGTGTGTGTGTGTGTGTGTGTGTGTGTGTGTGTGTGCCATTTGAGGGGAGGGACAGATTTGTCATCACTTATTTTCTTTTTGTCACGATGATACACCACTAACGAGACAAGGAACTTATAGCAGGTTGTTTTAAATCATTTTTCCCCATATGTTTTCCTCCATGAACTATGTTGTTAACATATTCTTTGAAAAACTGTCAAAGGACTGATTGTCATACCTTTAAAGATCTCAGGTCGTGCTTTTTTTTATGTGCTTTTTTTAAAAAATTATAGCATATTCTTTGAAAAAAATATCAAACAACAGATTGCCCATATCGTCTTTTTATTGATGTCTTTACAAATTATGGCATATTCTTTGAAAAGCTATCAAAGGACTGATTGTCATATCTTTAAAGAGCTCATGTAGTCCTTTTCATGTGATTTTTTTTTTAATTGTAGCATATTCTTTGAAAAAGTATCAAACAACCGATTGTCATACTTTTAAAGAGCTCATGTCGTCCTTTTTATATATTTTTAAAATTATAGCAAGTTCTTTGTGAAAAACTATCAAAGGACTGACTGTCATACTCTTAAAGAGCTCACATGTCCTTTTTGTGTGATATGTTTTTAAATGTGGTCTTTCTTTGTTCCTTACAACGATCTTTTCCGATTAAAAGAAAGTATGGAAAGAAAGTTGGCTTATTTCTTCATGTGGCTGCTTCGGTTGTCTGTCTTAAGGACTGCTTGTCTGTCTGCCAGTTTGTTTGATTTTGTTTGCCTGTATGTCGCTCGTTCTTTATGTTTTCGTTTCTCACACTCAACTGTCTCTGATCCCTCCATTTATCTCTTTTGACTGACTGTGTCTCTTTCAGTTCCTCGGTCTGTCTCTGTCTCTGTCTGTCTGTCTGTCTGTCTGTCTGTCTGTCTGTCTCTCTCTCTCTCTCTCTCTATATATATATATATATATCTTTCGTTCGCTTTGTCTCTGTTTCTGTCTCTCTCTTTGTTTCTCTGTTTCACTCTCTCTCTGTTTCTCTCTGTGTGTCTCTCTGTCTCCCTCTCTCTCTGTATCTCTCTGTCTCTGTATCTCTCGCTCTCTCTTTCTCTCTCTCTGTCTTTCTTTCTCTTTTGCTCTCTATCTTTGTCTGTCTATGTCTGTCTCTCTGTGTCTATGTCTCTGTTTCTGTCTGTGTGTGTGTGTGTGTGTCTGTCTGTCTGTCTGTCTCTCTCTCTCTCTCTGTTTGCCTCTGTCTGTTTGTCTCTTTGTCTCTCAATCTTTCTGTTTCTCTCTCTCTCTCTCTCTCTCTCTGTTTCTCTATGTCTGTTTGCCTCTCTGTCTCTGTCTGTCTCTGCCTCTCTGTGTGTGTCTCTCTCGCTCTTTCTCTCTTTCTCTCTGTCTCTCTCTGTCTCTGTCTGTATTTGTCTCTGTTTCTCTGTCTCTCTGTCCGTCTGTCTCTTTTTCTGTCTGTCTCTCTGTCTGTCAGCCTGTCTCTGTCTCTCTTTCTCCCTCTCTGTCTGTCTCTGTCCCCTCTCTCTCTGTCTTTCTTTCTTCTCTCTCTCTCCACAAGACTGGTTGGTAAACCTGTACCCGAACGCATTAGAGTAAAACATACAAGTAGAAATAATAGCAAACATAGGTAAGCCGGACAAGGAATGTGAGAAACACAAGTCTCGTGGCGAAGTGGTTAAGCGATAAACTACTGACTGGAAGATCGTGGGTTCGAACACCCATCATCATCATGTGCCCTGCCGCATGGCTTTGGCGATCATGGCCCTCCTTACGAATCTATCCCTTGTCACTGCAAGTAGGCCTACATCTCCCACCTTCTCTGTTTTCAGCCACTCTGCAAGTCGTCTAATATTTTCTCCCTGGGTCTACTCTCTGGTGTTCTCTTTCCCTCCAGCTTTCCTGTTGTGACTAGGTGCTCTAATTTTACTTTCCTCATAAAATGGCCTATAAATGTTGCTTGCCTTTTCCTACTCTTTTTTATCAATGACCTTCTTGTGTCTGCCTCCTTCAAGATTGTTTCGTTTGCTGTCCATGGAACTCCTAATATTCTTCTTAGAAACCACATTCCAGTTGCCTAATTCTGTTCTGACTTTGCGTGTTGACTGTCCACACCTCACAACCGTACAACAGTATCGGTTCTACTTAACATTCAAGAACTCTCTTCCTGATGTTAGTTGATAGACATTTGTTGGTAAGAACGCTCTTCATCTTCTTGGATGCTGTTTTGACTTGGCCGATTCTGCTGACTATTCCTGATGTGCATCTGCCATCTGGTGAGATGACCATTCCCAGATATTCTAAACTTATCAACCTGTCTCAAAGTTGTGCCATTTGCTGTTATTTTTGCATGAGGGGATTTCTTGTCTTTTGTTGATTACCGTGACTTCAGTCTTCTTGCTATTTAGCTCCAGCCCTTTATTTTTGCTTTTCTATTTCTATTACATTCACAAGCTTTCGTAGGTCTTTTTCGTTTTCTGCAATTAGCACGGTGCCAACTGCGTAACGAATGTTTAACATTTTTCCTCCAACCCTTATCCCAGGGCATTCTTCTAGGTTTCTCATGATGGTTTCGCTGTAAAGTGAAAACAAATAAGGTGACAGAACACGACCCTGCCTGACCCCTCTTTTGACATTTTGAAAAGAGCTTATATCGTTTTCTACTCTCATTGTTGCTGTTTGTTTCCAGTACATATTTCTAATCATTCTTCTTTAAAAAAAAAGATTTTTTTTTATTTATCTGCTCTGACCGGCTCCTGCCCATAGTTACGCATGTCCTGTGCTCATTGGGAGTCTGGGACCACACAATCGAGTCTCGTCCACTTCCCTGATGCGTTATTGAGAGTGATGCTCAGATCTGGTGACCAACATGGCAGATTTCTTTATCTATTAGGCCTGGCCTGGTCGAGTTGAAAGAATGAAATCTCTCTCTGTCTCTCTGTGTCTCTGTCTGTCTCTCTCTTTGTCCCTGTCTCTGTCTCAGATCTCTCTGTCTCTGTCTCTCTGTCTGACTCTGTCTGTCTGTCTGTCTCTGTCTATCTCTCTCTCCTCTGTCTGTCTGTCTGTCTCTCTCTCTCTCTCGCTCATGCATTCATACAAAGATACACCCATACATGCATCCGCACACGCGCGCACAGAGGGAGGAAGGGGGAGGAAGAGAGAAAGAGAGAGAGAGAGAGAGAGTCCGACAGACAGACAAAAGGAGACAGAAAAAAGACAAAGAACACTGTGGAAGGGGGTGTGCACGTGAAAGAAGACAGACAAAACAGAATAATGAACATACAGACAAACAAACTGTACAACAGACCAGTGAATCAGCAGCATGAACAACTGAACCAACTTTATTTCCAAAAGAAAGTAGGGAAAAGTCCAGTGAAACCTGACTCTTAAAATCTTCGGAGATATTGTTTACGAATGAAAAGTTAAGATACAAACTAATCGCAAAAGGAAACAACGTGTTATCATCACAGGGTCAAACGTGTGGAAATTCTTAAGAAACCCTGCACGGTATTTTTCTTACTCCCATATTGGCATATACATGTACATCGTGATTGAGAAAATAATAAATAATAACAGAACAATAGCCGAATAGGAAAACACACACACAAACTCACAGACAGACGAAAGGACGGTTAAAGCACATCCAAAAATACTGGAACAGAGCTTCTCAACTTTGATCAAATCTGTCTAAACAATCAATTGACAATCAATGAGAACTGCTTTCCAAACCCTTCAGCCTAAAAGACCTCAGTTAGGCCATGTCGCTGTAATAATGATGATAATAATTAAAATGTTTATATGGCGCCAAATCTTGACAATTCAAATCAAAGCGCACTCACTCAGCAGACATACGCATAAAATCAACGCAGACTCATCATCATCAGGTGCCTTGCCGCATGGCGTTCGCGATTATGGACTTCCATCTGTCTCTATCTCTTGTTGCCTCAAGCATCTCTTCCACCCTCCTTGTCTTCAGCCAATCTGCAAGTCCGTCTAGTATCTTCTCCCTGGGTCTACCCGGTGCTCTCTTTCCTTCCAGTTTTCCCGTTGTGACCAGGTGTTCCAATTCCCCTTTTCTCATGAAATGGCCTATAAATGTTGCCTGCCTTTTCCTAATCTTCCTTATGAATAATCTACTTGTGTCTGCCTCCATCAAGACTGTCTCGTTTGTTTTCTTTGCTGTCCATGGAACTCTCAACATCCTTCTTAGAAACCACATCTCGGCTGCCTCAATCTTGTTCTGGCTTTGTTTGTTGACTGTCCACGCCTCGAAACCGTACAACAACGCAGACTACCTTGCAAAAAGACCCATACAAACTGAGGGAAAGAGGTAGTTGATCATTCATTATCGGAAAAAGAGGAGGGTTTATAAATTGGATTTAATAGCAGGAAGGGTAGTTGTTAGGAGTCTGTTCGAGGCATACGGTCCTGAGACAGCACAAGAACGCTGGCCAATAGTTGACAGTTTAAATTAAAGGACCCTGAAGGGAAAGAGTATCTGAAGCTGAGCGCAAGGTGCGAGTTGGTATATAAATGTTGATGTTGTCCTAAAGATAAGATGGAGCAGACTGGTGAATAGATTTGCAACACAAGGTATCCAGCTTATGTTCAATTTTATTCGAAACGGGCAACCTAGAATAATTTCAATTAAATGTAGCTCTTAAGACAATACTTCAGATGTACTATCAGTGATAACTTCATCCTTTTGTTTCGATACGTACTTCACCAAAATCGGCCAGCAATGGTTAGGTAAACTCCTTGATCATCCATAAACCCTACCTGCTAGCTAAGTTCTGAAATGAGGAGGAGAAAAGGATTTGTAAAACGCTGACGTCACTGCACTGACTGCAGTATGACGATGGGCAGCGAACAGGTGCTTTGCCGCATGGCGTTGGTGATTATGGACTTCCATCTGTCTATATCTCCTGTTGCCTCAAGCATCTCTTCCACCTTCTTTGTCCCAGCCACTCTGCAAGTCCGTCTAGCATCTTCTCCCTGGGTCTACCCGGTACTCTCCTTCCTTCCAGCTTTCCCGTTGTGACCAGGTGTTCCAATTCCCCTTTCCTCATAAAAAGGCCTATAAATGTTGCCTGTCTTTTCCTAATCTTCCTTATGAATGATCTACTTGTGTCTGCCTCCATCAAGACTGTCTCGTTTGTTTTCTTTGCTGTCCATGGAACTCTCAACACTCTTCTCAGAAACCACATCTTGGCTGCCTCAATCTTGTTCTGGCTTTGCTTGTTGACTGTCCACGCCTCGCAACCGTACAACCCGAAACATAAGATGCTGAATCCACAGCTCTGTCTAAAGAGCTATCCACTGAAAATACTTAAACCCTAAAGACATCAGGAACCAAAAACCAAAAAAACAAAAAACAAAAACAAAAACAAAACAAAAACGAAAAAATAATAAGAACGCGTATTTAATACAACAAGACAAGACAGGCACAAATGTTCGGCCAACTGGCCTTTCTCTAGCGTAAGATCACAGACAAACACCAGATACAAAAATTAGGAGAAAAAGACTGAAACTTCCCTGCTGCTCCTTCCAGTGTGAGAAAAGGAATATTATCAGTGTGAGAAAAAGATTGTTCCTTTTCTCTCACTGGAAGGAGCAGCAGGGAAGTTTCAGTCTTTTTCGCCTAATTTTTGTACCTAGTGTTTGTTGTCTGTGATCTTACGCTCGACAAAGGCCAGTTAGCCGAAAATTTGCGCCTGTCCGTTTTGTTGTATTAAATACGCGTTCTTATTCTTTTTTCGTGGTTTTTTGTTGTTGTTGTTGTTCCTGTTTGCTTGAACGCAGATAGTCACACTTGTTTTGGATTTCCTAAAGACGTCAGTCCAGTTGTACACGATCCTTCGCGAAAGTTTTCGCCTTCATAGAGAAAAGAGAGAAGAAATCTTGTATCTAATGTTCTTTATTTATTGTCTCCATAGAGAAAAGAAAGATGTAATCTTGTATCTAGTGTCCTTTATTGAATACGATGACCAGAGTGAAAACATTTACGTCCAGCTTTAAATGGTCACCCAGAAAGTTGACAGCGAAGACATCCACATTGTTCAGGATGACAGGTACGCCAAAGTTGGTCTACATGTACATGCCCAAGAAGACTAGAATTTTTTTTGCCTGTGCTGTAACGAGAGTACTAGTAATAATGGACTACGCCTGATAGAATTCGCCACTGATACTTATTTGGTTCTTGCTGAAACTCTTGGTGAATATAGAGCATCCTTACGATAGAAATAGCACAATAGTACTCCACAAACGATGGGCATAGCTCTCCCCACATGTTTCAAACACCTGACTTTGTCAGTGACTATGACTTTGTCATGATGATTTTTTTAAGTCTGATTAAAGAACGACAAGAAAAAAAACTTTCACACTCAGTCGCTACAAATTGTAGGATTTTGACACTGGTCAAGCAGCCATAGGAGAAACATTCTCCTCACTTCTGCTGTTTGAAGAAAACCTCAAAGCACTAACCAACAATTTCAATCAAATGATGACTGAAAACCCCCCCAGGAATATAAGCCGAAGGAAAGCCAAGGCATAGATCGCAAGTAATGTATCAGAGGTGGTTGACACTAGAAGGAGTTTAAATCACAAAAGAAAAAAAAAAAAAAAGAAAAAGCGAAATATAGTACTGCAAATAACAGGATTGATAAAAGGATGAAGAACGCAAGGAAAAGCGAACCGAACAGCGGTGTAAAGACAGAAAAAACATGACAATAGCACTATAAAGAAATCGTTTAGGATTGTAAGAGACTTTGACCGAACAACAGCAAAGTAAAGTCAACACCACTTAGGGCAAAGACGACAACTGACTCTGGGTGGAAAAGGTGGACTGAATACTGCTCTGGACTCAATAACAAACAGACCATAAAAGATACAAGTGCGCTAACTGTACAAAATTGATCAACTTAAGATGCCGTCACAAACAGTCAGTGAAAAAGTTCAAGCATCAGTGAGTCGCTGAAACGGGGTAAAGCTGCAAGCATTGACAGCATTCCTGCAGCACACGTGAAACATAGTGGTAGAGGGGGCAGTGACTGATATCCTAAATGCCATTTGCAACAACATCTAGCAAACAGGCCAGTGGCCCACCACGCCATGGACACAGTCAAGACAGGAAATCTCCCACACTGCCAGAACTGTTGCACTATCAGTTTGATCAGTCAGCCAGCAAAGTAATGTTCAATTCCATTCTGGATGACCTAAAGACCAGATTCTGCAGAAGCAGAAATACCATCCAATAGATTTTTTTTAATATGTGTGATCTTAGCGAAGAATGCCTCCAACAACAGTAGAATCCTACTACGGCTGAAGAAGAAGAAGAAGGAAATAGGTAGAAGGACAATGAGAAGAAGAAGAACAACAAGAAGAAGAAGAGGAGGAGGAGGAGGAAGAGGAGAGAAGAAGAAGAAGAAGAAGAAGAAAGAAGGTCAGAGGAGGAGGAGGAGAAAAGAAAAAGACGAATTCCACCCCTTCCCCGACCTGGTCCCAATAGTGAATTGACTGATGGACAATGAAAAGGATAATAAAACTTTGAAGAAGACAGAAATACACGCATACTGGAACAAATTAGTGGCAACTCATTGCGGTGAGGCTCTGTCATTGAAGAAAGGAAATTGCAAATCTCGTGGTAAATCTATTGTGACCAAAAGAATAAAATTATAAAAAAACAAGTACAAATTCAAATACAAAATACTAATACAAACAAAACGCTGAAAGTAAAGACTGTGTTTGGAGCATATCACCACACCCAAACATATGCTTACAGTTTTTACAGGAAAACATACCTCCAGAAAGCCAGCAATGGATACTAAGAGATCAGACCTTTGGAAGAATATAGTCCACATTTTTAAAGGCAATTCGACTTTTGAGATTATCAGGCAGAGAAAGATGTTCTATCCTGCTTGCTCTCCCCTGATGGAAACCAATCCGATGAGAGAGGATCAGACGACACTGTTCCATCAGTGGTCTGGTGCCTTCATCCGTCATCTCTTGGAAGAATTGTTGACGGTGAACGTCTGCTCCTGGGATGTCTCGTTGCACACTTTGAAAACATTCGGCATACGACACTAAACCGACCTTCAGAAGCATTTTCACTAGGAAAGACTGATCCTGTCTCTGAAGTGACTTGTATAGTATGTCTACAGCTTAGGACAGTGAGTGGTCATGCCAGTTTGTGCGCACGGTATGATCAGAGCTTCAGCTCTCGTGTTGCTCTCAACGTGGTCTAGAATGCATCGAAGAAAGCCCCAAATGTAATATTTTTCACGCATTTGCAATTTGAGAGAACTAAGAATGCTTACTGCAAGATCATCAACCTCTGAATGGACTAATCTTGTGAAAACCCGAAGTAGAACTTTGATCTGTGAACATTTAGGAATAAGATGTTGAGCTACCTGCAAAATAGGTGGGCTCATATTCAGGGCTTTGACTAACCCATAACTAATCACTTCAGGATCTTGACACGTCAGTATCTCTCTCTGGACCACGTCCCATTCCCCAGCATAGATGTAGAACATCATCATATATTCCCTACTTCCCCGACTCTGACATTTCATGGCTAAATTAAGTAAACAGACCTTTTCAATTTTGATCAAATACAACAGACTGGGCTCTCTGTCAACGAATTTTTCAAGTATACATCTTAAGATGGACTCAGTGGTGTGCCATGGGATTTCATCACAAAGCACAATCCAGAATAGCAGATGAAGATGATTTGGGATCGTGTCAGGATCTTTCTGCAGAATACGGATGACTGTGTTCCAGTCCCCTTCCATTACTGCCAGGATCAAGACAAATGAATACATCAATGGATGATCACAAGCGTCTACAAGATCAGCGGCACAGTCCTCTTCTTCCTTTGGTAACATAACATCAGCTAGAGGTCTGTGCTTGCTTAAAAGTGTCACGGTGTTTTTTACCCATCGAATAAAAGAGTGTGAGTGAAACGTTAATTCCAAAATAAACTGCTGGTCTGAAAGAAGTATAGTTCTCAAATATGCATGCAATACCTTCGTCAATAATAAGACTTTGGTGCTGGATATGGCGTACAGAAATGTTATATTTGTATGTTGAACACTCCGCATGACATCAACTATTCCTTCTGCCATTATATCGATCTTAGGAATGTAATCATCACTACTTGGACTTGAGATCAGACTGTACAGTGGGTGCTGTATCAAGTTCTCAAAAGCACAACGATAATTCAGCTGCACATATTCTCTGAGAAGCTGAAGAAAGCCACCGTGCAGTTCTTCAATGGCAAGAATGTCCATGATGCAGTACTGATTAAACACAGACAGGTTTCAGAACGTTCTTGTGAACCAGTGTCAGTGGATTTACTTCAAGACAGACTCCAGACAAATATTATGAAACCTGTGAAGAAAGTAATAGCAGTTTACCATACATACAGAGAATTATTAATGAAAACTATAATAAGAAAAGTAATCACCACTTTTCTAACACAATATAACAGCGTTCAAATAACTGTCCAGCTGATGTAAAGAAAACCCCAGAAGTTTACTGTATATGTCATATAGATCATTACATTTCTACAAAAATATACATTCAACTTAGTTCACTTCAGCAATACATCATAGTTTAGTATCATTTGTTCTGTACGGTAACTAGTTGTACTTGCGACCAAGTGGCATCCTTTGTTAACCCTTTGACACCTGTACCCTATTCATCAACTGTCCAAACTTAACCTTTGACTCCCTCACCCTATCCACCAGCTTCCAGCTGGAAGCTGGTGGATGGGGTGAGGGAATCAAAGGGTTAAGTTTTTGCTTTGCTAGCGTGGTTGACAATGCAGGATGCTGGTGGACAGGGAGCGGGAGTCAAAGAGTTAAATAAAAAAAAAGCCAAAGCAAGACCAGGAAGGCGCAAACAGATCTACCAGCACTGTGAAGACAATGTTCATGTTGTATAGCAACAACTTCTTCGTGACTGTGAGATCTTTTGCATGCGTTGACTGTGTGTGCCACATGGGACCTTAGTGTATCATCTCTTCTGAAAGACTAGCGCCCATACCACTATATTGGTGTAATAGTGGAGGAGTGAAACGTGTCATTCTTGACAGAGATCAAAATCAGGATCTCTCTTGTTACTCACTTACTTAACTAGTTCAACTACGATTCCCAATAAGGTACACAAACTTGAAACTTCAACCAATTCTTACTCAAGGATGATAGTATCAGATCCTATTGGATGTGTCTTATATTCCACCTGAAGACCCGTA
Organism: Monoplex corrugatus; assembly: GCA_030674185.1. Lineage (NCBI taxonomy): Eukaryota > Metazoa > Mollusca > Gastropoda > Littorinimorpha > Ranellidae > Monoplex > Monoplex corrugatus. The sequence goes on along the minus strand of JAPXFY010000030.1, from coordinate 14,747,845 downwards.
GGGCACAAGGGACAAGTATACCTAATCATGCCAGTCGCTGTGGTGTAGTGGTTAACGCATCAGAATACCGACTGGAAGGTTGAAAATCCCCATCAGTACTTTCAAAAATCATTGTGGGATTTTTCGGCTCTAACCGGCTTCTACCCACAGTTGGGTGTGCTATGGGCTTATTGGAAAGACTGGGACCACACAGTCGAGTCTCATTCACTTCACGGATGCGTTCATTGAGGGTGCTGTTCAAATCCTCTGACCAAAACCGCAGGTGTCTGTATCTCTCGGGCCTGGTTGACGCCAGGATATGTTATGATAGTAAGCGTAGAGTGCAGCCCTGTCACGCAGTCTCAATCCTAGATGGAACTCCATAGCATCATTATCGTCATCCTCATCGACATTTTCATCATCGCATTGTAAAAACTGTTCCAGCTTCTGTTGTCATTAAAGTGGCGTAGAAAATGGGACAAAAATAAAAAACAACAACAACAACAAAAAAAGAAAAAAGTAAAGGTGAGCACAAAGGTAACCACCCTGAGTGCAATGATACTAAAAAAAAGTACACCTAATCATTCATCAGATCAACGGGAGAGTCCAGCCTTTACTATTCTATGTATGTGGATGGAAGGCTGGATTCTCCCATTGATCTGATGGATGATTAGGTATACTTGTCCCTTGTGCTCTATGGGTCTTCAGGTGGAATATAAGACCATTTCTGGAGGTGCATGTTCTTCTGCAGACGCAGCATGGGAAGGAATCCTGTGGCCTTCTGCTTTGTTGTTCTGGTTGCCCTGAACACCTGACCAGTACAAGGAATTTCTAAAGTCTGGAGGGGGCATGCACTTCCCTCCCAACAATCTCGTCTATTTATACACGTAGTTAAATATATAAGCATCATCATAATCATCATCAAGTGCCTTGCCACATGGCGTTGGCGATCATGGCCGTCCATATGCATCTGTCCCTTATTGCCACAAGCACATCTTCCAATCTTCCACCCTCTCTGTCCTCAGCCACTCTGCAAGTCCGTCCAATATTTTTTTCCTGGGTCTACCTGGTGCTCTCTTTCCCTCCAGTTTTCCTGTTGTGACCAGGCGCTCCAATTCCCCTTTCCTCATAAAATGGCCTATAAATGTTGCTTGTCTTTCCTAATCTTCCTTATCAATGCTCTTCTTGTGTCTGCCTCCTTCAAGACTGTCTCGTTAGTTTTCTTTGCTATCCATGGAACTGTCAACTTTCTTCTCAGAAACCACATCTCGGCTCCTCAATCTTGTTCTGGCTTTGCTTGTTGACTGTCCACGCCTCACAACCGTATAACAGTATTGGTTCTATATAACAATAAAGAGCTCTCTTCCTGATGTTAATTGATAGGCATTTGTTGGTAAGAAATATTTTGGTATTTTACGACTAGGGGAAGTGAGATGGAAGGGGACAGGCATGATAACACAGGAGAAAATACAATAATATGTTCTGGTGGAAACTCACATGAAAGAGCAGTAGGCATCATAATTGACAGGGACAAAACAAAGGTGTTTAAGAGATACTGGGTTGTGTCCGACAGAGTTTTGCTGGTTAAATTGGATGGCAAGCCATTTGATATATAAGCATACAAACATTAATATATGTTGTTGTAATTAAAACTGAGTCATTTAGTAGAAAATAAACTCAAACTGAAGGCAGAAATGACAGACAGATTAGCAAAACAAAGAAAAAACAAACGTTCCCCTAAGTTAAACTCAAAACCCGTGAGAAGAAAGAATGATTTCCTACCTAAAATCTAAATTCAAAAAGAAACTAAAGAAAGACGACACCTTCCCAATGTGAAATCGAAGGATCCTGACAACAACAACAACAAGAAGAAAAAAATGAAAACACAAATCCAAAGCAAAACCTCAAAAAGAAAGAGAAGAAAGATGAATACTTTCCCCTACGTTAAACTCAAAACCTGTGAGAAGAAAGTATGATTTCTTACCTAAAAATCAAACTCAGACAGAAAGAAAAGAAAGAAGAAACCTTCCCAGTGTCAAACTCAAAAAGTAAGAGTAGAAAAATGGAGAAAGAAAGAAGAAACCTTCCCAGTGTCAAACTCAAAAAGCAAGAGTAGAAAAATGGATATCTTCCCCAAAGGAAAAAACAATGGGTAGCCTACCTTTCCAAATCAGCGAGTAATGTCTAGCAAGTTCAGCTCTCGTTTCAGTTTGTTTCTAACAAAGTGTTTTGGGGACATATACACACATTAAACTGAACATCATCTCACCTCCCCCTCTTCTCCTTTGCCTCTGCATCCTCCCTCCCTCCGTCCAACCCATCTTTGACGATAAAAAGGGTTGAGCCATATTAACTTTCCACAGTTTACATGGGCCAGTTACAGAAGAAATGGGAATCAAAATTCAATAAAGCACCGACGGTTAATTTTGTATTGTTGTTCTTGTGAGGAACTTTTCTGTCCCAGTTTAGGTGCTGCCTCAGAGATGTTGCTCCCATGCTTCTCATTGTGGTCACTTAATGCACAACCAGCCCCAAGTTTGCTGTTTTATTATTTTTATTATTATTATTTATTTTGTGTGTGTGCATTTTTAAGGCCAGCACGCTGCACAGACGATTTATTTTCTATTGCTGTTTTTGTGATTTTTTTGGTTTTTTTTTGGTCCCACTTTCTGTGCTGCCTCACGGACGTCGCTCCCATGCTTCTCATTCTGCTCACGTAAGGCACAACCAGTCCCACGTACGTTTGCCATGTTTTATTTTGGGGACAACGTTTTCGTCTCATTAAGACAAATGATGAGTCAAAAGAGTAATATCAAAACCAAAACCCCAAATGTACATGTAGGTCTACCCTTCCAACCACACATGTACACATACACCCATTTAATCATGTATGTGTACACACACACCCACGTATACACACACGCACACACACACACACCCCACCACACACCCCACACACACACACACCACACACACACGCACACACCAACCAACCAACCAGCCAACCAACCAACCAACCAGCCAACCGACCAACCAACCAACCAGCTCACTCACTCACTCACTCACTAACTAACGGACGAACCAACGGGCGAACGGACGAACGAACGAAATGACTGACTGACTGACTAACTGACTGACTAATTAACTGACTGACTGACTAACTAACTAAAATGAAATAGAATAAAAAGGAAAAGAAGAAAGATTGTTTGGGGCAGTGGAGTAGCCCAAGAGAACCACGTAGTGTGCACTGTCATCAGGCCTATTCAGATCCTCAAATGCTCCCTTTTTTCTTCTTCTGTTTCTTCCTATTTTTTGTCGTTCCCTTCTTGTCTGTTCGTACCATTGCGATGGGGATAACCATCTCCGTGGGCAGTAATCATCATCATCATCAGGTGCCTTGCCGCAGGGCGTTCGCGATTATGGACTTCCATCTGTCTCTATCTCTTGTTGCCTCAAGCATCTCTTCCACCTTCCCTGTCTTCAGCCACTCTGCAAGTCCGTCTAGTATCTTCTCCCTGGGTCTACCCGGAGCTCTCCTTCCCTCCAGCTTTCCCGTTGTGATCAGGTGTTCCAATTCCCCCTGTCCATGGAAATCTCAATATCCTTCTTAGAAACCACATCTCGGCTGCCTCAATCTTTTTGTGGCTTTGCTTGTTGACTGTCCACGCCTCGAAACCATACAACAACGCAGACTACCTTGCAAAAAGACCCATACAAACTGAGGGAAAGAGGTAGTTGATCATTCATTATCGGGAAAAGAGGTGGGTTTATCAACTGGATTTAAAAGCAGGAAGGGTAGTTGTTAGGAGTCTGTTCGAGGCATACGGTCGGTCCTGAGACAGCACAAGAACGCTGGCCAATAGTTGACAGTTTAAATTAAAAGACCCTGAAGGGAAAGAGTATCTGAAGCTGAGCGCAAGGTGCGAGTTGGTATATAAATGTTGATGTTGTCCTAAAGATAAGATGGAGCAGACTGGTGAATAGATTTGTAACACGAGGTATCCAGCTTATGTTCAATTTTATTCGAAACGGGCAACCTAGAATAATTTCAATCACATGTAGCTCTTAAGACAATACTTCAGATGTACTATCAGTGATAATTTCATCCTTTTGTTTCGATACGTACTTCACCAAAACCGTCCAGCAATGGTTAGGTAAACTCCTTGATCATCCATAAACCCTACCTGCTAGCTAAGTTCTGAAATGAGGAGGAGAAAAGGATTTGTAAAACGCTGACGTCACTGCACTGACTGCAGTATGACGATGGGCAGCGAACACTTACGTTGTGTGGTTGGAGTTAACCCGAAACATCATCATCATCAGGTGCCTTGCCGCATGGCGTTGGTGATTATGGACTTCCATCTGTCTCTATCTCTTGTTGCCTCAAGCATCTCTTCCACCTTCCCTGTCTTCAGCCACTCTGCAAGTCCGTCTAGTATCTTCTCCCTGGGTCTACCATGTGCTCTCCTTCTCTCCAGCTTTCCCGTTGTGACCAGGTGTTCCAATTCCCCCTTCCTCATAAAATGGCCTATGAATGTTGCCTGCCTTTTCCTAATCTTCCTTATGAGTGATCTACTTGTGTCTGCCTCCATCAAGACTGTCTCGTTTGTTTTCTTTGCTGTCCATGGAACTTTCAACATCCTTCTTAGAAACCACATCTCGGCTGCCTCAATCTTGTTCTGGCTTTGCTTGTTGAAGAATGGGCGGTAACAGTAATTGCATTTACTTTAGGTCTGTAACTGGTCATCGGGTCCCTGGCAGTCACTCTCTTATCATTTCTGCGTTTTGTGTTACTATACTGTTATTGTTACTTAATTTAACCCTCTGATTCCTGCAGCCTGCCCACCAGCATCCTGCATTGTCAATCGTGCTAACAAAGCAAAGACGTAACCCTTTGAGTCCCTCACCCTATCCATCAGCTTCCTGCAGGAAGCTGGTGGACAGGGTGAGGGAGTTAAAGGGTTAAGTTTTTGCAGTTGGTGGATAGGATGCGGGAGTCAAAGGGTTAAAGTCCAGCCGACTGCGTAGAGTCATGTCAGGGCTATAACCGTTTCAAAACATACACAGTAGCCTACTTGCAAAGCCCAGCCGACTGTGCAGAGCCACATCAGGGCCAAAAACATCTCAAAACATACACAATATTTCAACAGGGGGAAAAAAAAAACGGAGAGAAAATAAAGTACACATACCAATGCAATTGCCCACATAATCCAAGGAGAAGCCCCTGGCGTTGACCACTTCGCCCAACTTATCACACCTGAATACAGATTTAGACATAACTATGGCATTACAAGATCTATAAAAACGGGCCTAAAGTACCTAAAATCGCTTCTGCATATCTCATTTGCCTAGAGCCAAAAATGCACTTAATAGATGTAGGCTACCCCTATCCAATTATCAATCCTAAGAGAAAGTAGGCCTACATGACTTTATCGAACACTTACAGGTGAGTGGACCAGCAAGGCACAAAATGATAGGAAGAAATGACAGAAAGCAATGGAATAAGACAGAAACAAAGAGAGTGACAGATAAGAGGAAATTTCTAGAACAGTATTTCCAGTAGGTGGGTATACTATTTATACTGAAAGAGCCCCCGACATCCTGTCGAGAGGAAGTGTGTGTTGTGCGTGAAATAGTTTACACACTGGAATGATATTTTAGTGCGGAAGGAGGTCGCATCGCGCAAGTCATGTGGGTTGTAAACGTTTACGACCCACTCGAATTTACAACACACAAAAACGAACATGTCGGTTGAAAAGAACAGTCCGTTTCAGTGAAAGGGCAGCAACTCTTTCTTCACTGCTGATTGAAACTTCTTTCGCAGTAGTATACCCCCCACCCCCTTCTGAAAATTCTGTGCTAGAAATTTCCTCTTTTCTGTCACTCTCTTTGTTTCTGCATTGCTCCTTTGCTTTCTGTCATTTCTTCCCATCATTTTCAGCCTTGTCTTTGCTTCTGCCTTGTTCCAATTTCCTCTTTTCTGTCACCGTCTTTGTTTCTGCCTTGTTCCTTTGCTTTCTGTCATTTCTTTCTATCATTTTTTACCTAGCTAATCCATTCACCTGTATGTGTTCGATAAAGTCTTACGTACTTTCTCTAAGGACTGACAGTTGAGTACATGAATTAAATGCAGTTTTGGTTCTAGAAAAATGAGATATGCAGAAGCAATTTTATGTAATTTAGGCCCATTTCAAAAAAAGTGTTTAGTGTCCTTAGTTATGTTTAAATTTCTACTCAGGTACAATATGTTTATTTTTAAATCCCCTGTGAAATAAATTGGACGGAGTGGTCAATGCCAGGGGCATCTCCTTAGATTATATGCATGAATGCATTGATATGTGTACTCAAATTTTCTGTTCCTTTTTCCCCTGCTGAAGTATTGTAGCCTATATGTTTTGAAACGGTTATAGCTCTATGGCTCTACGCTGTCGGCTGGGTATTAAACAAGAATAACGATAACAATAACAATTTCTCTCAGCCTCTCCGGTTGCATTACTGGCAACTGACACAACGTGGGTGCCGTGTACGGGCACAGCTCCTTCGTCTTCTGTTGAATTTTGTTGTTCGTGCATCTAAATGTGCGTGTATGTATGTGTGTGTGTGTGTGTGTGTGCATGCGTGCGAGCATGTGTGTGTGTATATATGTATATCTCACCTGTCTCACCTGTCGGCGTCACCGGGAACAGTGTTGGCCGCTGCACATGATGTCCTCACAAGTTGCCTCCAGCACTCTCGATCTTGGCTAAGTCTGACCACCTCCTGGAGTTTCTTGCCACTGATGTTTGTGATGTTTCTAGCAAGTGATGCAGGTGGCCGTCCTCTGTTTCTCTTCCTTCCACTTTACCTTGGAGGACAGTGGACATCAAGTCTGTTCTCTCATTACGGATTGCGTGTCCAACATATTTCAGTTTCCTCCGTTGTATGAGTACTAGAAGCTTGCGTGTAGTACCCAACTCATTCAGTATGCTTTCATTTGAGCGCCTATCCGTCCATTTGACCCTCAGCAGTCTTCGGTAAAACCACACATATATATATGTGTGTGTGTATGTGTGTGTGTGTGTGTGTGTGTGTGTGTGTGTGTGTGTGTGTGTATGTGTATGTGTGTGTGTATGCGAGCGTGGTGGTGGTCTTCGATTTAATCAAATTAATGTCTATTCACTAAAGTGATTTTAGACAAAAACAAAAAACCCCAACCAAACAAAAACAAAAAAAAAAGAGGGGGGGGGGTAGAGGAGGAATGAAGAGGATATTTGAAAATTGTCAATTTTGGTCTGAGAAAAGATGATCCAGAAAACAACTGTTTCGAGGAGAGGAAGGTAAAACTAACAAATAAGTTACCATAATTAACGATTTAAACAAACAAAATTGATAAATATCTAGAATAAAGGAATGAAAATAAAACTAAGAATCGACTAACCATAACGGTGAACAAGTGAAATAACATTTTAAAGGTAATTCGCTACAGGACTTTTTGACAGGCTAACAAAAAATTCATATATTAATGATGATGAAGCAAATATGTCAGAAACTTGTCTTCGTAGATAGTGTAGGAATATATGTCGTTTTACCCTAACGCAAGAAATAATTAAATATGGCTATGTGTTATCTTCTGTCTACACAGACACATTATGTTCTGGTTGTATATTATTTTGAATGCATCAAGTTTCCATCTATACATAAGGGGTTGAATAATTCTGCTGGCAGGAAACTGCTTAGGTATTTTGATAACTTCAAAGTTTATGTGACATTTATCATACTTTTTCTGTTTTCCTTGGAACTGCTTCCAGACGTAGGTGTCCACTAAATTGTAATACTCATGCAACGAGAGAGAAAGCTGTATATTGTTAGAATCTTGTGAGTTCTTTACTCCCTGTTTGGCAGCCCTGTCAACCTTATCATTATAACGAAAAGAAAAATTGGGTAACCATAACAGGGAACATGTGAAATAACAGCGTGTTAAAGATAATTCGCTATAGGACTTTTTGACAGGCTAACAAAAAAAAAAAAAAAAAAAAAAAAAAAAATCATATGTTGAGGATGGTGAGGCAAATATTTCATAAATTTTCTTCACAGAGAGTGTAGGAATGTGTCCTGTTACCCGAACACATGAAAGAATATGACTATGCGTAATCTTCATCCCACACAGACACACTGTATTCCTGGTGTATTTCGTTTTGAATGCATCAAGTTTCTACCTATATATACGGGATTGTATAATTCTGCCGGCAGAAAACGGCTTAGGTGATTTGCTAATTTCAAAGTTCATGTAACATTTTTCATATTTTTTCTGTTTATCTTGGAACTGCTGCCATACGTACATGTCCGCTAAGGTGAAGTACTCATGCAATGAGAGAGAAAGCTGTATTATTATTTGAATCTGGTGAGCTCTTTGCCCCCCGTTTGGCAGCCCTATCGACCATATCATTATAATGAAAAGAACTATGAGATGGTATCCAGCAGAAAGTAATATCAGTGCCTCTTGGGGATAAACTATGAATCAAGTGACTGATTTCCAATATCATTTGAGATCTTGTTTGTAATTTTGATAATTCAAGAACTTGAAGTACAGATTTTGAATCAACGCAAAGAAGTATCTGAAGAATTGTCCTAGGGAGACTTAGCATATAATTCAAAGCCATTAATATTGCAAAGAGTTCAGCAGTAAAGGCAGATTTATTAAGTCCTATAAAGAAATATTTCTCAATTTTGAGAGCAGGTATTAAAATCGCTGAGCCTGCTTGTCTTTCAATAATTGATCCATCAGTGTAAATTTTCAAGTGATTGGAATAACAGTTAACCTGACTTGACAGTAAGTTGATATTATCTTCTTTTTTCAAATATGTGTGGTGTATGTCAAATCGTGCTTTTTGGAGTTCTCAACTGGGTACTGGTGAAAAGGGTCTTATAGATACAGGATCTGCTTCTAGATCAATTCCAGAGCCTTTCATAACGTCAGATGTATATGTTGCAAGTGTGACCTGTGAAGATATTGATTTAGCTCTTTTTGGAAAGTCGGTGTCTGACCTTAATTTTGATTCTGTTTCGATATGTTTTCTATAGTGGTGTTTCTTAACAAATTTAGTAGAAACGACTTTCCTTTTGTTCATCAAGTGGCAACAATTTGATTGCATCGTATGTGCAAAAACAAGAAGCATGCATTGGAAGACCCAGCGCAAGTTCGAAACCTTTAATAATAATAATAATTAATAATAATTACAGTATTTATTATTTTATATAGCGCAAAATCTTGATAAAATCAAATCTAAGCGCTGAAACAGACACACACACACACACACACACACACACACACACACACACACGCACACGCACGCACGCGCGTTTACAATCTAGGCTCTGCGGTTTTGTTAGTGTTTCGGTGCACTGAAGACGATTTCTTGGGCACAGGTTAATTTAGATCTAATGGGCGATTTACAAAGATGAACAAGTGTTGATGTATCTTGTCCCCATGTCTATTTGCGAACTATTTTCAAGAAATTTAAACTTTTTTGAGCTTTTGTTAAGAAGTATTCAATATGCTGATTCCAAGATAATTTCGCTGTAACAAAACCCCCTCAGAATTTAATTGACTCGTTATACTGAAAAAGAGTATCTCCCAGTTTGAAAGTGGGAATATTTGCTGGGTTAGCTCCACTGTTAAACAAAACTATCTTTGTTTTTTCCATGGATAGACGCAGTCCATTTTCTGCCATGCATCGTGTTATTTTATCAAGCTCTAATTGATAACATTTACACATATATTAATACAATGCAAAGGCGTTTTTCTTTTCATATTTACTTGCATCACATGCATAAATCGTCAACATATTGAGCTAGAACTATATATTTAGAAATTTTACTGCAATATCATGAAGAGAAGGGGAGCAATAACAGATCCCTGAGGGATACCCAGTTGAAGAATTTGTTTTGTGGAATACACATTTTCAATCCTTGCTTGAAATACTCGGTTTTTCTAAGAAACTCTTGACATAGTCAAAAATATGACCTATCAATTTGAGTAATAATTAGGAGCGCCATACTTGGTCGTATGCTTTCGTTATATCAACAAAAAAAATAGCTAAAACACACTGACGTCTGGCAAATTGTTGTTTTATATTACTTATTAGTTGTTAACTTTGTTAGGAATTCGACTGGTGACCTGCCTTTTTTAAATCCTGCCTGTTTCACTGGTGATATTTTATTCTTTTTGCAATAATGCATCAATCTATTTAAAATTGTTTTCTCCATCAGTTTACATACGTGCGATGTTATTGCAAGTGGCCTATAGTTTTTCAAGTCAGTATTACATTTACCTAGTTTTAGTACAGGAACCACTATTGATTGTTTCCAATAGTTAGTCAGTTTGCCACTGTTCCAGCATTTTCTAAACATATTGTGTAGCAAGATCATAACATTTTCTGGTAAATTTTTTAGCATCTCATTTGAAATTCCATCGAATCCTGCTGATGTCTTTTTTACTTGGAATTGATTTAATGGCATCTGTTAATTCTTGGAGTGTGATTGGTGCATTTACGTAGTGCGTATTATCTGGGGCAGGATCCTTATAATTATGCGTCAGTCTTTTCTTCCTGTACCCTATAATTTCGGCTAGAGGCAGGAAGTCCTTCTACTCACAGACCTCAGCAAACATGTCTGCAAAAGCTTCTGCTTTTTCCTGTGAGCTAGGTAAAGGGTTGTTTGTCAGATTTACTGGAATTAATGGCAACTTTTTTTGTTTGTTTTTGATCCAATTTTTCATTGTTTTCAGTTTTTCCCAAATCTTTTGCATATCTTTGTGGTCACTTACTTCGCATGTACAAAAAGATGTCCAATATTGTTCTTTAGCTTGTTCTATAATTCTGTCATGTTCTTCGACTGCATCCATTAATTCTACAAGATTAATTGAACTGGTACAAAGTTTATCTGTTCTTCGACTGCATCCATTAATTCTACAAGATTAATTGAACTGGTACAAAGTTTATCTAAGTTATTACTGCAACGAGTTACCCAGCTTCTTGCAGCTGCACGCAATTTCATGACAGTCTTCAACTTATCAGACATATCTACGATCGTTTCAAACCACAAATCCAAAATACTGAGCGGAAGAAATCGTTTGAAAACAGTTCACGTTGGCCTACCCAGTCAACAAAAACCGAAAACGAGCAACGTCACATAAAAACCATTAAACAGTTTTCTCCACAAAGCTACACAAATACCAGCTGCACACACAGCAGAGACATTTTATCCCGGGGTTCCGGCACCAAAAATTATGTTCAAAAACACATACAACATAACAGAAGTCACAATACTTAGACTTCGTACAAATGAAAACGACCGCCACAGAAAACTGTTTACCGTTGCTAAAACATTTTAATCTTCAGATCAGAGAGCTCAAAAGAAACAAATGCGCATGCGCACACATATATTCATATGCACGCACGAGCACCACAGACATCTAGGTAGAAAGAAACTCTAGGGAGAGCTAGACAACAGAAGGTCTTCAGAGAAGTAACCCCCTTTAGACAAGTGTTTCGGCCCTGAATTCCTTACACTCTCGGGGGGCCGGGCCACATCCAGGTCATGACTCCTGGATGCCCTTCTGCTGTTGTCTATTTTTTTTTTTTTTTTTTTTTTCCCCCACGCCGGGGATCGAACCTGGGCGATTCTGCGCTTCAGAACTGCGGTACGCGGTTTTACCAATGTGCTAACGGGGCACACATCATCTGTAGGGAATTTAATCCTTATGAAGTTCACTTTTTTGGTTCCTCCTTGCCCAGATCCAGCTTGAGCTCCTTTCTGCTGCCTCTGCCATCGCTTTAAGGGCTCTAGTCCTCTTCTTCCCAGAAATGGCGAGTTGTTTCATGAGATCATAAGCGGAGGTGCCCACAAACCCTCTTGCCCCGACCTCTATGGCGAAGATTTTGACCCGCAGACCTGCTTTCTTCAGGGTGCTGGCAAGACCGGCGTATTTTTCGGTCTTGTAGATATGTGCTTCTTCCATTCTGCTTTCGTATGGCACAGTGAGTTCTATCAGAATCACTTGTTTCGAGGAGTCAGAGTGGAGAGCGATGTCTGGTCTCATGCCTGTCTTGCTGATGACATCTGGGTAATTTCTCCACTCTGGGAGGTCTGCTGTACACTCCCAGTCGACTGCTCCATCCAGAAGACCCTTTGGCAATGTGCTGGTTGTCATAGCACTTTCGGGCCAGACCTGTTTCCCTCCTGCTTTGTAGAACGTTGTCATAGCCTCCATGTATACCTTCCTTGGGCTAGCGCTACTTTGCAAGAGCTTAGGACATGTTCCACTGTTTGTTTCTTCTGACAGAGCGGACATGCTGGGTCGTCTGCTTTCCCCCATTTCACTAAGTTTGCATTCGAGGGGAGCAGGTCATATACAGATCTGAGGAGGAAGCTTATCCTTAGAGGAGCCATGTGCCACATATCGTTCCAGCTGAGACTTCTTTGGAGTGCACTGTCCCATGTTGTCCATTGCCCCTGTTGACCTTGCTGGACTGCCTTCTGCACTCTTTTGACATCTTCTTCTTCCTTCAACTCCTGTATGATCATGTCTCTTTTTTCCTTCCCTTTGGCTTTGGACCACCACTGCATTTTTGTTGCTCCCAGTCCCTGTCTGTTAGTTTGCGTGTGTCCAATTATTTCTTTGATGCTGAGGTTTCTCTTGGCATTGTTTACAGCCTCTTGGACTTTCCACTTTCTGCCAGTTCTCAGCTTAGGATGAACTGCTCTCACGATATTGTCCTCCGATTCCTCCAGCATGCTCAACAGTCTTGCTTTTCCAACTTTGTATTCCTCCACTATGGATTTCAGAGGTAGCTTCAGCATTGCTTGACGACAGTAGAATGCAACATCAGTGAGACCAGGTGGGACACCGAGCCATTTTCTTGTGTATTTGTTGATTTTGGCTTCCATTGCTTCGACTGTGCTGGTGCAAATGTCATAGATTAGCAGTGGCCACAGCAGCTTTGGTATCAGCATGAACTGTAGACACCAGACTTTGTATTTGCCTGGCAGTCCGCAGTTATCTATTTTCTTCAGGCCTTCTTCTGCTGTTTGCTTGGTTTCACATCCCCTTTGTGTGTCTTTCAGGGAGTCATCATACCATCTTCCGAGACTTTTTACTGGCTCTTCTGTGACAGTGGGGATGGCTTGGTTGGCTACCATGAATTTGACTGAATCTGCCACTTTTCCTTTTCGCAGTGAGAGACTTCGGGATTTCTTAGGTTTGAACCTCATTCTTGAAGAGGCCACCAGCTCATCCAGCTGCTTTAAGATTTGGTGTGTCTCTTCCTCATCCGTGGACAAGACTGTTGTGTCATCCATGAAAGCTTTCAGAGGAGGCATCTGGTATCCATCTCCCAGATTCACTGGACCTGAACTCTTCATTGCAGCTTTCAAGATGACTTCCATTGCCAACACGAACAGTATGGGAGAGATTGCACAGCCCATTGCAATGCCCACCTCTAGGTCTATCCAGTCCGTGGTGTATTCTTTGGTAGAGAACCGCATTGAGAACCCTTGGAAATACTTCCTCAGCATTGTTCGGATGTTTTCTGGGATGTGATACATTTCAAGAGCCAGCTGGATCATATCGTGTGGAACTGATCCATATGCATTCGCCAGATCAAGCCAAACTACGTCAATGTCTCTCTTCTCTGTTCTTGCTTTTTGGATGGCATCCCAAATCAACGTGGCATGTTCCAAGCATCCAGGCATTCCTGGTATGCCTCCCTTTTGGACTGACATATCCAGATACTTGTTTTCAGTCAGGTATTTTGTCAATCTTGCTGCCATAACAGAGAAGAAGATTTTCCCCTCGACGTTCAGAAGTGATATTGGCCTGAACTGATTGATGCTGCTGGAGTTCTGCTCCTTCGGAATGTACACTCCTTCAGCTCTCATCCATCGGTCGCTGATCTTCTGGTTCCTCCATGCTGATCGAATCATCTTGTGGAGCCACTCGAGCACTTTTGGGCATTTCTTGTAGAGCAGGTATGGTATTCCGTTTGGTCCAGGTGCTGACTTGGCTCTGGCTTTCTTTACTACGTTCTTCACTTCATCCAGTGTTGGTGGTTTGTTATTGAATTTTCCTTCTGGCGCTGCAGGCCAAACCAGATTTTGGATTTCAAGTGGTGCCTCGCGCTGAGAATCGGAATATGTTTCCCTGAGATGCTGCTCTAGGGTTTCCTTGCCCACTGTGAGAGTCCCTGATTTGGGTTGTTCAAACAGCTTTCTTGCAAAGTCAAAGGGATCTTTGAAGAAACGATCTTGAGTCTTCTTCTTTTTGCTCTTTCTTCGCCTTGCTGATTCCACTTTGCTGAGAGCATTGTGTTTGGCCTTCAGATCTTTCCAGAGTTCCAGGAGCCCTTGCTTCTCGAATTCTGAGGCAGTTTTCATTCGCTTTTTAAGCTTCCTTTTCTCCCTCCGGATGCTCTCCATCTGTTGCTGTCTTCTGGATTTCTGGGGAGGCGTTTTTGTCTTTGGCTGCTTCACTCCATAAGTGTCCCTGCAGATAGAGTATATGATGTCTCCGTATGTGTCAAGTTTGTGTTCCAGCGTACTGTTCCCTATTAGCGCATTCAGCTTAAGGAAAAGTTCCTCATCTAATTTCTCCCATTGTTCTTTTGCACCGGCAGGCGGCAAATTGAGTTTTCCACGTTTGGCGTTAAGAGCTTGTGCAAAATCCGCATCAGAACCGTCAGCGTGGATGTCCTTGGCACTATGGTTTAATTCCTGGCCTTGGTCATCCAACGTCTCACCTGCTATCGCAGTGCGCTGCTGCTGGTTCGTATGTGTCTTCAAACAGCCCATTTTTGTCCTGTGGATCTTCATGCCGCGTTTGGTGGTGAATCTCCTTCCACACGCACACGGAAATTCCAACTGGTCATTACTCATGGTCCGTTGTGCGTTTCCAGTCGTGATGGAGTCAGTGCCGATGGATTCATCATTCTCTCCCCCTTTCGGTGAATCCTGGGAGCATCTTTCATTTGGAAAACTCGTGGCATGTTATCAAAGGCAAGGTGGGAAGCCAACCCACAAAGCCCGCAGATCTAGTCTTTCCCAGTGTCCTTCGGTCTTTCCCGAATGTCCTCCGAACTATTCCCGGAAGTCAATGGACTGACCATGTGCAGGTAGAAAGAAACTCTAGGGAGAGCTAGACAACAGAAGGTCTTCAGAGAAGTAACCCCCTTTAGACAAGTGTTTCGGCCCTGAATTCCTTACACTCTCGGGGGGCCGGGCCACATCCAGGTCATGACTCCTGGATGCCCTTCTGCTGTTGTCTATTTTTTTTTTTTTTTTTTTTTTTTTCCCCCACGCCGGGGATCGAACCTGGGCGATTCTGCGCTTCAGAACTGCGGTACGCGGTTTTACCAATGTGCTAACGGGGCACACATCATCTGTAGGGAATTTAATCCTTATGAAGTTCACTTTTTTGGTTCCTCCTTGCCCAGATCCAGCTTGAGCTCCTTTCTGCTGCCTCTGCCATCGCTTTAAGGGCTCTAGTCCTCTTCTTCCCAGAAATGGCGAGTTGTTTCATGAGATCATAAGCGGAGGTGCCCACAAACCCTCTTGCCCCGACCTCTATGGCGAAGATTTTGACCCGCAGACCTGCTTTCTTCAGGGTGCTGGCAAGACCGGCGTATTTTTCGGTCTTGTAGATATGTGCTTCTTCCATTCTGCTTTCGTATGGCACAGTGAGTTCTATCAGAATCACTTGTTTCGAGGAGTCAGAGTGGAGAGCGATGTCTGGTCTCATGCCTGTCTTGCTGATGACATCTGGGTAATTTCTCCACTCTGGGAGGTCTGCTGTACACTCCCAGTCGACTGCTCCATCCAGAAGACCCTTTGGCAATGTGCTGGTTGTCATAGCCCTTTCGGGCCAGACCTGTTTCCCTCCTGCTTTGTAGAACGTTGTCATAGCAATTGGTGCGTTTGGGGTCATGGTTTTTTCGCTAACCACATCTGTGATCACTTTCAGAACTTGGTTGTGCCTCCATGTATACCTTCCTTGGGCTAGCGCTACTTTGCAAGAGCTTAGGACATGTTCCACTGTTTGTTTCTTCTGACAGAGCGGACATGCTGGGTCGTCTGCTTTCCCCCATTTCACTAAGTTTGCATTCGAGGGGAGCAGGTCATATACAGATCTGAGGAGGATTCCTCCAGTATGCTCAACAGTCTTGCTTTTCCAACTTTGTATTCCTCCACTATGGATTTCAGAGGTAGCTTCAGCATTGCTTGACGACAGTAGAATGCAACATCAGTGAGACCAGGTGGGACACCGAGCCATTTTCTTGTGTATTTGTTGATTTTGGCTTCCATTGCTTCGACTGTGCTGGTGCAAATGTCATAGATTAGCAGTGGCCACAGCAGCTTTGGTATCAGCATGAACTGTAGACACCAGACTTTGTATTTGCCTGGCAGTCCGCAGTCATCTATTTTCTTCAGGCCTTCTTCTGCTGTTTGCTTGGTTTCACATCCCCTTTGTGTGTCTTTCAGGGAGTCATCATACCATCTTCCGAGACTTTTTACTGGCTCTTCTGTGACAGTGGGGATGGCTTGGTTGGCTACCATGAATTTGACTGAATCTGCCACTTTTCCTTTTCGCAGTGAGAGACTTCGGGATTTCTTAGGTTTGAACCTCATTCTTGAAGAGGCCACCAGCTCATCCAGCTGCTTTAAGATTTGGTGTGTCTCTTCCTCATCCGTGGACAAGACTGTTGTGTCATCCATGAAAGCTTTCAGAGGAGGCATCTGGTATCCATCTCCCAGATTCACTGGACCTGAACTCTTCATTGCAGCTTTCAAGATGACTTCCATTGCCAACACGAACAGTATGGGAGAGATTGCACAGCCCATTGCAATGCCCACCTCTAGGTCTATCCAGTCCGTGGTGTATTCTTTGGTAGAGAACCGCATTGAGAACCCTTGGAAATACTTCCTCAGCATTGTTCGGATGTTTTCTGGGATGTGATACATTTCAAGAGCCAGCTGGATCATATCGTGTGGAACTGATCCATATGCATTCGCCAGATCAAGCCAAACTACGTCAATGTCTCTCTTTTCTGTTCTTGCTTTTTGGATGGCATCCCAAATCAACGTGGCATGTTCCAAGCATCCAGGCATTCCTGGTATGCCTCCCTTTTGGACTGACATATCCAGATACTTGTTTTCAGTCAGGTATTTTGTCAATCTTGCTGCCATAACAGAGAAGAAGATTTTCCCCTCGACGTTCAGAAGTGATATTGGCCTGAACTGATTGATGCTGCTGGAGTTCTGCTCCTTCGGAATGTACACTCCTTCAGCTCTCATCCATTGGTCGCTGATCTTCTGGTTCCTCCATGCTGATCGAATCATCTTGTGGAGCCACTCGAGCACTTTTGGGCATTTCTTGTAGAGCAGGTATGGTATTCCGTTTGGTCCAGGTGCTGACTTGGCTCTGGCTTTCTTTACTACGTTCTTCACTTCATCCAGTGATATAGGCCTAGACTGCGCACGCCTGTCTGCGAGTAGTAGTGGAGTCCAGGAATGTTTCAACATAGGATTAATTGCAAAAGAATTTGAAATCAGTGCATTTATTTGCTTACACTATTCCTTACAACATATGTAAAAAGTAGGGAAAAGTAAGTTTCGCGAGATGTTTAAAAATACGTTTATTATAGCGGAATCTTTCGCTTTCGCGCTTTCGCATTTTTTAGCGTGGTGATGAGGCTGCGCATTGATTTCTGTATCAACAAACAATGGCGTCGACCATAAACCACGAGGAAAAAGATCCTACAACTTGTGAAAGCGGCTTACCAGGTGAGTACTCTAACTTATATCATGTTGAAAAAAACAATTGTAAGAACTTCCACCATCTATCTCTTAATTTTTCCTCCTTCTGATTATTATCGCGATCGTTGACTAACTGGGATGTGTCGGATCGGAGGGCTAGACTCAGACCGGCACATGGTGCGTTTTTCAGCTATACTGTCAAACTACTATTATTCTACAAATAGCGTGTATTAATCATTACAGCTCTGTATTTCCTTCGTTCTGTCTTTATTAGTAAGTTCACCTTATAAAGTTTTATTTACGCAGTGTTGTCAGTAGACCATGATGGCGAAGAGGTAGTGCACTCTGCTACTAACTTGAAGTTTTTTGGGGGGAGCGCGGGTTCGATTCCCGCTAAAGGCTTTTTTTTTTTTTTTAAATATAAAATGTAAATTTAATTTGCTATTATTATTGTTTGTGCCGTTTGCTTTGCTGTTATATCCCATATTCTCTCTTTCTCTCTTTTTATACTATTGAAATTAGCAGTCTTGTATAGATAATAGCGTGTTTTCATTCCTTTTTCGTTATCTTTTCTTTTGAATGCCTTTTTAATTTTTGTTTTATGGGCGGTTTTTTGTTTTTGTTTGTTTCTTTCTTTCATCTTAACTGCTCGTTGTTCTTCTCTGTTATTAAGATTTTTTTTTTCGAATTGTTTCAGACCAGTTGGACACAGATGTTTGCATTTTATGCAAGCAGTCCCTGAGGAACGGTCAAGAAACAGTCACCCAAACAGAAAAAGGTGTTGCTGGTCTTCGGAAAGCAAGTCGAAAGAGAGAGGAGACTAGCCTGGATTTTTATCCTGGCCAGATTCTGCACAAAATCTGTCGACATGAGCTCTGTAATGAATTTATAATTCAGCGCGATTTAAAAGCTCGACAAGTGCAGTCATCAAAGTCAAAGACATCTCTTCGCTCTTCTCAAACAAAATTTGACTTCGCCAGTGACTGTATCCTCTGTGGGACATCTGTAAAGGGCCAAACAAAGAAAGGTGATGTCTCTGTGTACCAAATCCGCACATCCAGTTGTCAAGCTACTTTGGAACTTGCATGTTTGCAACGAGGTCCGGGGGACAAGTGGGCCCAAATAGTAAAGGGGCGGATTGAATATGCACAGGATTTACATGCTGCTGATGCTGTTTACCATCAACAGTGCAATGTGAATTTTAGAACTGGACGAAATATTCCACAAGCTTATCGGCCTAATATAGCAGTGGCAGACAACAAAAAAGGGCGACCAGAGGATGAAGTTCGACTTGCAGCATTTTCCAAAGTAGTTTCCTACCTGCAGAAAAATGACGATGAGCAGTTAACAGTGGGTGATCTGTGCCTGAAAACGCGCGAGTATCTTGGAGATGAAGAACCTTACTCCAAAGACCACATGAAAAGAAAGCTACTGAAAACCCTTGGAAGTGACATCATTATCACAAACATACAAGGGAAAGCAAATGTTGTCACATTCCAGATGACTGCGGAGAAAATCTTAGACCGCTTCTGGAAGACAGAGAAAGAACAAGATTTATTGGCTGACAAAATGAGAATAATTGAAACTGCTGCCAAACTCTTGTTGTCCGACATCAAAGATCTGAATTATCCCAAGGATGTCTATCCAGCAAGAAAAGAGGTCAGTGATGTTGAAGCAAACAATAATTATTTGCCAGATTCACTGCGTTTGTTTCTACAAACATTGATGCAGAAAAAAAGGGAATGTAAACTGAAAACTGCTTCCATTGGTCAAGCGATCATGCATGCCATCAGACCAAATACCTTAATACCACCTCTGCAATTGGGACTTGGTGTGCAAGTGCATCATCTTCATGGATCCCGGTCTTTGGTAGAACTGTTAAACAAACTTGGATTCTGTTCGTCGTATCATGAGGTCCAACGCTTTGAACAATGTGCAGCCTATAGTCAAGGCACAGATCTTGTTGGTGTGGGTCCTAACAGTTTTGTGCAGTTTGTTGCTGATAATGTGGACCACAACTTGAGAACATTGGAAGGTTCAGGGACATTCCATGGGATGGGAATCATAGGAGTGGTCACACCCGGTCAAAAACATACAAAGGTGATCCACCGCAACACTAGTGTAACTGCACGCCAAACTTCTGCCCTGGGTCAAATCCCACTCCGTTTCTTCAGTCCATCAAAGACTGATTTGAGGCGTCTAATACATTTATGTAGTTGCATGGCTTGATATGGGCAATTGAACTCTATCTAAAGATTCGCATTCCATATTAAGGTAATCACACGCTGAATAATGCTGGACAATAGTGCTTCCAAGAACAGTGTCGGAGGCGCTGTAGCTCTGTCATCTAAAAACATTACCGAGGACATTACATTTGTCATTTTTTGTCACAGTTTCTTGAATATATTTATTTACCTGATGAATGTGAATGTATCTCGTCAAGACCTTTCGAACGAGGTGCTACATGATGACATTCGGATTACTATGAGAAATGTTAGTGCTTCGTTCCGATGTGATGACGTCATTTCGTTAATTAGACCCCCTTCCGACATTGCTCTCAACCTACTTTTTTCATATGTTGTTTCAGTGTCAATACTCAAACTATTGGACACAAAATCAAAACTTTTGCAATTAATCCTAAGTTTGACTCTTATTTTACATTCCTGGACTCCACTATAGCCCCATCGCGCCACCTTCTGACGAGAACCGGTCTGCTCGTTCTCGGCAGCTGTGTGTGTGTGTGTGTGTGTATGAGAGAGAGAGAGAGAGAAAGAGAGAGAGAGCAGTCAATTTTGATGGTAAAGTTTATAATAACTCGTGAATTCCCACGTCTAGTATCTAGCAGACAGTTTATCAAGGAAGATATTGCAGATCTAACACATGGCATTGGGATTTCCTTGTCGGGGGGGGGGGGGGGGGGTCACTTTATTCCGTTATCAGTCAAAGCATCAAGTGTAAAGCTATACCAACTAAACAGACTCTGTCCCTTAGCTAAAACCTTCTGCTAAACAGTTCTGGTAGTTGTTCCCGATATATTTTTTAACAGTGAAACACGTTTTTCAGTCAAATAAACACGCCGGTCATTACTAAATTGTATTACGCCCAGCTGCCGAGAACGAGCAGACCGGTTCTCGTCAGACGGTGGCGCGATGGGGCCACTCGCAGACAGGCTTGCGCAGTCTACATCTTAGATATCTGTGCACACGATCCACAACACACACACACACACACACACACACACACACACACACATACATACACACACACACACACACACACACGCACACACACACATTCTCTCTCTCTCTCCCTCTCTCTCTGTCTGTCTCCTCCTCTTCCTCCTTCAATGCTTTACTGATGACTTTGTCACACCCAGATGTGTAAGCATTAACCCAGATGTGCAAATTCTATAACATCAAACAAATTCCATGAAAAACTATTCACAATAACAACAGTAAGCAAATAAACAGCCACAAAACAGCTGCACGAAGAATGCAGCATCTCATGACTTGTTTAACAAAACATTAGTGAACTTTGTATTGTTTTACCGTGATATTGCGATGTGTGGACTTATATTAATTTTGTCCGGGTAATAAATTCTGGTAATGTCATTCTAACAGGCCTTCCTATATCATTGTGAAGAATATATACATAGGCCTAGTGAAAATGTTTTTTCAAGGTCAACCATAGCAGGTTGCTATTCTCAAACGGAACATGCTTCATACAGCTCTGTGTTACAAAACCTCAGTCACATGGGTAATGACCTCTGTCCTTGACCCGTTGACGCGTGGTCTGTTGCAAGCGTGAAGCAGAGCTGGTTGACTGTCTTGTCACCATTATTACAAGCAACAGCATGTTTCTGTCATCAAGATTGTCGTCTGCTTCGCGACAGGTAAGTTTGACCTTGTGGTAAGCTGCACTTGTGCAACTGACGTTCGCTTGTTTTGTATAAAAGTGCCCCCAAACAAATGAAGTGTCTAGACGGGTTTTTGTTCCCAGATGGCAGACGAAACCTCGAAGACGTCTGCTCAGTGCAAAGCACTGGTTACATCACGCTTCTGCTTTTGCTTGTTTGGTCACGGTGTGTAAGGCGCTCTATTGCTGCATACTCAGCTAAAGTGCAGGCTTACCGATTGTGTGGGCCTGCCTTTTTCGTCTGCTAGGCTTACGTTTACATAAATTTCAGCTGAGAAAGTAGAAATGAGAAACGTGTTCATTGCCGACAGGCACAGTGTGCACCAACCAAGACGACGGTTCGAGTTTGATCAATGTAATAATAATAATAATAATGGCTTCTTATATAGCGCTTAATCAAAATAATTTCTCTAAGTGCTTTACAAAAATATACTGCATTCACCTCTCCTACACACACAACCACACACCTCACAAACAACTACGAATACCACCACTACAGAAACCAACAAATCCTACGAGCACAACACTCACTCATCTCAAGCATTGCTACAAAACCAAATCACACAACGTTCAATTATACAACAAACACATGCAATAGAAAACACACCCTGAAACAGTATGTCAAAACAAGGCTTAGACGGCTATGACATAGGTGGTACCCCTACGCAGCATTGACTAGTTGTGAGAAAATAGATGGGTTTTAAGTTTAGACTTGAAAGAAGAGAAATAATCTGTATGTCTGAGAGAGTCTGGCAGTCTGTTCCACATCGATGGAGCTTGAAAAGAGAAAGACCTTTCACCAGTAGTAGTTCTGAAGCGAGTCATTCGTAGAAGACGGTCATCTGCAGAGGAGCGTAGTTGTCGAGAGGGAGTATAGATTTGAAGGAGATCCGAGAGATAAGAAGGTCCATTTTCAAAGAGAGAAGAGAAAGTGAGAGATGAGATTTTGTACGAGATACGGTTTGAGACAGATAACCAGTGAAGAGAGTGAAGTAGTGGCGAAATGTGATCATATTTACCTGCTCTACAGACTACCCGGGCTGCATGATTTTGGATTCGCTGTAATCTTTCTATCAGGTATTTCGGAAGGCCAGCCAAAAGTGAGTTGCAGTAATCTATTCTAGATAAAACAAAGGCACAAATGAGAGTTTTTGTAGCATCTGTAGAGAGAAGGTGACGTACGGAACTGATTCTTCTTAGTTCTAAATAAGCAATCTTGCAAATATTTGAAACTTGTTTCTCAAAGGAGAGGGATTGGTCAAGAATGACCCCTAGACTGCGGACAGAGGTGGACACAGAAACAGTACAGTCATTGATAGTGACAGTTGAAGGTAGAGAAGGATGGTTAGGTTGTTTTGTCACGAACATGAGTTCCGTCTTGTCGTCATTTAGTTGTAGTTTGTTGGTAGTCATCCAGTCCTTTAGGTCTGCAATGCAGCCCTGCGCCTGAGAAATCAGTGAGTCAATTTTAGCAATGGGAGCCGACTGATGAAGCTGTGTATCATCAGCAAAGCTCTCGTGCAACATGGCATGACCACCAATGACGTCAGACACAGGACTGGCATACAGCACAAAAAGGACTGGCCCCAGTACAGAACCCTGAGGCACACCGTACCTAAGAGGAGAACTGTCTGAGTATCTGTCCTGTACACACACTGTCTGAGTACGTTCAGTCAAGTAAGAGATAATCCAGTCGAGGGCTGTGTCTTTGAAACCAAAGGAAGTTTGAAGCCGTGAGAACAAAATATTATGATCGATCGTGTCAAATGCTGCGGAAAGATCCAACAACGCTAACAAGGAAACGTTCCCATCATCAAGCCCACAGAGGAGGTCATTGACTACACGGAGGAGTGCTGTCTCACAGCTATGGCCTTGTCGATAAGCAGACTGATGAGGATTCAAGAGGTGATTCTTTTCGAGGTGTTCTAGAATTTGTTCCAGAACAATCTTTTCCAATAATTTTGATAGAAATGACAAATTTGACACAGGCCGATAATTCTTTAGAACGTTTTTGTCTAGTGAAGGTTTCTTGATCAATGGACGTACCACTGCAGACTTGAAGATTTCAGGAACGTGACCAGAGGACAGAGAGGTATTGATAACATGAGTAATATGGGGTAGAACGTCATCGATACACTGGAAGAGCAAGTGAGTAGGAATGGCATCAAGTTCACATGATTTAGGGCTGCATCGCAAACAAAGTTTTTTGACATAGTCTTGGCTAACAGGGCTGAAAGAAGTCAAAGGAGGTCCACAGTAAACTTTGTCATTCAGGGAGTGTACAGGTGCAGTAGAATCTAGGTTTTCACGGATAGTATCAATTTTGCCATTGAAAAACTCTAAGAATTTCTGAGGGAGCTCTTGAGCTTGGAAGATGGTGGGGAGGGTGGAGCAGCTGACTTTACCTAACAGACTATTTGTGACATTGAACAACTGCTTGGCCGTATTACAAGCCAATATCTTTGAAGAATAGAACAAAGTTTTTGCTTGATGAACAATATCAGTAACATGATTTCTAGCGGTTTGATATATTTCCCAGTACACAGTCAGACCCGTGGCGCGCCATCGCCTCTCAGCCCTCCTCCTCTCCTGCTTGGCTTCCGACAACTCAGGACCCACTGTGCTGTGCCATTGACACAATGAGCGATCAGAGATCAAGCGCCTGCTCACTGGAGCATGCTTACAAGCATGGCACGGAGGGCAGAGGTCAGCTGAAAAGCCGATGGCTCACTCGGTATGGTCGTGATCAGATCAGATTTGAAAGCCTCTATGTCGATAGCAGAAATTTTCCTAAGTAGGTCCAAAAATGTAGGTCCAAAAATTACGCAACCAGCAGAAAAAATCAACAGAATGAGACTGACATCCTTGACAAAACATGGCGTTTATGCCTGTAATTTTTATGTTATTTAGCTTCCTGTTTTCCGTGGATCGTGTACGCACGTCGTTTTTGCTTAGAGTTAGACCGTCCTCACATTGTCACACTCACAGTAATACAGCATAGTCACATAGTGCATATTACTGTACAGGTCTTTGTACAATGTAGATATATACTAGGCATAGCGTGTCCTGTTCCGAGTGTTCGCGAAGTCTGTGATGTTGCATTTACGTCAGGTGTAGATTTTTCTAAGTACATAGTAATAATAATAATAATAATAATGTTTATTTGTATAGCGCATATTCCATATAAAAACATGCTCACCAGCGCTTTACATTTCGCAAGAAAGGCAAAAGGTGATAAAAATGTTCACAATTACATACACAATAAGATGATAACAAACATTAAAGCTATATGTTGATTATTAGGCCTACTCATGATTTAGGAAGGTATGTTTTTTAAAAAACAAAAACAAAATTGTTTGATTAATTAGAGTACTTGGGCTGACACCGTGCATTACTTTTACTGGAAAAAAAAAATCACTTTAAATGGCACAAACTATTTGATTGGTGGTGCTTTACAAAAGTTTTTTTGTTATTGTAATTATCATTTTAACCTTTTGTTGAATGGATTAGGGTACATAACAAAAGTGGTGATCATGCATTTGTTTTCTTTACAAAATGCACCATTATTTTGGAATGGCTGAACTAGGCAAGAAAAAATATTGCTAGAAAGGTTTTATTTGCCCCCAATCAGTAAAGCCCACATGAGACACAGGACCTTAGCACTAAATAGTGACTTAAGTAATTACCTTATTTGGCCTAGTTAAGTAAATATTGATTGAGATTCTTAAAATTCTTATAACGTCTGTGCATTTGTCAGTTTCAAACTTGAACCTTGCTAAGCAAAGCCACAGGGTGATAATCATGAAAAAATATGAGATTGAGAATATATTATTATATTATGCTGATTAATTATGTATGATCAATTAATTAGATCACTTTAGTTTAAGAAAGAATTGTCCTTAGAGTTTGAAAACTACCATGAAATCCATGGAGATGAATTTGTATATGATAGTACTTAGTAGTTGTTCACAGTAGCTGTATTTAAAGAAAACTAGTGACCTTACATGACGCTGATTGCTACCTTTCTGGTGGAGTTAAGGTGCATTCACCACAATTCCTATTTTGTACATCATCATTGTGACATCAGTTTTATGGTGCAGTCACTGAAGAATCCCAGAAACATACGTGCACATGTATACACAAGGCGTACATCACTGCTGGTGTTGCGTCACCAGCATGACAAAGTGGCTGACACTTTTCAAGGGGCACTTGAAGGAGTCTTGCAGTTTTCTGACTTGAGCACTTATTTGCTGGCCGTTTGGGACAACACCTTGTTTGCACTAAGAAGAATTCATTATGTCACTATGTGCCATAGCAGATTT
The DNA here is from genome assembly GCA_030674185.1 of Monoplex corrugatus. NCBI lineage: Eukaryota > Metazoa > Mollusca > Gastropoda > Littorinimorpha > Ranellidae > Monoplex > Monoplex corrugatus. The sequence continues at coordinate 14,721,842 of JAPXFY010000030.1, read as the reverse complement.
TGTTTGTTATACTTACAGACAGTATTCTACAAGAGGGAAAGAGAAGGAAATAGACACTGTAGACAGGGCAGATAAAAGAGTACATTATTGCTGAAAATTCATCAGAGGCAGGCTTGGTTTCAGTTTCAGTTTCAGTTTCTCAAGATGTCTCCACGCTTGGAATGAATCCGTATGTACTAACGTCACAGGTGCCATGTGACGAGCCAGATCCAGAATGATTATGGCACAACTACAAGCCTTAAACCTGCACATTCCATTAGCTGGCCAGGTCCTGAGGTTCTATCTAGCCTATTGTTTTTTTGTTTTTTTCATCTTTGCTCAAGTCAGAAAACTGTACCACTATCAGACTTCATGGCAGGCTCATTATAAGGGGACTCCACTGTATTTCATTGTAGACCTACTGTCTGCATTGAAATGTGCTGTATATCATTTGATGATACCAATTGATGATAATCATGATTATGATATATTGGAGTCCACCTGCAATGAAATTCAGGGAGACAGGTGTGTGTGTGTTTTAGCAGTAGTTCATAGTGTTGACAGAAAAGAAAAATCAGTGACCTTAACATAGTGTTGTTTTTAGTACAACTAGACAAGACAGGTGCTAATTTTCAGCCAACTGGTCTTTGTCAAGTGTAAGATCACAAACAAACACCAGATACAAAAATTAGGAGAAAAAGACTGAAACTTCCATGCTGCTCCGTCCAGTGTGAGAAAAGGAATAAGCTGACTGAAATGACATCATAATGTGTTTTTGAGTAAATATGATGTCAGAGCAGAAGTGAGATGTATTCTGCAATTTGAAAAGTGGTCATGCTATATTAGTATTGTTTTATCCTGAAGAGGGTCCAGGGCTAAAATTAAAACTATGATGCACTAGCTAAGAATAGAGTTTGGAATGTAAAGGATCCTATTATTATTAAATAATGCATAAGAGAAAATGTAAGCATATGATCGACTGAATGAGAAAATACATAATCAAGAGGTATGGCTTACGTAAATGGATCATGCCTAGGGCAACAAAAAATACATAATCAAGAGGTGTGGCTTATGTAAATGGATCGTGCCTAGGGCAACAAAAAATACATAATCAAGAGGTATGGCTTATGTAAATGGATCGTGCCTAGGGCAACAAATCCGGTCTGACCTTGCAGTAGGAAGAAAAACATCCTAAACCAACAGCCAAGGGGCTGAAGGGAAAACTGGAGTCCCTGGAGGAAAAAACCCTTAGTCAGACGCACATACACATCATAAGGGCTGTGTTCCATCTTATTTACCCTACTACGCTACTATACTGTCCTTATCCCTAAAGAAGGAAAGACAACGATTTAAAACTGGGATGATTGGGATGATGTATTCATACCAGGGTATTATGTTTAGTCTGCTTGCCTGCCCATTTGGCAGCCACGCTCAACTGTGCTTAGTTTCGGCTTTTGGAGTTTAGAATTTGTTCAAGGGGAAGTCATAAGCATTTGGACACGTATGCATATTACCCCCCCCCCCCCCAATCTGCCAGTGATAATCTAGCAGATGCCTTGAGCCTGCACTAAACCTCTAGGCGCTGGTATGGTTTTGAAATGGGGAGGGGGTGAGTGAGGACAGGATTCTATGAAAGTTATCAAAACATTAAACTGACTTCATCAGAATGATTAGAGAATTAACTCTTTGATGACAGGCTACTTCGTTTGAAGTAACACTCAACAGTTGAGCTCTCACTGAGGACGGGCTACTTCGATCATAGTTACAGACGGTCCAGGGTAGATAACTCCCTCTACTCTTGTTATGCTAATGATTTAGTAGTTGGCAGTTGCATCCCTTGTGGAGGGAACTTCGTTGAATGCTTCAGCTACATTTTGCCGTTTTTTTTGGTCTAAAATCGATGGAAAATGGCTCTCAAAGGCGACAGTTCTCAGTGATTTCACTGTGGCAGCCCTAGGCCAGCAGGAGAGCTCAGCTGTGGCAAGTGCAGTTACAATGGAGTTAAGATGGACAGCAAACAGGCCAGCATTTTATGGTGTGGGTTGGGATTGGGACTTGAGATGTCAAATCTTGAGTCTGCAGCCCTCTAAAAGACAAAATAAAAAAACAATAACAAACAAATCAAACAAACAAACAAACAAACCACCTGTTGCCTACCTGAGGATGGATCTCATGACCCCCACATTATCAGCATGATGCTGTAATCAACTGAGCCAGTGGACCAAACTGACCCACCTTCGAGTTGAACCTATCATCCATCATTATCAGCATAGCCTTCTGCCTGACCCCACCTTATCAGCTCTATGCTCTATTCAGCTGTCTAATGGGCCAGGGAGGGTGGGGCTGGGGTAGGGTGGAGGGAATAAGCCCACTTGAGGATTGAACACTTTGTATGTGGTGGTGGTGGTCTTTGATTTTGAAAAGTGATTTTAGACCACTCTGTTTTTAGACCACTCTGTATGTGTATGTGTGTGTGTGTGTAAGAGTGTGTGTGTGTGTGTAAGAGTGTGTATGTGTGTGTGTGTGTGTGTGTGTGTGTGTGTGTGTGTGTGTGTAAAAGAGAGAGAAATGAATAAATGACAGAAGTGAATCATTGTTGTCTAACAGTATTGTTACTGGCACATAGGTCAATTTACATAGACGTACAGTTGCTAATTTGCTTTCTATTAAAATGAAAGAAAATAAGCCTGATGCTGCAAAAGAAATTGAGAGAGTAAAAGACGAAAGAGGCGGGGGAGGGAGGTGGGATGGACAGGAGAGAGTGTGTGTGTATGCTATGCATGTGCATACATGTACATGTATCATTGTGTCTTAGTGTGTATTCATAGTGACAAAGTGACAGAAATGAGAGAGAGAGAACGGGGTGGGGGTGGGGGGTTGGGAGAGAAAGGGGGAAGTTCAGCTAGAGTGAGTTACCTTAATGACTATATTTAGGCTGATCAATAAAGGGGGAAAAAGTCACTGTAATTGTTAATTCTGAAAATGTGTTTTTAAAAGGAATTGTAAGAGTATAACTTTTAAGAATTTCATGAAATGGACAAAAACAGGCTGATCTTAGAAGGTTAGATTCAAGGCACTGTAGATCTTGTTTGGACAGTTGCAGGCCTTATCATGAAAGTAAGAGTACTAAGACACACCTGGATGGAAAGCCAAGATAATACTGATCTTACTGTAAACAAGGCTTTTCATCTTAACTAATAACTCTTTTCCGTTATGAGATTTGTTATTATTTTTCATGAAACTGACAGTACATTTACCAGAAAGCATGCCATTTCGTCAAATATTGACTTATGTTATAACTTATATTATATCAGACTAAACACCATAACACTCAGAAATGTTTGCAGTTTCAGTTGATGTATAGCAATAACATAACAGCCTTTTTATTGATAGATTTTATAGATCTAAATTGAAAGATGTCGATATGGGAGAATATAGAGGAGTTCAGGCCTGAGGTCATTGACATGGGACAACAGACACTTCAAGTCATTTCTGTTGTAGACTCACCAGTGTAGTGTAGAGAAAAAAAAATCACTTTCCTTCTCAGCAGTAACTTTAACACACACACACACACACACACACGCACACGCGCGCGCGCGCGTATATTAATACATATACTCCTAATCATAATTTAAGGGCCACTTCTTCCTTCCTCTCTAATTTTAAGTTGAAATAATTGACAATGTTTAGAATTGATTCTATGTTTTATTTCATCATTTCCACACCTGTTTTGGAAAAAGAAATTAGCACAATGACCCATTAGTGAACAGCACATGCATTTAAAGGAACATCCCCCCCTTTTCAAAAAACAGAAAGTGTCAGATTTGGCCAATCTGTTTTCAATATCGCGTGTGTCCGCCCCGAGCCTGGATGCATGCTTCACAGCGCCGATGCATCGACCCCACAAGGGTACGGAGTGTGTCCTGAGGGATGGCCGCCCACTCGATCTGCAGGATGTCGACCAGCCTGGCCAGGGTGCCCGGTGGGGGTGGTTGTCCCTGATGCGCCTCCCGAGCACATCCCAGAGGTGTTCAATTGGGTTCAGGTCAGGTGAGCACGCTGGCCAGGCCATACGGACGACTTCATGCTGCTCCAGGAAGTCGGTCACAAGGCGTGCTCGATGCGCAGGTGCATTGTCGTCCTGGAAGATGGCGCCTTGACCAAGGTCCACAAGCGCAGGCAGTGCCACGGCCGCCAGAACCTCGTCCCGGTACCGGACCCCGTTCAGGATGCCGTCAATGGGGAGCAGGGGGGTCCGGGTACCACGGCTCATGCCACCCCACACCATCACCGACCCGCCGCCGTACCGGTTATGCTCTTGGACAGTGGCGTCAGCGAACCTCTCCCCTTGACGTCGCCACACCCGAGCCCGGCCATCGTTAAAGGTCAGGGTGAACCTGGACTCATCCGAAAACAAGACCCGGGCCCACTGTTGCCTTGTCCAGGTCACGTGCTCCCTGGCCCAGGTCATGCGGCGCACTCTGTTGACCGGTGACAGCACGGGTCGGACGGCCGGTCTCCGTGACCTCAAGTTTGCCTCATGTAGCCGTCTTCTCACCATGCTGCAGCTGATGTTAGCACCTGTTGCGTCCCTCAGCTGACCCCTCAAGGTCACCGCAGTGGATGCCCTTTCCCTCAGGATGGAGAGGGCAAGGTAGCGGTCTTGCTGTCTTGTCGTTACTCTGGGTCGACCCGTGTGACGCCTTTCCTGGACTGCTCCAGTCTCATTGAAGCGCTCCAGCAGTCTCTGGATTGTGGAATGCGACACTTCAAGTCGTCTAGCAACTTCCCGCTGCGCTAGGCCTTCATCAAGCAGAGCGAGGGCTCTCCCCCGCTGCTCATCCGTCATCCGTCGTCTTGCAAGCATGGTTAAAACGAACCAAGAACGGGTCCTTTTTATCCTCGTCTGCGGGCAACTTTGGCTGGAGTAGTGTTCAAAAAGGGCTTGCCTTGCACGTGCAAAGCGAATTTTGTCGCTACCTTGCCTGCATCGTCAGAGAGACCCTGCTGAAGATTCGACAATTTCGTGTGGAAATTGTCTTCCTTGGGCCGCCCATTGCAAATCGGCAAATCCCCAAACACGTGCCAAAAGGAAACTGCAATGTTGTCTGAGCTCTTATCCATTCAGTTACGGCAACGAATTGGAGAAAAGAGTAAGAGAAAATAGGTTATTTCTCCTTTCAAAAATTGACTCAAAAACGTTCCTGGCCCTTCAATAATGACGTGTAGTATA
>JAPXFY010000030.1:14704130-14711630 GCA_030674185.1 Monoplex corrugatus | reverse complement strand
TACCAACTGCCAACTGTATGAAGTCAAATTTAAGTCCCTGTACAACCACTACCAACTGCCAACTGTATTAAGTCAAACTTAAGTCCTGTACAACCACTACCAACTGCCAACTGTATTAAGTCAAACATAAATCCCTGTACAACCACTACCAACTGCCAACTGTATGAAGTCAAACATAAATCCCTGTACAACCACTACCAATTGCCAACTGTATTAAGTCAAACTTAAGTCCCTGTACAACCACTGCCAACTGCCAACTGTATTAAGTCAAACATAAATCCCTGTACAACCACTACCAACTGCCAACTGTATTAAGTCAAACATAAATCCCTGTACAACCGCTACCAACTGCCAACTGTATGAAGTCAAACTTAAGTCCCTGTACAACCACTACCAACTGCCAACTGTATTAAGTCAAACATAAATCCCTGTACAACCACTACCAACTGCCAACTGTATTAAGTCAAACATAAATCCCTGTACAACCGCTACCAACTGCCAACTGTATTAAGTCAAACTTAAGTCCCTGTACAACCACTACCAACTGCCAACTGTATGAAGTCAAACTTAAGTCCCTGTACAACCACTACCAACTGCCAACTGTATTAAGTCAAACTTAAGTCCCTGTACAACCACTACCAACTGCCAACTGTATGAAGTCAAACATAAATCCCTGTATAACCACTACCAACTGCCAACTGTATGAAGTCAAACTTAAGTCCCTGTACAACCACTACCAACTGCCAACTGTATGAAGTCAAACATAAATCCCTGTATAACCACTACCAACTGCCAACTGTATTAAGTCAAACATAAATCCCTGTACAACCACTACCAACTGCCAACTGTATGAAGTCAAACATAAATCCCTGTACAACCACTACCAACTGCCAACTGTATTAAGTCAAACATAAATCCCTGTACAACCACTACCAACTGCCAACTGTATTAAGTCAAACATAAATCCCTGTACAACCACTACCAACTGCCAACTGTATGAAGTCAAACTTAAGTCCTGTGCAACCACTACCAACTGCCAACTGTATGAAGTCAAACATAAATCCCTGTACAACCACTACCAACTGCCAACTGTATTAAGTCAAACTTAAGTCCCTGTACAACCAATACCAATTGCCAACTGTATTAAGTCAAACTTAAGTCCCTGTACAACCACAACCAACTGCCAACTGTATGAAGTCAAACTTAAGTCCCTGTACAACCACTACCAACTGCCAACTGTATTAAGTCAAAGTTAAGTCCCTGTACAACCACTACCAATTGCCAACTGTATGAAGTCAAACTTAAGTCCCTGTACAACCACTACCAACTGTATTAAGTCAAACTTAAGTCCCTGTACAACCACTACCAACTGCCAACTGTATGAAGTCAAACATAAATCCCTGTACAACCACTACCAACTGCCAACTGTATTAAGTCAAACTTAAGTCCCTGTACAACCACTACCAATTGCCAACTGTATTAAGTCAAACTTAAGTCCCTGTACAACCACTACCAACTGTATGAAGTCAAAGTTAAGTCCCTGTACAACCACTACCAACTGCCAACTGTATGAAGTCAAACATAAATCCCTGTACAACCACTACCAACTGCCAACTGTATTAAGTCAAACTTAAGTCCCTGTACAACCACTACCAACTGCCAACTGTATAAAGTCAAACTTAAGTCCCTGTACAACCACTACCAACTGCCAACTGTATGAAGTCAAATTTAAGTCCCTGTACAACCACTACCAACTGCCAACTGTATTAAGTCAAACTTAAGTCCCTGTACAACCACTACCAATTGCCAACTGTATTAAGTCAAACTTAAGTCCCTGTACAACCACTACCAACTGCCAACTGTATGAAGTCAAACTTAAGTCCCTGTACAACCACTACCAACTGCCGACTGTATTAAGTCAAACATAAATCCCTGTACAACCACTACCAATTGCCAACTGTATGAAGTCAAACATAAATCCCTGTACAACCACTACCAACTGCCAACTGTATGAAGTCAAACATAAATCCCTGTACAACCACTACCAACTGCCAACTGTATTAAGTCAAACTTAAGTCCCTGTACAACCACTACCAACTGTATTAAGTCAAACTTAAGTCCCTGTACAACCACTACCAACTACCAACTGCCAACTGTATTAAGTCAAATTAAGTCCCTGTACAACCACTACCAACTGTATTAAGTCAAACTTAAGTCCCTGTACAACCACTACCAACTACCAACTGCCAACTGTATTAAGTCAAACTTAAGTCCCTGTACAACCACTACCAACTGTATTAAGTCAAACTTAAGTCCCTGTACAACCACTACCAACTGTATTAAGTCAAACTTAAATCCCTGTACAACCACCAACTGCCAACTGTATTAAGTCAAACTTAAGTCCCTGTACAACCACTACCAACTGTATTAAGTCAAACTTAAGTCCCTGTACAACCACTACCAACTGTATTAAGTCAAACTTAAGTCCCTGTACAACCACTAACCAACTGTATTAAGTCAAACTTAAGTCCCTGTACAACCACTACCAACTGTATTAAGTCAAACTTAAGTCCCTGTACAACCACTACCAACTGCCAACTGTATTAAGTCAGAGTCTCAGTGCCCAAAAGCCCATGGAAGCCAGAGATGAAAACTTGCGTGATTTTGTATCTAAGTTAGTAAGTAGGTATGCATATGACACTCTTAAGCCCAAGGTTTTGGGTTCAAGTTCCATGATTTTTGACTCCTTATGTGGTTCAGTTGATAGAATTTTGAAATATCAGTGATAATGATACCCGTTTTCGGATGGTAGAAGTTAAGTAGCTAAATTTCAAAGTTGCTGTTTTGTGCGTACTGAGTGTTTTGTTTTTCCATAAAACCGCTATTTACATCACGTATAGTACTTTATAATGCATATTTGATATTTTGTATGCATTTGCAAACACTTAATGCACTTTAAAATGCATTATAAACATTTAAAATGCATGTTTGATATTTTGTGTGCATTTGCAAACATGTACAGCACTTCAAAATGCGTATTTGATATTTTGTGTGCATTTGCAAATGCTTAAAGTACTTTAAATGCGTAATTGATATTTTGTGTGCATTTGCAAATGCTTTAAGTTATAGCACTTTAAAATGCATATTTGATACTTTGTATGCATTTGCAAACACATAGCACTTTAAAATGCATATTTGATGTTTTGTATGCATTTGCAAATACTGATAGCACTTTAAAATGCATATTTGATATTTTTTGTGTATTGCAAACTCGTACAGCACTTTTGTATACATTTGCAATTACTTATAGCATTTTAAAATGCATATTTGTTTTTTTGTGTGCATTTGCAAACACTCACATCACTTTAAAATGCATATTTGATAGTTTATATACATTTGCAAACAATGGGGGTTTTGGCACTAGCAAACTTTGACACTGATTGATCTGGGAGATAGGAAAAATCTCTAACCTTTACCCACCAGGCGGATTTGTGGAGGTGGATTGAACCCAGGATGTATATGATTGGAAGTGTGACATTTACCCACTTGACTACAACACCTGTCAACTAAACACAGACCTCCATGTTGCCAGTCATAGTATGCCGCTCATTGTAAGATATAATCAGCTAGCACATGAATTCGATATGAATGTGTAACTGCCATAAGTCAGGTTCCATCTTTCCATTTCAAGACCCTGCTTATATTTTGGGTTTTATATTTGATTTTTGATGAATGTATGCTACAGTAACCTATTGGCAATTTTAAATCAGTTACGGTGTATTGAGCGTATTCTGTAAAACTGAATCAGTACCTTTTAATGAATTCTTGTTGAAGGCATTTAGTATCTCGAATATTCTAGTTGTCATATATGTAAAATCCAAAACAAGTGTGACTGCCCATGTTCAAGCAAGCAGGAACCAGAAAAAACATGAAAAAAGAATAAGAACGCGTATTTAATACAACAAGACGAGACAGGCACGAATTTTCGGCCAACTGGCCTTTGTCAAGCATAAGAGCACAAACAAACAAACACCAGATACAAAAACTAGGAGAAAAAGACTGAAACTTCCCTGCTGCTCTGTCCAGTGTGAGAAAAGGAATAAAGTGACTAAAATGACCTTCACAGAGTTTTGTCTTTTTCAAGTTAAATAATGTTTTGTTTTTTTTTGGGTTTGTCTGTGCTTGTGCATTGACGCATTGAGATTGATGGCGGTAGTTTTGACAAGAAGACTGAAAGCTGGGTTCATTGTTTTGTAATTTTAGTCAGTTTATTCCTTTTCTCACACTTGACGGAGCAGCAGGGAAGTTTCAGTCTTTTTCTCCTGATTTTTGTATCTGGTGTTTGTTTGTGATCTTACGCTTGACAAAGGCCAGTTGGCCGAAAATTTGCGCCTCTCTTGTCTTGTTGTATTAAATACGCAATTCTTATTCTTCTTTCGTGTTTTTTCTGGTTCCTGTCATATATATGTACAAATGAATTACTTGAGTAAATAAGAGAAAAATATTAACATAGAATTATTAGAAATGATATAGAAACATTTCATTTTCCAATGAAAAGAAATAGGTATGTGAATCGAATAAAAGGATTAGCAGTGAGACTTTTTGCATAGCTGTTGTCCTTGTCCTAGTTTGGATTGGATGTCAGTTGTACAGTTAATGTCGCCTCAAGTATATATCTGTTTTGTAGAAAATGATATGTTGTGATAACCTTTCAGCTCTCAAGGGCACCAGCGCATTGCAGGCCTGTACAGGTATCAGCCTTTTAAGGAAAATCAGATCTGAAATACTGCCATTCACTTATTCAGTGTCGCATATCCAGTGCAGATTTCTAGAAGAATAGAATAAACTGTGTTTAGAGAAAGAAAAATTAACAGCCTAAAAACCTGGTTTTCTTTTCTCTCTCTGCCTTTCTTTTTTTTTTTGGTACTTTAATTTCATCTTATCCTTATGGTGTTTCTGATGTGTGCAAGCATACCCTTTTCTTGTCCTTAATATCTCCTATAAATTTTAATCTGAATGTGAAACACACCATTGTGAAAGAGTAAGGAGATTCCTTTATTTAAATTAATGCAAATCACCCCAGGAAAAGAAAATGCTGCAGGGGTTTTTGTGCTGACTGCCACGATTTGTACATCTCAACTGTCAACAGGTGTTGGATTCATTTTTGTTACCTCAGTGTTACCTCTATGCTGGTTTTGTGTAAGTGGAGGGGAGGTAGGTTGAAGGTAGCGAGTGGTGTTACAGGTAAAAATGACAGGGAAAAGGTGAGATGTCATAATTTATGCATTATTGAAGTGGAGGGGAGGGTAAGCTGAAGGTAACATCGGGATGGTAGTGGTGTTAGAGATAAAAATGACAGGGAAATGTTGAGATGTCATAATTTATGCATTATTAAAGTGGAGGGGAGGGTAGACTGACAGTAACAAGGAAACAGTGGTGGTGTTTTATATATATATAGCCTATATATATATATATATATATATATATATATATATATATATATATATATATATATATATCATATATACATGCATATATGTATATATACAGATATACATGTATATACAGATAATATATACATACATATATATGGTATATATATATATATGATATATATATAATAAACATACATATGACATATATATATATATATATATATATATATTATATATATATATATATAATATAGTGGTGTGTGTGTGTGTATATATATATATATTTATGTATTTATATATATACATGTATACATACATACATACATATATATATATATATATATATATATATATATATATATATATATATATATATATATATATATATACATACATGTTGTTAGAGATAAAAACAACAGGGAAACAGTGAGATTCCATAATATATGCATGATTGATATCGTCCGTTCACCCCTGTTTGTGTGTCACAAAGTGCGTGTTTGTGTGTTTCTTCTTTTTCTGCCACTTTTATTACTTGTCCATGTTAATGCCCCAATCGTTATAGGGAGTCAGCTCCTCCCATTAGGTTGCCAGGGGCTCTTTCAGTATAAATAGTATCCCCACTTTCTGGAAATTGTGTGCTAGAAATTTCCTCTTTTCTGTCACTCTCTTTGTTTCTGCCTTGTTGCCTTGCTTTCTGTCATTTCTACTTATTTTCTGCCTTAATGGTCCATTCATCTGTATTTTTTCGATAAAGTCTATGTACTTTTTCTTTGGATTGATAATTGGGTAAATGTATTAAGTGCATTTTTGGCTCTAAGGTGGTGAGATATGCGGAAGCAATTTTAGGTAATTTATGCCTGTTTTTATATATGTTTTGGTGTCCTTATGTTTGCTTATATTTATATTCAGGTGTGTTTTTTAAATCTCCCCCGTGCGATAAATCGGATGGAATGGTCCTACGCCGGGGGCATGTCCTTAGATCATGTGCTCGAATGCATTGATATGTGTACTTAATTTTTTTTTTTTTTTTTTTCCTGTTGAAGTTTTGTGTTTTGAAGCGGTTATAGCCCTGATATGGCTCTGCGCAGTCGGCTGGGCTTTAAACAACAATAAAAGTAAAGTAAAGGGCAGGGCTTAAAACGTTCCGCGTCTGGGCGGAATTCCGCGATTTCGGTTTGTAAAAAAAACCAAACAAACAAACAAAAACAAAAACAAAAAATAAACAAAGGAGCAAGGCATCCGTGATCGGCTTGCAAGCGTTCATAGCAACGACGCGCAAGTTATGGCCCCTGATTTTTCTTGGAAGAAGTTTCCGGTGCTGATTCCGCAAGTTGATCTCTGTTATATGAGACTGAACTTTAAAGTGTTTGATGCAATTACTGACTTTGTGTTCTCCAACTTCAAACTTGATATTGTGTGATCATTTAAACCTGAAAAGTGAAACTTATTGAGCAACCCAAGAAGTGAGATTTCATCCAAAGAATACAGTTCATGAACACAGGTCTGTAAAACATTCAAGTTAAAGGATGAGTGTTCATTTTACTATTATGTTTTTAAACCCCTTCTCCCCCTTTCCCAAATATATCTTCCTGTAATAATTATGTGTTTACAGCAATTTTTATGCACTAAATATCTCTTGAAATTATGTCCAGAAAGCGTGAAATGGCATAGATTTACACTTGGTTTTTAAAAGAATTTCCCGGGGGAGCATGCCCCCGGACCCCCCTACTTTCAGTGTTTTTTTCCTCCTCCTCTTTTAAGCCCTGAAAGGGGAGTCAGCTATGTTTTACAGGTCCCCCTCCCTGCCTGCTTTTCCCTGTTTCAAGACTGCTCCAGTGCATAAGGTTTCTTACAAAACCAGAGGGAGTCTGCCAGATAGTTGCTGGTAGATTTGGTGGAGCATGTATGGAATGTGCAGTGCAATGAATCTTTTTGGCCCGAAATTCCAACTCCAAACTTCATGAGTTTCGCTGGGTTCTATGTGTGTTGTGGTGTGGTGTGTGTGTGTGTGTGTGTGTGTGTGATGTGTGGTGTGTGTTGTTTGGTAGTGTGTGTGGTGTGTGGT
>JAPXFY010000030.1:14696630-14699130 GCA_030674185.1 Monoplex corrugatus | reverse complement strand
GTGTGTGTGGAGAGAGAGACCAAAGTTTGTTAATCAGATGTTCTCAACAGTTTCTGGATGGATCTTCACTGAATTCAGATCAAAAGTATAGACCATTCAGGAATCAAAAATGCCTTATCTGGAAATCATGGTGCCAAGATGTAGTTCACATGGACTAAAAAGTGACTGAAATCGGTGCTTTTTGAGGAATTTGTGTTAACAGCACTCTGTCTGGGATTTCTGGAAATACTGACACTACAGTGTAGTGACTGTCCACACTTTGTTTTTAGTGTTGTGCTAGTCAGACTACACATTGCTTTTACTGTTGTGACTGTCTACACATTGTTTTAGTATTGTGACTATCCGTGACTATCCGCATATTGTTTTTAGTATTGTGAGTGTCCATACATTGCTTTTAGTGTTGTGACTGTCCACACATTGTTTTTAGTATTGTGAGTGTCCACACATTGTTTTTAGTGTTGTGACTGTACATAGTGTTGTGACTGTGTTGTGACTGTCTACACATTGTTTTTAGTGTTGTGACTGTGTTGTGACTGTCTACACATTGTTTTAGTGTTGTGAATGTGTACACATTGTCTTTAGTGTTGTGAGTGTCTACACATTGTTTTTAGTGTTGTGACTGTCTGTACAGTGTTTTTAGTGTTGTGACTGTCTACACATTGTTTTTAGTGTTGTGAATGTCTACACAGTGTTTTTAGTGTTGTGACTGTCTGTACAGTGTTTTTAGTGTTGTGACTGTCTGTACAGTGTTTTTAGTGTTGTGACTGTCTGTACAGTGTTTTTAGTGTTGTGACTGTCTGTACAGTGTTTTTAGTGTTGTGACTGTCTGTACAGTGTTTTTAGTGTTGTGACTGTCTGTACAGTGTTTTTAGTGTTGTGACTGTCCACACATTGTTTTTAGTGTTGTGAATGTCTACACATTGTTTTTAGTGTTGTGAATGTCTACACATTGTTTTTAGTGTTGTGAATGTCTACACATTGTTTTTAGTGTTGTGACTGTGTACACATTGTTTTTAGTGTTGTGACTGTCTATACATTGTTTTTAGTGTTGTGACTGTACATTGTTTTTAGTGTTGTGACTGTCTATACATTGTTTTTAGTGTTGAGAATGTCTACACATTGTTTTTAGTGTTGTGACTGTCTATACATTGTTTTTAGTGTTGTGACTGTACATTGTTTTTAGTGTTGTGACTGTCTATACATTGTTTTTAGTGTTGTGAATGTCTACACATTGTTTTTAGTGTTGTGACTGTCTATACATTGTTTTTAGTGTTGTGACTGTACATTGTTTTTAGTGTTGTGACTGTACATTGTTTTTAGTGTTGTGAATGTCTACACATTGTTTTTAGTGTTGTGAATGTCTACACATTGTTTTTAGTGTTGTGACTGTCTATACATTGTTTTTAGTGTTGTGAATGTCTACACATTGTTTTTAGTGTTGTGACTGTCTATACATTGTTTTTTAGTGTTGTGACTGTACATTGTTTTTAGTGTTGTGACTGACTGTACAGTGTTTTTAGTGTTGTGACTGTACATTGTTTTTAGTGTTGTGACTGACTGTACAGTGTTTTTAGTGTTGTGACTGTACATTGTTTTTAGTGTTGTGACTGACTGTACAGTGTTTTTAGTGTTGTGACTGTACATTGTTTTTAGTGTTGTGAATGTCTACACATGTTTTTAGTGTTGTGACTGACTGTACAGTGTTTTTAGTGTTGTGACTGTCTATACATTGTTTTTAGTGTTGTGACTGTGCACACATTGTTTTTAGTGTTGTGAATGTGTACACATTGTTTTAAGTGTCGTGACTGTGCACACATTGTTTTTAGTGTTGTGACTGTACATTGTTTTTAGTGTTGTGACTGTACATTGTTTTTAGTGTTGTGACTGTACATTGTTTTTAGTGGTTGTGACTGTGTACACATTGTTTTTAGTGTTGTGACTGTGTACACATTGTTTTTAGTGTTGTGACTGTCTATACATTGTTTTTAGTGTTGTGACTGTACATTGTTTTTAGTGTTGTGACTGTACATTGTTTTTAGTGTTGTGAATGTCTACACATTGTTTTTAGTGTTGTGAATGTCTACACATTGTTTTTAGTGTTGTGACTGTCTATACATTGTTTTTAGTGTTGTGAATGTCTACACATTGTTTTTAGTGTTGTGACTGTCTATACAATTGTTTTTAGTGTTGTGACTGTACATTGTTTTTAGTGTTGTGACTGACTGTACAGTGTTTTTAGTGTTGTGACTGTACATTGTTTTTAGTGTTGTGACTGACTGTACAGTGTTTTTAGTGTTGTGACTGTACATTGTTTTTAGTGTTGTGAATGTCTACACATTGTTTTTAGTGTTGTGACTGACTGTACAGTGTTTTTAGTGTTGTGACTGTCTATACATTGTTTTTAGTGTTGTGACTGTGCACACATTGTTTTTAGTGTTGTGAATGTGTACACATTGTTTTTAAGTGTCGTGACTGTGCACACATTGTTTTTAGTGTTGTG
>JAPXFY010000030.1:14674130-14691630 GCA_030674185.1 Monoplex corrugatus | reverse complement strand
CACGATGTGAGACATAAGCACTATAGGGCAGACTCCTTAAAGAACCTCTTCAGAGACGTCCCTCTGAATGCAATTTTCCAGTTCTTAAAAGTTTTTAATAAGAGATCATAGATTTCATCTGATATGATTTTACATATCATCATCATCAAGTGCCTCGCCACACAGTGTTAGCGATCATGGCCCTCCATATGTTTCTATCCCTTGTTTCCGCAAGCACATCTTCCACCCTCTCTGTCTTCAGCCACTCTGCAAGTCCGTCCAGTATTTTTTCCTTGGGTCTACCTGGTGCTCTCTTTCCCTCCAGCTTTCCTGTTGTAACCAGGTGCTCCAATTCCCCTTTCCTCATAAAATGGCCTATAAATGTTGCCTGTCTTTTCCTAATCTTCCGTATGAATGATCTTCTTGTGTCTGCCTCCATCAAGACGATCTCGTTTGTTTTATTTGCTGTCCTTGGAACTCTGAACATTCTTCTTAGAATCCACATCTTGGCTGCCTCAATCTTCTTCTGGCTTTGCTTGTTGACTGTCCACGCCTCACAGCCGTATAACATTATCGGTTCTATATAACATTCAAGAACTCTCTTCCTAATATTAATTGATGGGCATTTGTTGGTAAGAATGCTTGTCATCTTCTTGAATGCTGTTTTGGCTGGGCCTATTCTGCTGGCTATTTCTGATGTGCACTTGCCATCTTACATATATATGAGAATGTTTTTCTTTAAATGCATTTTGGACTTGCATAAAATTGGGTGTTGTTTTAAATGTGGTGTTAGCCTTGTTATGGCTCTTAGTAGTCTGCTGGGCTGTAAGCAGTATGAACCTGGAACCATGTGTGTGTAGCTTTTGTGTGTGTGCTTGTGTGTATGTTTGTGTGTGTGTGTGTGTGCATGTGTGTGTTGTGTGTGTGTGTGTGTTGTGTGTGTGTGTGTGTGTGTGTGTGTGTGTGTGCGTGCGTGTGTGTGTGTGTGTGTGTTGTGTGTTGTGTGTGTGTGTGCATGTGTGTGTGTTGTGGTGTGTGTGTTGTGTGTGTGTGTGTGTGTGTGTGTGTGTGTGTGTGTGTGTGTGTGTGTGTGTTGTGTGTTGTGTTGTGTGTGTATGTGTATGTGTGTGTGTGTGTGTGTGTGTTCTGTGTGCGTGTGTATGTGTGTTGTGTGTGTATGTGTTTGTGTGTTGTGTGTGTTTTTGTTGTGAGTCTGTGTATGTTCATGTGTGTGTGTGTGTGTGTGTTTGTGTTTGCTTGTGTGTGTGTATGTTCATGTGTGTGTGTGTATGTGTGTTGTGTCTGTGTGTGTGTCCGTGCTTTTGTGTGTGTGTGTGTGTGTGTGTGTGTGTGTGTGTGTGTGTGTGTGTGTGTGTGTGTGTGTGTGTGTGTGTGTGTTGTGTGTATGAATGCTGAGACAGCTCTACACTTGACCTTTTGGTGTGTGTGTGTGTCAGCTAAGACCATTCTGCATGTGGCAATCCCTGCACCTGTACAACTGTGAGCATCAGTAGAGGAGATAATAGAGGATTGCATGCCCTTTCCACATTTTAACTCTTTGACTCCCGCACACTATTCACAAACTGCAAAAACTTAACCCTTTGACTTCCTAACCCTATCCACCAGCTTCCTTCAGGAAAGAAGTTGGTGGATAGGGTGAGAGAGTCATAGGGTTAAATTTTTGTTGTGCTAGCACAGTTGACAATGCAGGATGCTGATGGACAAGGCTTCGGGAGTCAAAGGTTAAAGTTACTTAGTGCTGGACAGACATAACAGGCAAGCGGAAACAACGAAGGACTCAACCATCGGCTATGACAAAGCCCTGTGATGAGGTAGAAGTCTAGACACGACAGACAGAGGATGCTGCTGGAAGTCTGTAACTTTTGACTATGCATGTAGGCGGTCATGGGATAATGGTCGTCCACCATATTACCCGACTGCTTGCATAGATGCTCCTTTAAGGAGAATTGAAGCTAGGACACCATGACCAGGGAAGACAACTCACACCTCACCTCACCTCTTTCCCTTGCTGGGATCGGTGGTAGGAGCCGTGCTCGACGCCACTAGTTTTCTCCAGGTCACATGATTGAGACATCTGTGGGCAATCTCCTGTATCCCCAGACCACAGACTTCAGCAATGTAGCCCTAGCAGGACCATTGATATCAAATCTGTTTTTTGTGTTTCTGATCGCATGGCCTACATATTTCAGCTTTCTTTTGTTGATCTCTGTTAGCAGTTGGTGCTTAACACTCAATTCCTTTAACATGCTACCGTTTGTTCTTCTGTCTGTCCGTTTGACTCTTGAGAAGTAGTTGATAGAGCCACATTTCTGCTGCATTGATTTTATTTTCTTCATCTTGTGATAGTGGGGAAGACCATGTAAGGAATACAAAAGGATACCCTGAAGGCCAGTCTCATCAACTGTCGTATTAACACCACCAAGTGGGAAGACACTGCTTCCTAAAGAATAAGCTGGTAGCAGCATTGCATGCAAGACACAATCACATTTGAACTGCATTGAACTTCTGCTATGCAGCACAAGAAGGCCTAGTGAAAGCAGAACCCAGGGCCACAGAATTCCTTCCCATGAAGTGCTTTCAGAAGAACGTGCATCTTCAAAATTGGTCTTGAATTCCACATGAAGACCCATCCAAGCGGTGAAAGGCTGTAGTACTACTTACCTGTTAGATTGACAGGATAGTCTGTCATTTTGTGTGTGTGTGTGTGTGTGTGTGTGTGTGTGTGTGTGTGTGCGCGCGCGTGCGTGTACACTCGCTAATTTTGTCCAATATGTCTATTTGTGTGTGTGTTAGGGATTTCTGGTCAAACAATTAGTAGGACATGCTAAACAATATGCAGTTGCTCAATGATTCCAGTGGAAAGACTTCATGCTGACTTTTTTTACAGTTTGACTCATGGCTTCATGACGGACACAAAGCGAGTGTCAGCAACATCCCTCTTCTTTGAGTCTATGCCCTACAGGCTGGATGTGAGTATCTCTCATTTGGTAGGCTTTGTGTAGCATTAACTCAAGTCGCAGTCTTCCGGGTCATTCCGACCACTCAAGTTGCGCGATTTTTGGCACAGTTAAAAAAAAAAAAGAAAAACAGCCAAATAACTTAGACAAACAAAGTAAAGTGATACCGAAAGACCAGGATTAGATCTTCAGAAATAATCTTACCTTATTTATGGTATTCTATATACTTGTAAGTGATGAGGTATCCAAATAGGTATCCAAAGGGGGGTAAATTTTTTTTTTTTTTTTTGATCGATATAAACACACACTGTGAAACAGTTTTAGATGAAGTCTACTGTTGTCTTTGTTTCACATTGCCACAAACGTTCTAAGGGAAGTAACTGCTGTACATACCTTAGTTTCGGTTCCCAGTGAGTTTTCCCTATAACTGACACTTCTGACGTTAAAAAAAAAACACCAATGTCCACCGTCGATAAATCGACGTCACGTCTCCAACCAGTAAAGGAAAATGACGCCGATTTTTTACTGGCACAATGCGTTTGAGTTAATGATTTATTATAAGGTTTCATTTTGTTCCATGTTGGGGGAAGGACTGATGTTGAAAAAAGGTTGCAGATACTTATCTGCCTTTATCAATACAACACAGTACCAACATAGATTCAGTATACATGTACTAATACACTGATTGGCTGTTGACTGTTATTACCTTTACAAGGTAAACTGGAGAGAAAAGTAGAAGTAAAGAAACAGTGTTAGTGAGAGATTATCATCTCAACTCAAAGTCAGTATAAATGAGTTCCCATCTGCCAGATTGTAAATACTTATGTTTTTGATCTTTGAAAAAAGAGCCATATTCCATTTTGTGTTTGAATTTAGACTGATTCCTCACTTTGCCATTGTACTGATATGGCAGCAGAAGGGCATCTAGGCATCCTGACCTGGATATGATCCAGTTTTCTTAGAGTGTAAGGAATATTAAAGTCGGAAATACTTTCTGAACAGGGGTTTCTCCTCAGAGGATGTTCTGCTGTCCAGCTCTCCCCAGAGTTACTTGCTCCTGATGTGAAAAAGTAATTGTCACTTTGCCAATGTATAAATTTTAAATGAAAAAGTTAATGTTTCAGTTTCCATTATGTCACAGCGATATCATTATGTCGCAGTGATATTATGTCATAGCAGTATCATTATGTCACAGCGATATGTCGCAGCGATATCATTATGTCACCGTGATGTTATGTCACAGGGATATCATTATGTCAAAGCGATATTATGTCATAGCAATATCATTATGTCACAGCGATATCATTATGTCACAGCAACATCGTTATGTCACAGTGATATTAATTTGTCACAGAGATAATTATGTATCACAGTTGACATTATGTACAGGTACTTGTTATCATTATGTCACAGTGATTATTATGTCACAGTGGTATCATTATGTCACATGACAGCATTATCCATGTCCACAGTGATTATTATGCACGAAGTGATATCATTATGTCACAGTGATACCATTATGTCACAGTGACAGCATTTTATCACAGCGATGTCATTGTCACAGTGATGTCATTATGGCACAGTGATATTATGTCACAGTAATATTATGTCACAGTGATATTATGTCACAGTAATATTATGTCACAGTGATCCATTATGTCACAGCGATACCATTATGTCACAATGACAGCAATTTTATCACAGCGATGTCATTGTCACAGTGATATTGTCACAGTGATGTCATTATGGCACAGTGATATTATGTCACAGTAATATTAATGTCACAGTGATATCATTATGTCACAGCGATACCATTATGTCACAATGACAGCATTTTATGATATTTTTATCACAGCGATGTCATTGTCACAGTGATGTCATTATGGCACAGTGACATTATGTCACAGTAATATTATGTCACAGCAATATCATTATGTCACAGCGATATCATTATGTCACAGCGATACCATTATGTTACAATGACAGCATTTTATCACAGCGATGTTATTGTCACAGTGATATCATTGTCACAGTGATGTCAGTATGTCACAGTGATATTATGTCACAGCAATATCATTATGTCACAGCAATATCATTATGTCACAGCAATATCATTATGTCACAGTGATATCATTATGTCACAGTGATATCATTATGTCAGCGATATCATTATGTCACAGTGATATCAATTTGTTACAGCCCATTAAAGGCCGAATTGATTATGCCAAGCTGCGTGAGACGGCCGTACTGTTCCGTCCTCGCCTCATCATTGCTGGCACCACTGCGTACTCCAGACTGCTGGACTACAAAGCTTACAGGGAGGTCAGTGTGTGTGTGTGTGTGTGTGTGTGTGTGTGTGTGTGTATGTGTGTGTGTGTGTGTGTGTGTGTGTGTGTGTGTGTTGTGGTGTGTGGGTGTGTGTTATGTGTGTGTTTGGTGTGTGTGTGTGTATGTGTGTGTATGTGTGTGTTTGTGTGTGTGTGTGTGTGTGTGTGTGTGTGTGTGTGTGCGTGTCATTGGTTGTGTGTGTGTGTGTGTGTGTGTGTGTGTGTGTGTGTGTGTGTGTGTGTGTGTGTGTGAATGTGTGTGCGTGGGCGCACGCACGCGTGCGTGTGTATGTATATGTGTGTGTGTGTGTGTGTGTGTGTGTGTGTGTGTGTGTGTGTGTGTGTGTGTGTGTGTGTGTGTGTGTGTGTGTGTGTTGTGTGTGTGCGCGCGCGCGCGCATCGTTGCTTGTGTGTGGTGTGTGTATAAATGTTTGTTGTGGATTGTGTGTATGGGTTGTATGATGTGTTTGTGTGTGTGTGATTGTGTGTGTGATTGTGTGTGTGTGTGTGTGTGTGTGTGTGGTGTGTGTGTGTGTGTGTGTGTGTGTGTGTATGAATAGATAAATATGACTGTGCGACAGCTGCCTGTGACAGAATGAAAATGAAAGTGATATCACATCTGTGGTGAAGTGAAAATATTCATTATGCATTTTATGACATCTGTGGTGAAGTGAAAATATTCATTATACATTTTATCACATCTGTGGTGAAGTGAAAATATTCATTATACATTTTATCACATCTGTGGTGAAGTGAAAATATTTATTATACATTTTATTACATCTGTGATGAAGTGAAAATATTCATTATACATTTTATGACATCTGTGGTGAAGTGAAAATATTCATTATACATTTTATGACATCTGTGATGAAGTGAAAATATTCATTATACATTTTATGACATCTGTGGTGAAGTGAAAATATTCATTATACATTTTTCACATCTGTGGTGAAGTGAAAATATTCATTATACATTTTATCACATCTGTGGTGAAGTGAAAATATTCATTATATATTTTATCAGATCTGTGATGAAATGAAAATATTCATGATAATTTATCAGGTCTGTGATGTGGTGAAAATTTTCATGATACATTTTATCAGGTCTTTGATGAAGTGAAAGTATATAGTGTGCATGTAAATGGATTTATGAAAAACTGAAAGTGGCAGTGATGTGTTTTAACAAATCTTATGAAACAGAAGCAGTTATTGTATGCATGTAAAAGATCTGTGACGCAAGTTATTATATGTGACCCATTCTCACAAAACGGGGCCATTGGTCATTTTTAAGGGTATAAAGATTCTGATATCACTGAAAAGTAGAAGAAATGCTCTTTCTAGTGGTGTTTGGATCGAATCTCTGTAATTAATAGTGCCCTTGTTACAGCTGTTCAAATGGAATCAGCAAAGAAGTGGCATTTTTTGAAAATTGAATTTAAAGGTATGCATTAAATTTTCCAGCTCTTTCCTGAGCAATTATTATTACACCTTTCTCAAAAAATCAGAACTTGCAGACACAGTTGATGAACACAGAGCATATAAAAATTGAAGGCCCTGTACAGTTTGATTGCTGTAAACACAGTGTGAAAACTTTAATTTTTGTGTATTAAAGTGGTTTGTTTTTTAAAATAACATTAACATCTCTCTTGGTCAGATTTTACTTTGAACTCTCACTCTCTAAGGTTATGAGATATACTGTGATAAGTATAGGGTGATTAAATCTCACCTGTCTCACCTATATATATGTATATATTATATGTATATATATATATATGTATATATATATATGTAACAAAAATCTCAAAATGAACTGGGTGGACCCTCAGTATTTTTTCTGGACTGTTGATTGGCTTGGTCCCAGTGACTTTAATCACCTTTTGTGAGAGCAGCATTACATATAACATAAGAAAGAAAGCTGTAATTGTGTTTGTTAGAACAGGGCTGTAAATCCAGATGTTGTATTTTTTTTGACGTTCCATGTCTTTTTGGTTGGCACCCCCATTGGCTTAAATCAGGCTGCTGGTGGAATAAAACTGATGATGTGGTCTCGTAACAGATTTGTGACGCCCCACCATCAGTTTCATTCATTCCTTTAACCCTCTGACTCCCACACCCTGTCCACCAGCAAAGCAAAAACGTAACCATTTTATTCCCTCACCCTATCCACCAGTTTCATACAGGAAGATGGATCACCTCACCTCACCTCTCTCCCTCGCAGGGATCGGTGGTAGGAACCACGTTCGATGTCGCAAGTCGTCTCCAGGTCACACGATTAAGACATTTGTTGGCGACCTCTCGGATCCCCAGACCACAGACTTCAGTGATGTTATCGAAATAGGAGGTGTGCTATTGTTTAGGGTGAAGGAATCAAAGAGCTAAGTTTTTGCAGTTGGTGGATAGGGTGCGGGAGTCACAGTTTAAATTCAGGCTGCTGGCATAATAAATTGATGATGTGGTGTGAAACAGGTTTGTGATGAAGTGAAAGCGGTGATGCTGGCGGACATGTCCCATATCTCAGGGCTGGTGGCTGGTAACGTCATTCCCTCCCCCTTTGACTACGCTGATGTTGTCTCCTCCACCACACACAAAACACTGAGGGGGCCCAGGTAAAGCAAACATACAAACGCACACATACACACACTGTGGCACACATACATATACACACACACACCAGACATACACACACACACACCCACCAGACGTGCACACACACACATACATACATAAACACACACGCATGCACGCACCGCGCGCGCGCGCGCGCCACACACACACACACACACACACACACACACACACACACACACACACACACACACACACACACACACACACACACACACACACACGCATGCGCGCGCACGCACACACACACACGCACGCACGCACGCACGCACGCACGCACACACACACACAAGGATGGACATACATGCACATGCACAAACACACACTCACATACACACACTCTCTCTCTCTCTGTCTCTCTCTCTCACACACACACACATACACACACACACACACACACACATACATACACACACACACACACAAACACACACACACATACAAGGATGGGCATGCATACACACACACACAAACACACACACACTCTGTCTGTCTGTCTGTGTCTCTGTCTGTGTCTCTGTCTCTCTCTCTCTCTCTCTCTCTCTCTGTCTCTCTCACACACACACACACACACACACACACTCAAAAGGATGGGCATGCATACACACACACACAAACACACACTCTGTCTGTCTGTCTGTCTATCTGTCTGTCTGTCTGTCTGTCTGTCTATCTGTCTGTCTGTCTGTCTGTCTGTCTGGTCTGTCTCTCTCTCACACACACACACACACACACAAGGATGGGCATGCACACATACACACACACACACACACACACACACACACACACACACACACACACACACACACAACACACACAAACACACACACACACACACACACACAAAACACACACACACACACACACACAACACACACACACACACACTCACATATATAATTAACATGTATACATAAGCACAAGCCCGCACACATGTACATGCACACACACATGTACATTCACATACCATCATATGTATGAACACAGAAAGAATAAATTCTTTTACATGGGTTCAGTGTGTTGTGGCTATGACTATGAGTGCATCATCCATCATGGTCACTTTTATCTTCATGAAATACACATGGACAAAATGAGGGTCAGTAGACATCAGACAGTCCAGGGTGATCGTCCCAAACCCAGCACATCCACAGGTGGTGGACATTGGGATGGCCCCCAGATATGAGGGTTAGGTGCAAATAAGTTGCAGACCAAACGCCAGCGGTCGTAGACAGAAAGCTAGGGCAAGCAGATGGTGATGCTACGCTGTTAAAAAGGCTTCATAACCCAATGATAGGCACATCAACACCTCTTACCCTTGCTGCTTCATGAGTTGGAGCTGAATGTGTAAGGTCTGAATCTAAGCGAAGTGCAACCCTAAGGACAAACAGCACCGTGTAGAAGGCAGTGGTAGACCACTATGTCCGAACTCACTACTGAAAACCGCAAAGGATGGCTGACAATCAACAGAACCGTCAACATAGTTCTGAGCTTTCTGAGAGCCCCAGGGGAGGACAGAACTCTGAATGTGTGTAATTATTTGTTCTGTGTGTATGTGTTCATGTGAGAAAGTTTTGTTATAAAAAAGTATTATGTGTTCACGTGTGAAAGTTTTGTTATAAAAAGTATTATGTGTTCATGTGAGAAAGTTTTGTTATAAAAAAGTATTATGTGTTCATGTGTGAAAGTTTTGTTATAAAAAGTATGTGTTCATGTGTGAAAGTTTTGTTATAAAAAGTATTTATGTGTTCATGTGTGAAAGTTTTGTTATGAAAAGTATTATGTGCTCATGTGTGAATGTTTTGTTATGAAATGTGTAAGTAGCTACACAGTAATCATCATGATTTCAGAAGTTTTAAAGTCATATGGCCTTGTTAACAGTGTTTGATATGAATAATGTATTTTAAGAGCGGCCTGGAGGGAGATGGTGGTGTGTAAGTGTGCAGCGGCCAACACCAAAGCCAGTGATGCTGACAGGTGAGACAGATGAGAGCGTATTTTAATTTTGAGTTCTCATTCATGTACTTGTATATCTGTTTATTGTGTGAGGGCTTGTTTTCAGGGCTGGCATCATATTTTACCGCAAGGGACTGAAATCTGTGGACCCCAAAACAGGCAAGGAGATTATGTATGACTTTGAAAAGAAGATCAACAACGCCATCTTCCCTGCTTTACAAGGAGGACCCCACGAACATCAGATCGCTGCCATCGCTGTTGCACTCAAAGAGGTAAAAAGCGGGAAGGAAGGGTGAGAGAGGAGTGTATGTGATGATGATGATGATGATGATGATGATGATGATGATATCTCATCATCATCATCATCATCATCATCATCATCATCATCATCATCATCATCATCATGTGCCCTACCATGTGGCATTGGCGATTATGGCCCTCCATACGAATCTATCCCTTGTCACGGTGAGTACATCTCCCACCCGCTTTGTCCTCAGCCACCCTGCAAGTCCGTTCAGTATTTTCTCCTTGGGTCTACCTTGTGCTGTCTTACCCTCCAGCTTTCCTGTTGTGACCAGGTGCTCTAATTTCTCTTTCCTCATAAAATGTCCTGTAACTGTTGCTTGTCTTTTCTTAATCTTCTTTATTAATGATCTTCTTGTGTCTGCCTCCTTCAAGACTGTCTCCAAATTTATCTGAGGATAGGGTTATTTTGCCCTTTCCTCTCCTGTTTCTTCTTTGCCACATTTACCTTTTCTTTTTCTTCGTTTTTTTTATTTTGATCTGTTTGTACTTCAAATTAGAGTTGTCTTTCCACATTTTACTTTCTTTCAGAGATTAGACTGTTTCTCAAGTTCAACTTCTATCCTTTGATGACATAGAAGTTGAAACGCCCGACTATCTGTTTTGTAGCTTACCATTTTGTGCTTACGTTTGCTTCATGCTTTGAGTACAGTGTCCTTTCTCAATGTCCTTATGTAGAAAACAAAAGGGACATTGTTTCGTATCAAACAGAGAGACGTGCATGTCTGTGTCTGTGACAGAACCATGTTTATAGGATTATCTCAGCTCTTTCTGGATAGGTCTTTAACTAAATTTGGGATGTGGCTGTGGATTTTTAAGGAGTCATAAATGGATAAGTCATGGTGCTAAGATCAAAGACACATGGCCTAAAATCAGTTTTTTTTTGTTTAAAGTGTATGAACAGCCTTTTCTTAGGAATTGCTGGTGATATTTACATTGTGTTTTCACACTTGTGGTTGTCTACCGTTGTCCTTGCTTCATTTGCTAAACAATTACAGATTATTTGTAACAAAAGAAATGTGATTTTGCAGTTAACATGCAGTCATGCACAAACAGCTCTGTATCTTATCACCAAAATAAACCTTTACTCAGAAAGAAAGGAAGTGCACATTACATGTATATGTGGGTAGTGAAACATGAAAGTAGTGTGCAGAGATCATGTGTATGCATGAACATTATGCATGGTTAAACAGAAATGCCATTGTCTCAGCAAAGTCAAAGATGCTGTTCCATGGATTCAGTTTTAGCTTGAGACTTATGACTCATCATTATGTGCCATGCCACATGGCATTGGCAGTCATGGCCCTCCACACGAATCTGTCTCTTGCTGCTACAGGTATATCTCTTGCCGCTACAGGTATATTTCTTGTCGCTACAGGTATATTTCTTGTCGCTTCAGGTATGTCTTGTTGCTACAGGTAAATCTCATGCTGCTACAGGTATATCTCTTGTCGTTACAGGTATATCTCTTCAGGTATATCTCTTGTCACTACAGGTATATCTCTTGTCGCTACAGATATATATCTTGTCGCTACAGGTATATCTCTTGTCACTACAGGTAAATCTCATGCTGCTACAGGTATATCTCTTGTCACTACAGGTATATCTCTTCAGGTATATCTCTTGTCACTACAGGTATATCTCTTGTCACTACAGGTATATATCTTGTCACTACAGGTATATCTCTTGTCGCTACAGGTATATCTCTTGTCGCTACAGGTATATCTCTTGTCGCTACAGGTATATCTCGTCGCTACAGGTATATCGCTTGTCGCTGCAGGTATATCGCTTGTCGCTGCAGGTATATCGCTTGTCGCTACAGGTATATCTCTTGTTGCTGCAGGTATATCTCTTGTCGCTACAGGTATATCTCTTGTTGCTGCAGGTATATCTCTTGTGGCTGCAGGTATCTCACTTGTGGCTGCAGGTATATCTCTTGTCGCTACAGGTATATCTCTTGTCACTACAGGCATATCTTTTGTCGCTTCAGGTATATCTTTTGTCGCTTCAGGTATATCTGTTGTCGCTACAGGTATATCTCTTGTCGCTTCAGGTATATCTCTTATCGCTACAGGTATATCTCTTGTTGCTACAGGTATATCTCTTGTCGCTACAGGTATATCTCTTGTTGCTACAGGTATATCTCTTGTTGCTACAGGTATATCTCTTGTCGCTGCAGGTATATATCTTGTAGCTGCAGGTATATCTCTTGTCGCTACAGGTATATCTCTTGTCGCTGCAGGTATATCTCTTGTCGCTGCAGGTATATCTCTTGTCGCTACAGGTATATTTCCTACCCTTTCTGTCCCCATCCACTCTGCAAAAATGTTAACTGTTTTCTCCTCGGGTCTACATGATGCTCTTTTTTTCTCTAGCTTTCCTGTTGTGACTAGGTGCTCAAATTTCTCCAGTCTCATAAATGCCCAATAAATGTTGCTTGTCTTTACCCAGTGACTACAGACCATAATCTGTGAAAATCAGCTTACCATTTTCTTTAAGTGTTGCACTCAGGATGCAAAGGTAATGGGACAAAATATCCTGGTTTAATAAAGTTAAGAGGAAACAGTGTTCGGACAGAACAAATAATATTAGGCCGTACTGACACACTCTCTGTGGTCACCAAAGCATGAAAAAGCATGATATGAGCATCGCCAGCCAGGAACTTTTAAAGAACATATTTATTCTGTGTTAACCTGTCTTAAATGTTTCTTAAAATTGTCTGCTGCTTATTGAAGACCTAGAGACTGAAATGTGTCTCCGTTTGTTTGGTAATGTCTTTTGTGTGTGTGTGTGTGTGTGTGTGTGCGTGTGCGTGTGTGCGTGCGTGTGTGCGTGCATGTGTGCGTGCGTGCATGCGTGTGGTGTGTGTGTCTGTGTGTGTGTGTGTGTGTGTGTGTGTGTGTTGTGTGTGTGTGGTGTGTGTGTGTGTGTGTTGTTTGTGTGTTTTTGTGTGTGTGTGTGTTTGTTTTTGTGTGTTTGTGTGTGTTTGTGTGTGTGTTTTTGTGTGTGTGTGTGTTTCTTTGTGTGTGTGTTTGTATGTGTGTTTGTGTGTGTGTGTGTGTGTGTGTGTGTGTGTGTGCTTGTGCTTGTTCACAGACTGATGAAGATATTGTTTTATTAAGTTGGTGTTCTGCCGGCAGGTTTTTTTTGTTTTTTTGTTTTGTTTTTTTTAATCATGAAACATTAGATGGAAGTTTCCAAACTTGACAGTTGCTGGGAATCTTGTCTCATCATCATCATGTGCATTGCTTCATGGCATTGTCGATCATGGCCCTCGTATGAATCTTTTGTTGCTTCAAATGTATTTCCTACCCTTTAGGTCCCCATCCACTCTGCAAAACATTGCGTACATCAATCACTGCTGTTGGCGTTGTGTCTCATCGTGTGTTGTGTTGTTATTCCCCAGGCCACAACACCAGAGTACAAGGAATACCAGCAACAGGTACTGAAGAACGCCAAGGCCATGTGTGACGCGCTCATCAAGCGTGGATACAAGGTGGTCTCTGGTGCGTGACAGATTGATTGTAATATACTGGTAACTCGTAATTCCAAGTGAAGTGTATTATATGCAGTTTATTGATTGTAATATACTGGTAACTCATAATTCCTAGTGAAGTGTATTATATGCAGTTTATTGATTGTAATATACTGGTAACTCATAATACCAGATAAAGTGTATTATATGCAGTTTATTGTAATATACTGGTAACTCATAATACCAGATAAAGTGTATTATATGCAGTTTATTGTAATATACTGGTAACTCATAATACCAGATAAAGTGTATTATATGCAGTTTATTGATTGTAATATACTGGTTGAAGCAGCCGAGATGTGGTTTCTAAGAAGGATGTTGAGAGTTCCATGGACAGCAAAGAAAACAAACGAGACAGTCTTGATGGAGGCAGACACAAGTAGATCATTCATAAGCAAGATTAGGAAAAGACAGGCAATATTTATAGGCCATTTTATGAGGAAAAGGGGATTGGAACACCTGATCACAACAGGAAAGCTGGAGGGAAAGAGAGCACAGGGTAGACCCAGGGAGAAGATGCTAGACGAACCTGCAGAGTGGCTGGGAACAAGGAGGGTGGAAGAGATGCTTCAGGCAACAAGAGATAGAGACAGATGGAAGTCCATAATTGCCAACGCCATGCGGCAAGGGACCTGATGATGATGATGAATATACTGGTAACATAATTCCAAGTGAAATGTATTATATGCAGTTTGTAAACAAGGTAACTAATGACTTAGTCCAAATGTGTCATGCAGTGAATGGATAAATGTGTCATGCAGTGAATGGATAGTCCCCCTTTGCTTACTGAAATGGCTAGTGTGTGGTGTCAGGAGCTTGGGAGGTCATTGTTGGGAGAATGGAGAGGTATTTCTTGTTAACCGCCATTCATAACTGCTATAAACCCAGGCAAGATGTACTACATACATAACTCTTATAGAACCAGGCAGGGTGTGATATATTCATAACTGCTATAAACTCGGGCAAGATGGAATATATTCACAACTCCAGTAAACCCAGACAAGGTGTAATATATTCACAACTTTTGTAAACCAAAACAAGGTGTAATATATTCACAACTCCAGTAAACCCAGACAAGGTGTAATATATTCACAACTTTTGTAAACCAAAACAAGGTGTAACATATTCACAACTCTTGTAAACCCAGACAAGGTGTAATATATTCACAACTCTTGTAAACCCAGACAAGGTGTAATATATTCACAACTCCTGTAAACCCAGACAAGGTGTAATATATTCACAACTCCTGTAAACCCAGACAAGGTGTAATATATTCACAACTCCTGTAAACCCAGACAAGGGTGTAATATATTACACAACTCCTGTAAACCCAGACAAGGTGTAATATATTCACAACTCTTGTAAACCCAGACAAGGAGTAATATATTCACAACTCCTGTAAACCCAGACAAGGTGTAATATATTCACCATTCCAGTAAACCCAGACAAGGTGTAATATATTCACCATTCCAGTAAACCCAGACAAGGTGTAATATATTCACAACTCTTGTAAATCCATGCAAGATGTCATATACTCATAAATGCAAAGTGTAGCATACTCATAAATGAAAGTATAACATTCATAAATGCAGAGTATAACATACTCAAATGCAGACAGTGTTACATACTCATAAATGCAGACAAAATGTAGCATACTCATAAATGCAAAGTATAATATACTCATAAATGCAGACAAAGTGTAATATATTCATAAATGCAAAATGTAACATACTCATAAATGCAAAGTGTAACATTCTCATAAATGCAAAGTGTAACATTCTCATAAATCCAAAGTGTAATATACTCATAAATGCAAAGTGTAACATACTCATAAATGCAAAGTGTAACATGTAAATGCAAAGTGTAATGTACTCATAAATGCAGGTAAGATGTAACATACTCATAGATGCAAAGTGTAACATACTCATAAATCCAAAGTGTTATGTACTCATAAGTGGAAAGTGTAATATACTTATAAATGCAAAGTGTAACATAAATGCAGACAAAGTGCAATGTACTCATAAATGCAGACAGAATGTAACATACTCATAAATGCAGACAGAATGCAACATACTCATAAATGCAGACAAAATGTAACATACTCATAAATGCAGACAGAATGCAACATACTCATAAATGCAGACAAAATGTAACATACTCATAAATGCAGACAAAAATGTAACATACTCATAAATGCAGACAAAATGTAACGTACTCATAAATGCAGACAAAATGTAACATACTCAAGTCCAGACAAAGAACTGTAGATCTGCATGGACAGGCTGCTGGTGTCCGGGACTAGATTATATTGCTAAATCAGAAAGAAAGTGAGAGAGTGAGAGAGAGAGAGTTGGTATGTGATTCGCCTGAACACACTCATCACTTACAAATCCAGGCATAGTGTAATATACTCAAGAGTATTTATAAAATTAGGTTTGGCATCGTTTGATGATCAAGTTTCTGATGTTTATGATTTGGAAAACAAGGTTTTGATAATGTTTTGAAAAATAGTGGCTGCTTGAAAACATCTTTGGATGTGAGTTTGTTTTGTTTGTTTGTTTTGTTTGTTTGTTTGTTTTTTAATTCCTATTCGAGTGTGTTTAGGAGAATCACATACACATTCTCTCTCACTCTTTCATATCCTTTCTGTCTCAACAACATGATGTAGACTGTTATATTTGAAATGCATTAAGATGATATGCAAATGTGTTTCTGTACATGCATTTGTGTCAGATATTTATATAGGCAGCCTTTTCATCATTTACTGCCGTTTCCCTCCCATCTTGTGTGTACTTAACACATTTCGTACTGCGTCATGAGATCCTCGTGACTCAGCTTTCTCTCTCTGTGGACCGCATCATGAGGATTTCGTGCCCTGAACCATCGTTTCAGTTTCGAGTATATGAAAAGAAAATGACCGCATTGCTGACGTGAATCCTTTTCCAGCAAAGGGAGTATACTTTTGTCATTTCCTTTCTGCGTTTACATGACGTTTGAAGTGACAAAAATGGCAAGATATACCTTGTTTTCTGACAATACCCCCTCCGACCTTTCTCTCTCCTAACATTGCTTGGTCAATAGTTAGTACAGTGAGCTATTTTCTTGGTAGGAAAAGGGTTAATGCCTCCTTTCTTCTTTTTATTTTTTGTTTGTAATTTATGTCTAATTCATGTTTTTCATTCTTTTTTTGCAATTAATTTGCTTAGCTTTAAATAATACATTTCACTTTTATGTCTTTATGCTTATGTTATATTGTAGATTAGAAATTACTAGCTGCAAGACTGGTCCAGTGAGACCAGTTGCTACCATCCTTGAGTAATACAGTGTTCAGAAGTTAAGTTTCAATTCTCTCTGCTACTGATTCTCCATATTCAGAAAACTGACGGTCCTACTGTCTGCTATAGGTGGCACAGACAACCACCTGGTGCTGGTGGACCTGCGGCCCCATGGGACAGACGGTGCCCGTGTAGAACGCGTGCTGGAACTGTGTTACATCACTGTCAACAAGAACACCTGTGCTGGGGATAAGAGCGCCATGACACCTGGTGGTTTACGACTTGGTAAGTGGGGATTTTGGGAATTGGATAGTGAGGTGTTAGACCAGCCAGGGTAAGTATGAATAAGAAAGTGTTAATATGTGTATACGGGACAGGTATGTTGATAAAGTTTTATGTAAAGGGTATTGTATAATAAAGTTTTATGTAAAGGGTATGTGTATAATAAAGTTTTATGTACTTTTTCTTAGGATTGGTAATTGGGTACACGTGTTGAGTGCACTTTTGGCTTTAGGGAAATGTG
>JAPXFY010000030.1:14641630-14666630 GCA_030674185.1 Monoplex corrugatus | reverse complement strand
TTAAGGATGTCGTCTGTTAGATTGTTGTCAATTGTCGTATTGTCATAAGTTAAGGATGTCGTCTGTTAGATTGTTGTCAGTTGTCTGTCAAAACTATCATCTGTTAAGGATGTCATGTGTCACAAGTTAAGGATGTCGTCTGTTAGATTGTTGTCAATTGTCGTATTGTCATAAGTTAAGGATGTCGTCTGTTAGATTGTTGTCAATTGTCGTATTGTCATAAGTTAAGGATGTCGTCTGTTAGATTGTTGTCAATTGTCGTATTGTCATAAGTTAAGAATGTCGTCTGTTAAGATTGTTGTCAGTTGTCTGTCAAAACTATCATCCGTTAAGGATATCATGTGTCACAAGTTAAGGATGTCATCTGTTAGATTGCTGTCACTTGTTTGTCAAAATTATCATCCGTTAAAGATGTCATGTATTGTCATAAGTTAAGGATGTCGTCTGTTAGATTGCTGTCACTTGTCTGTCAAAACTATCATCCGTTAAGGATGTCATGTATTGTCATAAGTTAAGGATGTTGTCTGTTAGACTGTTGTCTTTTGTTTGTCAAAACTATCATCCGTTAAAGATGTCATGTGTCACAAGTTAAGGATGTCGTCTGTTAGATTGCTGTCACTTGTCTGTCAAAACTATCATCCGTTAAGGATGTCATGTATTGTCATAAGTTAAGGATGTTGTCTGTTAGACTGTTGTCTCTTGTTTGTCAAAACTATCATCCGTTAAAGATGTCATGTGTAACAAGTTAAGGATGTCGTCTGTTAGATTGCTGTCAGTTGTCTGTCAAAACTGTCATCCATTAAAGATGTCATGTATTGTCTTAAGTTAAGGATGTTGTCTGTTAGACTGTTGTCTCTTGTTTGTCAAAACTATCATCCGTTAAAGATGTCATGTATTAATTGTCATCGGTTTTAAGGATGTTATCTGTCAAAGGTGTTGCTGGTCATCTGTCAAAGGTGTTCTCTTTTAAGCGTTTGTCTATCGAGATTCTCCTTTATATAGGGG
Organism: Monoplex corrugatus; assembly: GCA_030674185.1. Taxonomy (NCBI): domain Eukaryota; kingdom Metazoa; phylum Mollusca; class Gastropoda; order Littorinimorpha; family Ranellidae; genus Monoplex; species Monoplex corrugatus. Next base: position 14,665,625 of record JAPXFY010000030.1, on the reverse strand, counting down.
TGACATTTGCAGATCACTGTAATGCAAGAATTGCTTGACTCTGTGTGTTTCATCTTGTTGAAGATCTGTTCAGATTGATGTTTTTGGAAGTCTTTTTCTATATCTTTGGATGGAGGCTTTTGGAAGAATTTTCTGTACATACCTATTTTGCTAAAATCGAAATTATGTTACTCAAGAGGCTTGACCAACAGCTGAACATTTATCAGTATTTTACATGGGGGCTTCTGTGCAAAGAAATCTGTTGAGTGCATTTACTTTTTGTAAATCAAGATGATAAAAGGTAATTATTGTCTCCAGTCTGTGAGTTTTGGACCATGTCATTTTTCCTGACCTGATTTTGAACTTAAGTGTGATTTGGTGTTCTTGGATAAGACTTTAGAAAGTTGTTTTTCATTTAATTCAAACTCAAACGGCATTGAGCTTATTTCTTGTTGTATTCTGATTAGTGGACTACAGTCAGTCACGTCTTCATTTTTTATCTGTCCATTATTCTCCTATGAATTTGTATAAATGATGATAATTGAACTTGTAATAACAGTATTTTTGTAGTAATAATCAGATTTATGAGATTAGTAGTCATATAGTAATAACAACATTGATAGCAGCAGCAAAAAACAAAACCTGTGATTGACAGATAGGAGAGGTTTTGTATGGCAAAGCTACTGCTACTGGCAGCAATAAATTAAAGCTGTCATTGACAAATCGGAGAGATTTTGTATGGCTAACCTACTGCTACTGCTATATAACATCTTTAACAAAGAGGATAGGTTTTGTCTCCTTATTTCATGCTGAAAATACATTTCTGTTCCTGATTGGTTGGTACCGTGTGGGGTTGACAATTATTAAGACACAAGTTATTTTGCCGTATACCGTATAATTTTTTTTTTTTATATCTAATTGAACTTTGTGCCTAAGAGGTCATACATATATATATTGATTGGTTGTGTTGACTGGTTCAGAAAAAAAAAAAAGCTGAATGAAAAGGGTGATAGACTTCAGCTCCACAAGAGTAGAAAGCATGATTATATCTGTGGTCAAACCACAGACATGGATAAGGAGACAGGCAACCAGCTCTTTTGACCTCTGATGATACGGCTGGTTGCGAAAGCATTGGGAGCTAGATAACATTTTTGTGTCATTCATCTAACTTCTGTTGAGGTCTGTGGCAAATTTCTGTTAACAGAAAAAACAAAGATGATAAATATACAGCCTGGCATTATTCCAAAGAGTGAAGTAGAATATGAAAGAGATTGGTAAAAAAGCTCTTGTGTTGTTTGATGATATACAAATGATGGTTTCGTCTGTGTGATTAGACAGTGATGCTTCCAGCTGAGGACTCCGTTGAATGTAGAACAGCGTGGTCTGTGGCTGAACAAGGCAGTGGTTGAGTGGTAGCCCTTGGTACAGGTGCTGCACATGAAGGCTGGTGGCTGTGGCTGGGTGGTTGCTGCCACAAGTTGTCTTCTCTCTTTCCTGTCCAGACACAGCTGAGTTCATGTCACAACAGGAAGCTGGAGGGAAAGAGAACACCAGGTACACCCAAGGGGAAAATATTGGACGACAGACTTTTAGGGTGGCTGAGGATAGAGAGGGTGGAAGATGTGCTTGCGGCAACAAGGGATAGATACATATGGAAGGCCATGATCGCCAATGCTATGCGGCAGGGCACACGATGATGATGATGATGAGTGGCGATGTCTGCACGTGCAGCCTATCACAAGGCATAGCGATTTGTAGCTGTCTCTTTTCAAGTGTTCACACTGATATCAGCAGACTTCAGGTCATGATTGTAGATGTCTGTGTATTGCAACAACAGGCCACAACAGTATATCCCTGTGGGCTGCAATACTACAGTGAGCTGTCTGTACAGGATATTTGTTGTGATGCAGCCGTCCTACATGTGATGGATGTGGCCAAGCCAGCGTAGACATTACGGTGTGAAGAAGGCATACATGGAACCTGTAATACAGTGCCAAGAGAGAAGCTCTGATCATCTACATAGAGAAGACCTTGCTGCACTGATAACAGCAAAATTGAATCCTAACAGACAGTAGCTTTGGTGCAAACCACTGCTGGCAGACCCTTCGTCAGAACATCCAGTCATGCACCTAAAGTGGCAATGTACAAGACTGTGTGAGGGTACGGAAAATTCTACAGGCCCACCTCTGGCAATATTGCTCTGCTAATGTACAGTGATGGTGGCAGACCCAAGAAGATCATTCATAAGGAGGATTAGGAAAAGACAGGCAACATTTATAGGCCATTTTATTAGGAAAGGGGAATCAGAGCACTTGGTCACAAGGTTTTGTGCAAGCTCAGGGAGTCTGCAGATAATTGCTGGCAGATTTGGGTGGAGCACATATGGAATTGTCTGAGTCTGATGAATCCGTCTTGAGCAAAATTCCTAAATCCTAAATTCCTAAATCCAGTCTGTGTTATTCTTGATGTTTATGATCAAAACAAGTTAAATCACCATACTTTCTGCTCCTGTATTGTCGACGTCCATTACCCCGTTTTACTGTTTGTTTTTTTTAAACGCAGCTCCCGGCACATTTTTTTTTTATAATTATCAATGAGTTGAAGACCAGAAGTATTATGTCCCGGTGACTTATTGTGATAAGTGAATTAGTATACATAACTGTACATTCCTATAGATCTTCAAACAGCTTATGCTTCACTGTTGTATGACATCCTGTGAGAATGCGTCAGCTTCAGTCGTTGCGAATCCAGTTTTACATAGTCTAGATGTGCGTGCAGTCACCATCTTAAAAGCTTGTAGTGCTTTGGGAATCTCGTAGTTTTCTGGAAATCCCTTGATACTCTGGAAATCCTGCACACTGCTAGAAATCAAAGTTTTGCTGGAAATTATGCTTTTGATATATGCTTAATAGGCCTACTAACTTAAGATTGTTAATTGCATTATCCATTTCAGTCCCTGACCGTTCACCAGTTTCCTGAAGGAGGCTGGTTATTTTATTGAGGAAATTAAAGGGTTAAGACATCTTTGTTGTGAATATTAACCTTCAGTTGCATGTACAGGCCAAATGCCGTGCTGCTTTGTATCAAAATTATGTAATAAACCAGTTTTTCTCTGAGCAAATCAGTTATTTTAATCAAATACTTTTTTTTAATGTTTAGTAACTGGCATTCTGTCAAGTAACCCACTTTTTGTCTATAAACCCGCATTCTAAAATTCTTAGAACCACAAAAAGTTGTCGTCATTAAAAGTAAGTAATAGGAGTTTAGTGGTAATGGAACCTGTGTCTTCATGAATATCTCAATTCTATGCTCCATTGGTCCTTTTGCTTTGTTACTCTGTCTGGACCGTGAGGCCACACATTAATCCAGTATGAATCTCAAAATAAGATTGTCACAAAATAAGATTGTCAAGTCAGAAAGTAATTAGTTTTTCTTAATTCAATTCAGTATTAGCATGAAGACTGTTTCTTGACCTTCATTGAAAACAGTGGAAAATCTTTTCATTTTCATGGCCCATTAAAAGTTTGCACTGGCATGAAATCTTTGATTTCTTAGTGAGACGTAAATGCTTCAACAATAGATAAATAATGGATAGATAATCATGGATGAGTAGAACATGATTTTTTTTCCTGTTTTCCAAGGTTATCAGGAATTTCCATCTTGACTCTCAGCTAAATGCATGACGAGATGACATTTGCAGAAAATCTTAATTATTCTGTGGTCCCCAGGCCAGGAGACAGTTACTTCCCTTGGGTTATGGTGGGCAGGGTTTGGTCTGTAAGGCTGCTGGGCCATAGAAACTCACGCCTCATGCCTCACGTCTCACGCCTCATGCTTCACGCCTCACATTTCATGCACTGGGCCACAGGAGCTCACGCCTTACTGCTCACTCATCTGTTTTGTGTTGACGGTGCCAGAATACAGTGCTGTTTGCTCAGTTGATCAGAGACAATATTTGTGTTTTGTTTCTTTTTCTGAAGATGGATTCTTCCAACGAAGAAGACCGCCTGATTTTGCTCTTGCTCATGAGGAGGAAGCGAAAGAGACAAAGCATTTGGTGCCGAGAACATTTCTTCTTTGAGAATCATGAGGAGAATTCCACCGTACATTCTATCATCTCCTTAACTTTGGGTTCGTTCAGAATCGTCACCAAGTCTTCCCAAACTTGTTTGTGCGGTTTTAAATTTTTTTTTTATCTTTGTCCTTATAGTCAGATACATGCGGATTCCAGAGGTGGGGCCTTGCCCGGACCAACTCGATCAGTTTTTCTTTGTAGTCATCCATCTTGCATGTGAGGAGAATTGAAATGGCCAATGGTAACCAGGAACTTCAACTTCACGCATCGAAAAAAGTGGACAGTCCCACTTCTCCGCTCACGCGTGAACTGTGAACCATGAAGCGTGAATGGAGTTGCATGGCCCTGCGAAAGAGACCTCGTCTGTTCATTTTTGTATTCACGTGTGAGATGTGAAGCATGAGGCGTGAGTCTAGAGGCGTGAGTTTCTATGGCCCAGCAGCCTTATCCTACAAATAGCTGCTCAAAACTGTAAAAACAAAAAACATTGACAAACGTTGATTAGGCTGAGGTTGGAATCCCATGCCATCTCTCCTTATTCTCTGGCTCTCTGATATATTGCTTTTATCAAGTGGGTTTACCTCCAGAGACCTTATGTAGCTATGACATCTGCATTTTACCCCTGAACCTAGGGCTGTTACTGGCTATTCTCAGTAATGCCATTAGAAAGTAGGTTGTGTCCCCTGACGAAAGTACCGTAAACGGCCTGTTAATAAAATATGAAAGCCCCTCTCCATCTCTCTCTGTCTGTCTCTATCAGTCTCTCTGAAGTGTGCAGTGTTTTTTTTGCAGTATTTTTCCTGATAATTATTTCTGTTGTGTTAAATTTGTATAATTTGCTTGACTGAAGTCTTTCTTTTCTTTTTGTATAATTTTGCTTGACTGGTCTTTTTTTTTCCCCCCTGATTATTCAGTTATGTTGTCATGTAGTTTTGTTTGAAGTGGTTTGCTGGTTTGTTGTGTTGCTCTGCAGTCTGTCGGACATCTGTTACCTGTGGGCTTCTTTATCCAGTACACTGCATGAGATTTGGTTAAGCTCTCTCTGTCTTGAAAATTGTTCCATTTACAGTTTACACCCCGTGAGGATTGGTTAGGCTGTTTGTCTTGTATCTGGTTCCATTTTACAATTTATACCTCATGAGGTTTTGTTAGGATGTCTGTCTTGTGTCTGGTTCCATTTTACAATTTATACCCATGAGGATTGGTTACGACCTGTTTGTCTTGTGTGTTGTTTCATTTTACAAATTTTACCCCATGAGGATTGGTTAGGGTCTCTGTCTTGTTATATTGTTTCATTTTACAATTTTGGTTAAGTTGTCTGTCTTGTGTATTGTTTCATTTTACAATTTTGGTTAAGTTCTCTGTCTTGTATGTTGTTTCATTTTACAATTTTGGTTAAGTTGTCTGTCTTGTGTATTGTTTCATTTTACAATTTTGGTTAAGTTCTCTGTCTTGTGTATTGTTTCATTTTACAATTTTGGTTAAGTTCTCTGTCTTGTATGTTGTTTCATTTTACAATTTTGGTTAAGTTCTCTGTCTTGTGTATTGTTTCATTTTACAATTTATACCCCATGAGGTTTGGTTGAGTTCTCTGTTTATTGTTTCATTTTACAATTTTTACCCCATGAGGATTGGTTAGGTCCTGTGTTTGTCTTGTATGTTGTTTCATTTTACAATTTGTACCCCATGAGGTTTGGTTGAGTTCTCTGTTTATTGTTTCATTTTACAATTTGCACCCCATGAGGATTGGTTAGGTCCTGTGTTTGTCTTGTATGTTGTTTCATTTTACAATTCGTACTTTGGAGGATTGGTTAGGATGTTTATGTTGCAGATTGTTTCATTTTACAATTTGTACCCCATGTGGTTTGGTTGAGTTCTCTGTTCATTTTGCATATTGTTTCATTTTACAATTGTTACACATGTGCTTCTTGGCCTGAGTTCAGCTTTTTGTGTTTTATTGTGTGTTAAGCTTTTGAATTGAATAAGCATTGTCAGGTTTTTATAATAATGGTGATGTTTTTTGTCTTGATAAAGTTTTTTCATGTTGCTGTGACAAATGGGTAAAACCCATTAATTCAGCTTAACTGGTATCACAAATGCAAACAGCAATTGATGTTTAATCTATTCAGTGCTTCCGACCGAATATTCGGTCGGAAGAAACGTATGCCTTCAGTGCCACGACCGAATATTTGGTCGGCGACTTTTCTTATTTTTAGCCAGAAAACCCCAACACTTTCAGTGAATTATGAGATATCAACGTAAACTTCATTATTCCCTCTATATATAGGTGCTTATTATGTATGTGTGATGTTTTAAGGTCTTTTCTGCCCGTGTGGTTGAAAATGTGACCCCCTACAGCTGATTACTATTCAGCGAGTGTAAACAATGGCGGACAGACTCGCTTCAACACCAAGCGTCGATCAGACCCAAAAAACAACTTATGCAGCAAAAGAAGTTGCAGAAATCATTACTTGTGGAGCTGATTCTGATTTGCAGTCTGTCGATAAGAGTGAAAATGACGATAATTTGGCGCATGCAGGCGATATTTCGGTGTCGATGTCTGAAGTCAGACTTGACCCAGATAAGAGTCGAAGTGACATTACTAGCACTGGCAGTCGTAAAAACGAAAGTACTGCCGCTCCTGGTGTGTTGTAAAGTATACTGAACAAGAAAATTTGTAGTGGTGTGGGGTTTTTTGGGCGGAATGAAGAGACATGAATTTTTTTTATTTTAAGTCACGACGTTTAAAACTCCGTGGCACAGGCGATTCACCTTTTTATTTACGCTTTGGCAGCAAAAAGGTTAACCCACCTTAGGAAGTACTGCGAATCAAGCATGGTAATGTTACTGCCATAGTTTTCTCAGAAAAAGCACATTTTGTCAACAGTTGAAAGCTGAGGCACCGTTTGTCAGATTATGCAACGGTTTTCGCAGTCTATGTTATGAAAACTTGAAATACTACTTCCAGGACAGGCAAATTACTCAAGTGACGTAACACTTGCCATTGCAAGTTGTCAAAAAATCACGATTTCCTGTAAAAGAATGATGAATGTCAGAAGGGTTCCATTTCGCTGCCTCAGTCATTATACAATTGCTGTACATATTTCAGGGAGAAAGGTGTATTTTGAGAATCACAATTTTTTTTAAAAAAAAGCAACCAAGCAAAAAAAAAAACAAAACAAAAACCCAAAACAAGTAACCCCGGAGTGATGGCAGGGATGGTAAGAGTTGTTGGTGTGGCTTTATTTTGTTTAGATTTATCTTTGATATTGTTTATTCCTTGAAATTTCATCTGTATGTAGAATGCTGTTTTTTTTTTGTTTTTGTTTTTCTTAATGCTCGCCATTGTACAAAGTCATGTATTATTTCTGCAAACCTGTAAATGTGCTTTTTCAGTTAAACAGTAATGTTTGGACGTGTCACAAAGGAAGCAGGGTAGATTTTAACCTGCTTGTAACCAGTGATAGATACAAGGAATGTGTTTTATTATGTGCTTCTGTATCTCGCTTATAAGTTACTCAGCATTATTTGGTTTTGTTTCTTCTGGTGAGATTAAAAGTGAAGAGCATCTTTATTTTCATGAAAGTTATTTTACACATTAGTGTTGTTGATATATATACATATATACACACACACATATACACACATATATCTACACAGGTATAGAAACACATATATCTACACAGGTATAGATATACATATATAGACATAAAAGCATGATGTAAATGAGGTGCTTGTGTGTGTGTGTGTGTGTGTGTGTGTGTGTGTGTGTGTGTGTGTGTGTGTGTGTGTGTGCGCGTGTGTGTGTGTGTACATGGGTGCAACTTTTTCCGTTTGACGACGGAATCCGTTTTTTCAAAAGAGTCGGAAACGGAAATCTGTTTTTTGAAAAAGCTTCAGTGTCGGGGGGGCTATTCCCCCCAGACCCCCGCTACAGGGTGCTGCTGGCCCCTGGCCCCCTTTCAGTTTTTTGACTTTTTCTAGGTTGCACCCTTGTATATATATATATATATATATATATATATATATATATATATATATTTATATATGTATGTATGTATGTGTGGCTCTGTGTGTATGTGTGCTTGTGAACATGCTGGTTTACCTGAGTGTGTGGTGGTGGTCTTTGATTTAATGTCTATTCACTAAAGTGATTTTAGACAAGAACAAAAAAAAAAAAAAAGAAAAAGATACATGAGGAGAAAAGAGGAAACTTGGAAATGGTTAATCTTCAGAAAAAAGAAATGAACCAGAAAATCAACTATGCGGAAGACGAGAAAGAAAAATTCAGAAGTGACGTTATCATAATTAACAATTGAAACAGCAAAATTGGCTAACCATAACATTGAACATGAGAAGTAAAGATAATTCGCTATAGAACTTTTTGACAGGCTAACAAAAGATTCATAAGTTAAGGATGGTGAGGCAAATGTCAGAAACTGTCTTTGTTGATAGCGTAGGTATATGTCGTTTTACCCAAACGCATGAAAGAATATGACTATGTGTTATCTTCTTTCCACACAGACACACTACATTCCTGGTGTATTTTGTTTTGAATGCATCAAGTTTCCACCTATATATGAGGGATTGTATACTTCTGCTGGCAAGGAACCGCTTAGGTGTTTTGCTAATTTCAAAGTTCATGTAACATTTTTCATACTATTTCTGTTTATCTTGAAACTGCTTCCATACGTAGGTGTCCACTAAGGTATAACACTCATGCAATGATTTGAATCTGGTGAGCTCTTTGCCCCCCGTTTGGCAGCCCTATCAACCATAGTGCGTATGTTCCTGCATGTGTGTGATTATTAACCCTTTGAATCCCACACCCTGTCCACCAACTGCAAAAACTTAACCCTTTTACTCCCTCATCCTGTCCATCAGCTTCCTGCAGGAAGGGTGAGGGAGTCAAAGGGTTAAGTTTTTTTGCTTTGGATGAGAGTCAAAGGGATACGTTTTTGCTTTGCTAGCAAGGTTGATAATGCAAGAAGGAGTAGGCAGGATATGGGAGCCAAAGGGTTAAATAAATACAGGTACATGAAGTAGATATCGGTAAAGGTGTCTACACATGGTGGATTGGTTCACAAGTTTATTCATTTCTTGAACTTAGCATAACCCTTATAACAGTCAAATAGAGTATATGGTACATGTAGTTATTGACACCAGCTGATGAGTAGAGGGCATAGTTTTTGTAAATACAAGAAGTGATAGATTGTTATCATATCAAAGCAGAGCAATATTATTGAACATTTTGTCTGGATGCAGTGTGCACGTCAACCCCGTGATCAACAAAGTGAAATAGACAGTTTTCAGTTTGAATTTCTCAAGATGTCTCCAAGCTTGAAATTAATTCCATATACACTAACGTCACAGGTGCCATGTGATGGAGAAAGTCCAGAATGATCACGGCACAAGCCTTTTAGCCTGCATGTAAACCCAAGAGCTGGCCAGGTCCTTAGGTCCTACCTAGATATTCCACCACTCTGGGGTCACAGAGCTAGGGGATTGAGGTGGCAGAGACCTCAACTTTTCTCAGGGCCAGCACCATGAGGGCGGTGTCTATCCCCTCTTCCTTGCTTCAAATTCACATTCATATTCACTTTTTCTTTACCAAGACTTCAGAAAGGCAACAAGGCTATTTGGTTGTTAGGAGGTGGGACTTGGGAAATCAACCTATCTCACCAATGTTTTTTACCAAGGCAGTTGGGCAATGCCCTGCTCTTCATGATTTTCAACTACTGTGAGATGTTAAGTGTGCGCAGCCAGAAGGCACGCAGGTCCAACTCATTTTTCACCCCATTCCAAAGGACTAGATGTTCAGTTCGGTGTCCCAGTCAAACTGAGGAGAAAAGTCGAGGCCAAAGACATGGAACACCTACTTTCACCATAGTGTTTATTTTGGGTCAGGTACTGATCTTTAATAACATACAGTTCAGAACTTAATTTGGAATTATGATACAGGTTCAGTATGCTAAATGTTTGTGTGTGTGTGAAGAAGAATAAGGTGAATGTGAAATTTGGTAAACACAATAATAACATATAGTTCAGTTCTTAATTTGGAATTATGATACTGGTTCAGTATGCTAAATATTTGTGTGTGTGTGTGTGTGTGTGTGTGTGTGTGTGTGTGTGTGTGTGTGTGTGTGTGTGAAAAGAAGAATAAGGTGAATGTGAAATCTAATCGAGCACAATAATGATAACATTTAGTTCAGATCTTATTTGGAATTATGATACAGGTTCAGTATGCTAAATATTTTTGCGTGTGTGAAGAAGACTGAAGTGAATGTGAAGTTTGATAGAACACAATAATCATAGATTGCAAAGTGTAGATTGCTTCACATTTTACAAACAGATTATACAAGACCAAAATCTCTTGATTTTGTGTTGGCTGTTGGATTGGAATTTTTATTTGTCAAGAGAGTGTCTCAGCGCTTGGAATAAATTATAATAATAATAATAAATCACATTTATATAGCGCTATTCTCCCACACATAGGTAAGGACTCACTGCGCTTTACATTAATTAGTTCATACACACACATACACAAACACACACGTACACAGATACAAACACACCACACCACAACACACCACACCACACACACGCACATACACAAAGATGCTGAGGTAGGGTACACTCAAGCCTGTTAGGCGAGAGACCCTTGACCCTCACTGAACAGTGTCAAAGAACAATTTTTTTTTCACATTTTTGCCCGTTGTTGGGCAATTCCATGCATACTGATGCCACAGGTTCTATATGATAGAGAAGGTCCAAAATAATCTCCTCAAAGACAAGAGTATGACTGCCCTCAAGGTGAGAAAAAAGAACACTCGCACATGCACAAATTCACTCCCTCTGTTTTGTAGATATTTTTGCATGGACAGCCCCCCCCCCCCCCTACCCACCTTTCCTTGATCAAACGACTATTGAGTGTCATCAGGATCTTGGAGGTGATTGTCCGGAGAGTGGCAAGGCTCTGGTGCTTCAGGTCCCATCCGCACCCTCGTGGTGTTCCTTGTGAACTGTATGAATTGATTGCTTAGATAGCGCATGCTTACCGGAGCTGTAAGCTGTGGAGGAAAAACGAAGGAGAGGTTTCAAAATGATCATGGCATGAAACCCTTGTGGTCAGCTGGAAATCTGTGTCCCAGTTGAGGATCGAACCCTTGATCTCTGTGTTACCAACGTTGTGTTCTCACCAGCTGAATCAGCAGGCCCCCCGTTGTGGCCTACCTGATGGTCAAACGCATGATCATTGTGATACGAGCTTTGCGCACCTACCATTTGAGTTAATGGGATCATTGTTAACATCATCATCAGGTGCCTTTCCTGTTGTGACCAGGTGTTCCAATTCCCCTTTCCTCATAAAATTTCCTGTGATTGTTGCCTGCCTTTTCCTAATCTTCCTTATTGTTAACGTACTATCGGTATACTCAGCCCTATCAGTATATTTTGTTAAAGCAGGTCACACCAGATCACATGATAAATGTGAACAGATCACACCGGATCACATCCAGAATGTTAACGGGTAACACCAGGTCACGTCAAAATGTTAACAGATTACACCATATCGCGTCAAAATGTTAACAGATCACACCAGATCACATTCAAAATGTTAACAGGTAAAACCAGATTACTTCAAAATGTTAACAGGTCACATCAGAATGTTAACAGGTCACGCCAGATCATATCAAAATGTTAACATCACATCAAAATGTTAACAGATCATGATCATATCAAAATGTTAACAGATCATATCAAAATATTTACAGGTCACACAAGATCACGTTAAAAGATTGACAGGTTACACCAGATCACGTGAAAATGTAAGGTCACATCAAAATGTTAACAAGTCACATTAGATCACGTCAACATGTTAACAGGTCACGTCAAAATGTTAACATCACGTTAAAATATTAACAGATCACGTCAAAATGTTAACATGTCTATATCACGTCAAAATGCTAACAGGTCACGTCAGAATGTTAACATCATGTCAAAATGATTACAGATCACGTCAAAATGTGAACAGGTCACACCAGATCACGTCAAAATGTGAACAGGTCACACCAGATCACGTCAAAATGTTAACAGATCACATCAAAGTGTTGACAGATCACGCCAAATTGTGAACAGACCACAGCAGATCAGTTCAAAATGTTAACAGGTCACACCAGATCACGTCAAAAAGTTAACATCACACCAGATGACATCAAAGTGGTGACGTCACGTCAAAATGTTCACAGATCACGTCAAAATATTAAGAGATCACGCCAGATAACAAAACTGTTAACGTTAACAGATTACGTCAAAATGTTAACAGATCACGTCAAAATGTTAACATCAAACCAGATGACATCAAATGTTAACATCAAACGATGACATCAAAATGTTAACACCAAACTGGATGACATCAAAATGTTAACATCAAACCAGATCACGTCAACATGTAAACAGATCACTTCAAAATGTTAAGAGATCACACCAGGTCACATCAAAATGTTAACAAACATAGTAAATCGAAAATTGTTAACATCTCAAACAAAAATGTGAACAAGTCACTGCAGATCGCGTCAAAATGTAATGAGATCACGTCAAAATGTTAACAGGTCACACCAGATCACGTCAAAATGTTAACAGGTCACACCAGATCACGTCAAAATGTTAACAGATCACATAGAAATGTTGACAGATCACGCCAAATTATGAACAGACCACAGCAGATGAATTCAAAACGTTAACAGGTCACACCAGATCACGTCAAAATGTTAACAGGTCACATCGAATTGTTGACAGATCACGCCAAATTGTGAACAGACCACAGCAGATCAGTTCAAAATGTTAACAGGTCACACCAGATCACGTCAAAATGTTAACAAGTCACATCCAATTTCAACAGGTCACACCAGATCACGTCAAAATGTTAATAGACCACACCAGAAAATAGTAGTTTCAGTTTCTCAACAGGCGGCTCCACGCTCAGAATGAATTCCATATGCATGCATTGCTCGTACAGATAACATGTAACGATAGTGGTATGAGTCTTATACCTGCGCATAAGCTGTATGCGCTGGCGAAGACTTCGGAGAAAATAACAGGTAATATGAATAATGATTCCATTTGTATAGCAAAAGCCTTCTTGCATTTTTAAAGTCTTGATAATACAAAAACAAAAAACAAAAACAAACAAAAAAAGAAAAAGGTGCGCTGCACTGCGGCGACGCATTGTCAAAGGGGAGAGCATCCCGAGTTTCACGTGATAAATCAAATGTGACAAAAGATTATGAATATGAAACAGCCTTTATCAAAGAGTGCTCGTTGCATTTTATATACAAAAGGTTAAAAAAAAAATGAAGGAGAAATGGGGGTGGGGGGTTATGGGATTTTGATGTCCATATGATAACCCTGTCAGCCCAGATCCAAGGGAGTTAATCTGTTTCCAGGCCTGAGCTTGCCAGCAAAACACACACACACACACACACACACACACACACACACACACACACACACACACACACACACACACACACATACACACACACACACACACACACACACAAAGGGGGGGGGGGGGATTTCTGCTAGCATCTATTCCTGTATACAGCGATTGAATTGAGAGTCGAGCTGGAAATTCCAGATAACCAGAGAGTACATGTATGCTGTCAGAGGGTTGATACTGTGTCAGTCACACTATTCCATAATGTGTCACATCACGTCAAAATGCTAACAGTCACACTATTCCATGTGTCACATCACGTCAAAATGCTAACAGTCACACTATTCCATAATGTGTCACATCACGTCAAAATGCTAACAGTCACACTATTCCATAATGTGTCACATCACGTCAAAATGCTAACAGTCACACTATTCCATAATGTGTCACATCACGTCAAAATGCTAACAGTCACGCTATTCCATAATGTGTCACATCACGTCAAAATGCTAACAGTCCACACTATTCCATAATATGTCACATCACGTCAAAATGCTAACAGTCACACTATTCCATGTCACATCACGTCAAAATATTAACAGTCACGCCATTCCACAATGTGTCACATCACGTCAAAATGTTAACGGTCACGCCATTCAACAATGTGTCACATCACGTCAAAATGTTAACAGTCACGCCATTCCATAATGTGTCACATCACGTCAAAATGTTAACAGTCACGCCATTCCATAATGTGTCACATCACGTCAAAATGTTAACAGTCACGCCATTCCACAATGTGTCACATCACGTCAACATGTTGACAGTCACACCAAGAAATAACTGACCATTCCACAATGTGTCGTTAGATCACGTCAAAATATTAATCGTCACAGCAGAAGACATCAGACTATCACATCAAAACGTTATCAAACCAAAAATGAGGCTGATTACACATGACTGCTGGAGATTGTGTTTCAATGTAATGCACAATGTCAATACTTTATACCTAATCATAATTATCAGAATGTTATCTAACTTGAATAAGATCAAGTTACACAGTGCTACTGATAATGCGATTGAGTTGAGATGGTGTAAGAATTTTAACAAATGATTATTTACTTGTACAAATTATGCTAGAATGTCAATATTAGGGAGATTTTTTTCTCCATTTGTCATGTTGTGCTTTGTTGCATGTATATATATATTATACATTTCTTTCCTATCAGCATGTTTACATTGATTCATTATCATCATCAGGTGCCCTGCCGCATGGCGTTGGCGACCATGGACTTCCAACCATCTCTATCTCTCGTTGCCCCCAGCATCTCCCCCACCCTCCTCATCCCCAGCCACTCTGCAAGTCCGTCCAGCATTCTCTCCCTGGGTCTACCTGGTGCTCTTTCCCTCCAGCTTTCCGGTTGTGACCAGGTGCTCCAAATCCCCCTTCCTCATAAAATGGCCTATAAATGTTGCTTGTCTTTTCCTAATCTTCCTTATGAGTGATCTACTTGTGTCTGCCTCCATCAAGACTGTCTCGTTTGTTTTCTTTGCTGTCCATGGAACTCTCAACATTCTTCTGAGAAACCACATCTCGGCTGCCTCAATCTTGTTCTAGCTTTGCTTGTTGACTGTCCACGCCTCGCATCCGTACAACAGTATTGGTTCTATATCACATTGAAGAACTCTCTTTCTGATGTTAATTGATAGGCATTACATTGATTATTGTTTCATATTAGATTGAATAACAGCATACACTGATACTAGAGACAAACATTGTGTTGTCTGTGTGTATAAAGAACAGCATTATTTCTATACAAAAAACAAAACAAAAAAAGAAGAAGAAGAAAAATTCAGAGAATTAACGGAACAGCATCCGAATTTCTTTGTTCTTTTTGTGTTTTTTGTTGTTTGGTGTGTTTTTATCAAGTTGTTACTTTCTTCTTTTTACGTTTTTGTTTGTGCTACTTTTTAACGAGTTATCTGCACTAACGAAAGAATTATAACAAGCAGAGTATAAATATTGATATTTATTTGTTTTGGCACCGTTTCGTGAAAGTATGCACACATGATACCAAAGAATGAATACCTGAAAATAAACAGCTTGTGGGCTGCAGATATTGTGATGTGAACGTCATTTCCCCTTTGTTGAATGAATGATCCCGAGGAATTTGTTTTCGAGAAGGTTGATAGCAAGTATCGCAGAAAGCATACATTTCGCTACAGTTGATGATACTTTTTTTTTATATTGTAAATGGAAGAAGATTGAAAAAGGGAAACAAAACGGGATCAAAATATGAACCGTGAGACATATACTCCTAATCATAATTTAAGGGCCACTTCTTCCTTCCTCTCTAATTTTAAGTTGAAATAATTGACAATGTTTAGAATTGATTCTATGTTTTATTTCATCATTTCCACACCTGTTTGGGAAAAAGAAATTAGCACAATGACCCATTAGTGAACAGCACATGCATTTAAAGGAACATCCCCCCCTTTTCAAAAAACAGAAAGTGTCAGATTTGGCCAATCTGTTTTCAATATTGCGTGTGTCCGCCCCGAGCCTGGATGCATGCTTCACAGCGCCGATGCATCGACCCCACAAGGGTACGGAGTGTGTCCTGAGGGATGGCCGCCCACTCGATCTGCAGGATGTCGACCAGCCTGGCCAGGGTGCCCGGTGGGGGGTGGTTGTCCCTGATGCGCCTCCCGAGCACATCCCAGAGGTGTTCAATTGGGTTCAGGTCAGGTGAGCACGCTGGCCAGGCCATACGGACGACTTCATGCTGCTCCAGGAAGTCGGTCACAAGGCGTGCTCGATGCGCAGGTGCATTGTCGTCCTGGAAGATGGCGCCTTGACCAAGGTCCACAAGCGCAGGCAGTGCCACGGCCGCCAGAACCTCGTCCCGGTACCGGACCCCGTTCAGGATGCCGTCAATGGGGAGCAGGGGGGTCCGGGTACCACGGCTCATGCCACCCCACACCATCACCGACCCGCCGCCGTACCGGTTATGCTCTTGGACAGTGGCGTCAGCGAACCTCTCCCCTTGACGTCGCCACACCCGAGCCCGGCCATCGTTAAAGGTCAGGGTGAACCTGGACTCATCCGAAAACAAGACCCGGGCCCACTGTTGCCTTGTCCAGGTCACGTGCTCCCTGGCCCAGGTCATGCGGCGCACTCTGTTGACCGGTGACAGCATGGGTCGGACGGCCGGTCTCCGTGACCTCAAGTTTGCCTCATGTAGCCGTCTTCTCACCGTGCTGCAGCTGATGTTAGCACCTGTTGCGTCCCTCAGCTGACCCCTCAAGGTCACCGCAGTGGATGCCCTTTCCCTCAGGAAGGAGAGGGCAAGGTAGCGGTCTTGCTGTCTTGTCGTTACTCTTGGTCGACCCGTGTGACGCCTTTCCTGGACTGCTCCAGTCTCATTGAAGCGCTCCAGCAGTCTCTGGATTGTGGAATGCGACACTTCAAGTCGTCTAGCAACTTCCAGCTGCGCTAGGCCTTCATCAAGCAGAGCGAGGGCTCTCGCCCGCTGCTCATCCGTCATCCGTCGTCTTGCAAGCATGGTTAAAACGAACCAAGAACGGGTCCTTTTTATCCTCGTCTGCGGGCAACTTTGGCTGGAGTAGTGTTCAAAAAGGGCTTGCCTTGCACGTGCAAAGCGAATTTTGTCGCTACCTTGCCTGCGTCGTCAGAGAGACCCTGCTGAAGATTCGACAATTTCGTGTGGAAATTGTCTTCCTTGGGCCGCCCATTGCAAATCGGCAAATCCCCAAACACGTGCCAAAAGGAAACTGCAATGTTGTCTGAGCTCTTATCCATTCAGTTACGGCAACGAATTGGAGAAAAGAGTAAGAGAAAATAGGTTATTTCTCCTTTCAAAAATTGACTCAAAAACGTTCCTGGCCCTTCAATAATGACGTGTAGTATATATTGTGTTGGACATGAACTGTTCAGGCTGTGTGACCTGCAAAGCAGGCTGTAATGCTTATCAATTGTGCATGTAAGTTATGTCCCTTCGTTGATGTTTGAAATAATTATGCTGCAACGACGGTATGAAATAGTGGAGATTCAAGAAAACAAATGTGATTTCCCACCACGAAATCAGTCTTAACTCGCAGTCAGTCGAACAGCACTAGGAGCTGAAAAGGTGACTGAGGGTCTATCTGGGGTGTTTTGATTTTTTCTCAAAATTGATTTCTGTAGACTATAATCTATCCCCCACAGAAATTTTTTTCTTGAAAAAATATTATTAATCAATTTAAAATGGTATTTTAATGCACTGATCGCGGCAGAAAGAACGCAATTTCTTACCAAAAGTACCTATTTTTGTCTCTTATTATGAACCGTAACCTGTACAGTACCCCCACATGTAATATACTGATGGAAAGCTCTTTAGTGCCCCTTTCAGATAATGACAGCGAAAAATTAGAAACAAACTGGGTCAAAGCCACCAAATAAAGAAATTTAAGGAAAATGTATAGGAGAGAACACAAAAACTTTAGAGGCCGTTTTCTCAAAATGGCCGTCATACAACTTAATGACTTTAGACATACATAACTTCTACATTTTTTTTTAGTACAAGCTTTATTCAAGTACCAAAATAATCAGCAGAATGTACACTTTCCAATGATATGTATATCTCAAAATGCCCAAAATGATAGTTAACACTGATTTCGTGTTGGGAGGTCACAAATGTTGACACAGATGTTAGAAGAAACATTCGGGAAGCTTTATCCGAAATTGCTCTCTACTATGCGTGTTGTAACTAAACACAACCACATGGTCAAGCTATGCCATAAAATCTCCATTTTCATGCCCATTAAAGACGTGCAATATTCACATTGAAAATCAGTTGTCTTTCGACAAACTGACTTTTTTTTAAACATCACTCGAATTTGATTTAGGCCGTTTCAAGAAAAGCCCGGGTGGAAAGTGTGAATTTTCATTTTACTATCATTATGATGATGATGATGATCATCATCATGTTATTATTATTATTATTATTACTATTGCTATTATTATTATTATCATTATTATTATTATTATTATTATTATTATTATTATTATTATATCATCATTATTATTGTTGTTGTTGTTGTTATTGTTATCATCATTTATTTATCTACTTATTTACTTATTTTGTTATTGACCATGCTTATACAGCATTAATCTCAAAACTGTCAGGACTCACTGTGCATTACTCTTAATCATTTATTTTTGAGTGGAGCAGGGAGAATTCAAGCTGTCAGGAGAGCTGACCACACCTGTCTGTATTGTACAGTCTGCATATTTTGTGGGCGTGCATGCTGGGTGTTTTTATGTTTCCATAAGCCAGCCACTGACGTGAGTTTCGGGATTTTTAACGTGCATGTACACACAAAAGGCGTTTAGGCACTAGCAGGTCTGCACATATTGACCGGAAATCAGAAAACATTTCCTCCCTTTGCCCTCCAAGCAGAGGTGTTTAGATGGCTTGAACCTTGGATCTTCCAACTGGAAGTGCAATGTCTACCCGCTTGACTTCCCGCGGTCCAGTAAATATTTGCATCTAGTCTCATAGGACTATGTATGAGACTGGACATGTGATCAAAGATAGTCAAACTTTGATGATAAATCCATGTTGTCACTTTTGAATACGTCTTGCAAAGTTGTCACTTTGATTTCACTGAAAGTTGCTACACAAGACGTTTATTTAGCAACATTCATTTTCATCAGGTTCCGCCCACGAGTAGCGTAGACAGCCGACAATTTTACGCTCTGGGTAACTCTGTATTCAGGACAACGTGACCCGTTGAAAAGGGACACATTTTAGGGGCGGTCAGATCCATTTGTACTTGTGTGTTGATTGTGACCCATACATGAGCCATGCCTGTTCTAACATGTGCAGTAAGTAGTTTTTGTTGAGTTGTACCTCAACAACAAACCTGACACATAGTTGTCCACAAACAACCAAGAAATCCTCAGAGACCCATTCTTATTTATTTGGTGTCTGTGGTCTCCAACTTACGAGCTGAAACATACATAGTGAGGCACACTTTGGCATCTTTAAGAAAATGTGGAATAGCTTCATCAGATGGCATCAAAGATCTACTTGAAATGCTTGTTTATTTTTCAGTTCGGTTTTCAAAAAGCCGATACATGAGTGCTGTTTTAAAATAACACACTCACTTGGCAATTTAAACTGTGAACCATGTTCGGACATAATGGATATCTTTTCCAAGTTTGGTCAACATCTGTTGATAAACGATTAGAAGGCCTTTTAATCGTTGACCCCCGTGACACACCAGTTTTGCATAGCTGTAGCCTTGTGCTTTACCTGATCTGAAGGAAAATTACTGCGATATGTATTTTTAAATAAACCCAGACATTTGGTTTAAAATGTAGTTCAATTCTATCCTTGAACAGTCAAAGGAATCACTCCTGTCTTCTGCATTTGCAGCTATTCACTGCAAGAAAACGCGCCAACAAAATTGATGAAAATCCATTCTCAGCTGAGAAACTTTGACACATTTTCCTCATAGACAGAGACACACATTTCTGTCAAATGGGAAATATCTGGCAGGAAGATTGGAATAAACAGACAGATAACAAACTTTCCCAAATCCGACTCAACCTGAAAAATTCTCCCAAATGCTGCAGGGAACCGTAAGAAAGAGACAGTGTTATGTAGGTTACACCCGGGTCACACGTCCTTCACTCATTCGTACCTTTGGAAAAATGAAGAACCGTGGCGTGTACCATGTAACGAGCCGTTGAGCATCAGACACCTCCTCCTTGATTGCTGGGACTTGTACGATGTGAGACATAAGCACTACACGGCGGACTCCATAAAGAACCTCTTCCGAGACGTCCCTCCTAATGCAATTTTTGTTTTTACAAGAGATAACAGATTTCACCTGGTATGATTTTACGTCTGAGTATGTTTTTTCTTTAATTGCATTTTAGACTTGCGAGGTTAACGGTGAGCATGGTTTTTAACTGTTGTCTTTTGTTTTTGACGTGGTGTTAGCCCTGATATGGCTCTCGTAGTCGGCTGGGCTATAAGCAGTGCGAACCTGAACATATCGTTGAGGGGAACGTCATAATCAGGTTGATGTAACAGGGTTGAATACAACAGAGATCTTGATATATGTTATGCAAGTCACCTTTGAACCAGCCTCAGTGAATAGTAAAGACTGCAGACTAAGACAATTGTTTCGGAGAACGTGTTCACCAAATATAAGTGAAATGCGGCCTCTGAAAACAGAGATACTTTCAAGTAAAGATTTTCTTATTTTGGGCCACCCCAGTGCAAAACTCGACCAATACCGTTGCGTATTTGTGCATTTGCAACTACTCATTGCAAGTGACCGTTGCACCTAATTGTGAAAGAAAAAAACATGAGAGAAAAACTGATTTAAAAAAAAAGAAAGAGAGACAGACAGACAGACAGACAGACAGACAGAATGAGACAGAAAGAGAGACAGACAGACACAGAGAATGAGAGAGGCAGACAGAGAGAAAGAGAGAGAGAAAGAGAGAGAGAGAGAGAGAGACAGACAGACAGAGACAGACAGACAGAAAAAGAGATTGTTTCAGAAAAGCTAACATGTTCGTGTCTTCCTTATACATGTAGTTCTGTAGTTGTCAGTGAATAACACCCTTCATCATAATTAAACTTCTGTAAACTGATTCTCTTACAATTATATTATTGTCTCATCCATCAATTTTTTAAATAAAGCAAAGAAAGAAAGACAGAAAGAAAGAAAGACAGAAAGAAAGACAGAAAGAAAGAGAAAGAAAAGAAAGAAAGAAAGAAAGACAGAAAGAAAGAAGACAGAAAGAAAGACAGAAAGAAAGAAAGACAGAAAAAAAGACAGAAAGAAAGAAAGACAGAAAAAAAGACAAAAAGAAAGACAGAAAGAAAGACGGAAAGAAAGAAAGAAAGAAAGACAGAAAGACAGAAAGAAAGACAGAGAGAAAGACAGAAAGAAAGAAAGACAGAAAGAAAGACAGACAGAAAGAAAGACAGACAGACAGAAAGAAAGACAGAAAGAAGAAAGACAGAAAGAAAGAAAGAAAGAAAGACAGACAGAAAGACAGAAAGAAAGACAGAAAGAAAGACAGAAAGAAAGAAAGAAAGACAGACAGAAAAAAGAAAGACAGAAAGAAAGACAGAAAGAAAGAAAGAAAGAAAGAAAGACAGAAAGACAGAAAGAAAGACAGAGAGAAAGACAGAAAGAAAGAAAGACAGAAAGAAAGACAAAAAGAAAGACAGACAGAAAGAAAGACAGAAGAAAGAAAGACAGACAGAAAGAAGAAGAGACAGAAAGACAGAGAGAAAGACAGAAAGAAGAAAGACAGACAGAAAGAGAGAAAGAAAGACAGAAAGAAAGACAGACAGACAGAAAGAAAGACAGAAAGAAAGAAAGACAGAAAAAGAAAGAAAAGAAAGAAAAGAAAGAAAGACAGAAAGAAAGACAGAAAGAAAGAAGAAAGACAGAAAGAAAGAAAAGACAGAAAGAAAGAAAGACAGAAGAAAGAAAGAAGACAGAAAGAAAGACAGAAGAAAGACAGAAAGAGAAGAAAGACAGAAGAAAGAAGACAGAAAGAAAGACAGACAGAAAGAAAGAAAGAAGAAAGAAAGACAGAAAGAAAAAAGAAAGACAGAAAGAAAGAAAGACAGAAAGAAAGAAGAAGAAAGAAAGACAAGAAAGAAGAAAGAAAGAAAGAAAGAAAGAAAGAAGAAGAAAGAAAGAAAAAAGACAGACAGAAAGAAAAAAGAAAGAAAGAAAGAAAAGAAAGAAAGAAAGAAAGAAGAAAGAAAGAAAGACAGACAGAAAGAGAAGAAAGAAAGACAGAAGAAAGAAAGAAAGAACAGACAGAAGAAAGAAAGAAAGAAAGACAGACAGAAGAAAGAAAGAAGAAAGACAGACAGAAAGAAAGAAGAAAGAAAAGACAGAAGAAAGAAAAGAAGAAGAAAAGACAGAAAGAAAGAGAAGAAAGAAAGAAGAAGACAGAAACAGAAAGAAAGACAGACAAGAAAGAAAGACAGAAAAAGAAAGAAAGAAAGAAAGCAAAGAAAGAAAGACAGAAGAAAGAAAAGAAAAAGAAAGAAAAGAAGAAGACAGACAGAAAGCGAAAGAAAGAAAACAGACAGAAGAAAGACAGAACAGAAAGACAGAAGAAAGACAGACAGAAGACAGAAAGAAAAGAACAGAAAGACAGAAAGAAGAAACAGAAAGAAAGAAGAACAGACAGAAAGACAGACAGAACAGACAGAAGAAAGAAAGACGAAAAAGAAAGAAAGACGACAGACAGAAAGAAACAGAAAGAAGACAGACAGACAAGAAAGAAAGAAGAAAAGACAGAAGAAGAAGACAGCAAAAGAAACAACAAACAGAAAAACAGCAGACAGAAATGAAAGAAAGACAGAAGAAAAACAGACAGACAGAAAAACAAAAGAAACAGAAAGACAAACAGACAGACAGAGACAGAAAGAAGACAACACACACACACAGAAAACAAAGAACAGACAGACACACACAAGAGACAAACACACACAGACACGAAAGCAGACAACACACACACAAAAACACAACAAAACACAACGACAACACACAAACAAACAGAACAACAACACAAAAACAGAACACACAACAGAAAACAACAAACACACATAAAACACACAGACAAACAAGACAACACGAAGACAACAACACACGACACACACACACACGGCACACACACACACACAGAACACACACACGAAACCACGACAGAACACACAACAACACAAACACACAAACACACAACACACACACACAACACCACACACACAACACCACCACCACCACGCACACACACAACCACACACACACAACACACACACCACACACATACACACACAAACACACAACAAAACACATAAACACACACACATCACAGCACACACACACACACAAAAACACACACACTAACACACACACACACACACACACACACACACACACACCACACACACACACACACACACACACACCACACACACACACACACACACACACACACACACACACACCACAATCATACCACTCCAGCCAACACGTATATACACCATCTACACAATCAAAAGTATTCACAAGCTTATATTCAATATTCTCGATTCGTTTATTTCTCTGCAAACAAACCACTTGTAGTAATCTTTTCTGCACATAAGAAGAAAAAAATAAAAAGAAAAAAATTGCGGCGTTGCTCATAAATGATTCACGGTCTTGTTAGGGTGAGGTCCAGTAGATGCAGGACACAGGGGAACAACGCCTGCACACTTGGCCTCGTTGTCAGCTGATTCCCCAAAGCCCCTGTTCAACAGAGAGTTCTTGAATGTTATATAGAACCAATAATGTTATACGGTTGTGAGGCGTGGACAGTCAAGAAGCAAAGCCAGAACAAGATTGAGGCAGCCGAGATGAGGTTTCTAAGAAGAATGATGACAGTTCCATGGACAGCAAAAAAACAAAAA
>JAPXFY010000030.1:14626630-14639130 GCA_030674185.1 Monoplex corrugatus | reverse complement strand
GTCCAACTTATTTTGCGTCCCCTTCAGAAGGACTAGACGTTCATTTCAATTTTCCGGTCAAACTGAGGAGAAAAGTTGAGGCCCCAGTCACCTGATGGATCATATAGTCAAAACAAGGAACACAAACCAGTGTCTCTTGGGTAGCAGCAAGGAAGAAGAGCTGAGCATCACAGTAACAAAGTTGAGGTCTATACCACCTCACCCCTCTATGACCTCGAAGTTATGGACGTACAACAATTATCTTTTTCTTTTGAAAATCCTGGTTTCAGACCAGAATAAATCCTGTTAAGATCCACGCATACGGCAGGTACACATCCAATCGATACTTACCTTGTGTTTTGCTGTTGGTGAAGACGCCTACGCCGCCGACAACAATGGCATGGATGACACTGATGACGGTGATGGTGATGATGACAATGACGATGACGATGATGACGACGACGACGACGATGACGATGATGACGACGACGACGATGATGATGATGATGATGTTTTGATGATGATGATGGTGAACAGACGTTAAATTAAAGAACGAACGAAAGAACGAAGGAAAGTGACGATGATGATTTTATTACTCGATGCCCAGTGTGCTACTCACAAACAAACATTCCATAGGAAAGCGCAACTTCCACACACCCAGGTTCCATCAGACATGCAGAAAGGCGTTCTGCTGGAATCAGTCTCTTGGCTGTTAAAATTGTCAACACTGTTAGGGCAAAAGACGAGGCCGCAGGCAACTGGAACACAAGCCAACCACAGATATTACTGATAATTCTGGACAAATGTGACCTCCCTCCACGAAATCAGTCTTAACTCGCAGTCAGTCGAACAGCACTAGGAGCTGAAAAGGTGACGGAGGGTCTATCTGGGGTGTTTTGACTTTTTCTCAAATTTGATTTCTGTAGACTATAATCTATCCCCCACAATTTTTTTTCTTGAAAAAAATATTATTAATCAATATAAATCGGTATTTTAATGCACTGATCGCAGCAGAAAGAACGCTTTTTTTTTTTTTTTTTTACCAAAAGTACCTATATCTTTTATTATGAACCGTAACCTGTACAGTACCCGCACATGTAATATACTGATGGAAAGCTCTCTAGTGCACCTTTCAGATAATGACAGCGAAAATTAGAAACAAACTGGGTCAAAGCCACCAAATAAAGAAATTTAAGGAAAATGTGTAAGAGAACACACAAAAACTTTAGAGGCCGTCTTCTCAAAATGGCCGTCATACAACTTAATGACTCTAAACATACATAACTTCTACGTTTTTTGGAGTACAAGCTTTATTTAAGTACCAAAATAATCAACAGAATGTACACTTTCCAGTGATATGTATATCCCAAAATGCCCAAAATGATAGTTAAGACTGATTTCGTGGTGGGAGGTCACAAATGGACTTTGGAATCAGCTTCAGCGGCTTTTCTGAGGATCCTCTACTTTGGTGTTCATGTTATTTTTTGTTTTGTTTGGCTTTTTGATTAAAGCCCAGCCAACTGCGTAGAGCCATATTAGGGCTATTACTGTTTCAAAACGTACACAATACAACAACAACAACAACACACACACACACAAACACTCACACACACGCACACACACACACACACACACACACACACACACACACGCACACACACACACACACACACACACACACACGCACACACACACACACACACAAAACAAAACAAAAAAGAAAAAGAAAAGAAACTTAACACGAGAGGGAGGAGTTTTGCCACGTCTTCGTAGACTTTAAGAACGCGTTTGACAGAATCTGGCAGAAGGCACTGTAGGCCACAATGAAGAAATTTAACAAAACTCAAAAACTACTGAATACCATCCAAAACAACCAGGGTGCTATTAGAGAGTTCAAATACTTTGATTGGAGTTCATCAGGGCTGCCTTCTGTCTCCCACACTTTTCGACATATTCCTGGAATGTATAACGACTGATGCATTTGTCGTTCATGTCAGCACAGTCAGCATTAGAGGAAGAATCAAAACGAACCTTCGTTTCGCAGGTATTGATGTTCTGGCGGGTAGTGAGCAAGAACTCGACAAACTTGTTTAAAGACCAGATGAAATATCGAGAAGATGTGGCATGGAATTCAAGTTGATAGCCATCCATCATACTACCATCACTGTTGACTACATAATTGTCCAGGGACTGGGGTTATGAACTGTTCAACAATATACTTACCTGGGATCCATCATTAGCAATGAGGGATTCAAACCAAAAATCCTCTCAAGGACAGCAAAGACAACATCAGCACTTTCCAGGCTGAAACTGTTATGGAAGGATAAGAATGTCTCAGTGAAACATTAACCCTAGGACTTACATTAGCTGGCATGTTCCAGTTTCCTGTATGCACGTAAGATCCTGCCAGCGCAAAGGAATTTGTGCAAGCTCAGGATGTCTGCCTGGTATTTGTAGGCAGATTTGTGTGGAGCGCATGTGGAAGTCCCCGCTTGAACAAACTCCGAACGTAAGACATGGACCCTCACATCAGAACTGGAAAGACGAATACAAGCCATGGCCATCATGTGCTATCGCAAGATCAAAACAATACATCCACTGATCATACCAACAATGAACTACCATCAAGCAGCACACTGAACAGCACTTTAAAAAAAACTACTTTGATACAGTCATGTAACAATAGACTTGATAAATCAATCCTCTGTCGGATTGGCCCTCTAGCGAACTGATCTTGCTAAATCAATCCTCTGTCGGATTGGCCCTCTAGCGAATTGGCCTTGCTAAATCAATCCTTTAACGAACTGGCCTTGCTAAATCAATCCTTTAGCGAACTGGCCTTTCTAAATCAATCCTCTAACGAACTGGCCTTGCTAAATCAATCCTCTAACGAACTGGTCTTGCTAAATCAATCCTGTAGCGAACAGGCCTTGCTAAATCAATACTCAAACGAACTGGCCTTGCTAAATCAATCCTTTAACGAACTGGCCTTGCTAAATCAATCCTTCAACGAACTGGCCTTGATAAATCAATCCTTTAACGAACTGGCCTTGCTAAATCAATCCTTTAGCGAACTGGCCTTGCTAAATCAATCCTCTAACGAACTGGCCTCGCTAAATCAATCCTTTAGCGAACTAGCCTTGCTAAATCAATCCTTTAGCGAACTGGCCTTGCTAAATCAATCCTGTAGAGAACTGACCTTGCTAAATCAATCCTCTAGAGAACTGGCCTTGCTAAATCAATCCTCTAACGAACTGGCCTTGCTAAATCAATCCTGTAGCGAACTGACCTTGCTAAATCAATCCTGTAGCGAACTGACCTTGCTAAATCAATCCTTTAACGAACTGGCGTTGCTAAATCAATCCTTTAGCGAACTGGCCTTGCTAAATCAATCCTGTAGCGAACTGGCCTTGCTAAATCAATCCTTTAGCAAACTGACCTTGCTAAATCAATCCTTTAGCAAACTGGCCTTGTTAAATCAATCCTTTAGCGAACTGGCCTTGTTAAATCAATCCTTTAGCGAACTGGCCATGCTAAATCAATCCTGTAGCGAACTGGCCTTGCTAAATCAATCCTGTAACGAACTGGCCTCGCTAAATCAATCCTTTAGCGAACTGGCCTTGCTAAATCAATCCTTTAGCGAACTGGCCTTGTTAAATTAATCCTGTAGGGAACTGGCCTTGCTAAATCAATCCTTTAGCGAACTGGCCTCCGCTAAATCAATCCTTTAGCGAATTGGCCTCACTAAATCAATCCTTTAGCGAACTGGCCTCGCTAAATCAATCCTTTAGCGAACTGGCCTTGCTAAATCAATCCTTTAGCGAATTGGCCATGCTAAATCAATCCTCTAACGAACTGGCCTTGCTAAAGCAATCCTGTAGCGAACTGACCTTGCTAAATCAATCCTGTAACGAACTGGCCTCGCTAAATCTATCCATTAGCGAACTGGCCATGCTAAATCAATCCTGTAGCGAACTGGCCTTGCTAAATCAATCCTGTAGCGAACTGGCCTCGCTAAATCAATCCTTTAGCGAACTGGTCTCGCTAAATCAATCCTTTAGCGAACTGGCCTCTTTAAATCAATCCTTTAGCGAACTGGCCTTGCTAAATCAATCCTGTAACGAACTGGCCTTGCTAAATCAATCCTGTAGCGAACTGGCCTTGCTAAATCAATCCTTTAGCAAACTGACCTTGCTAAATCAATCCTGTCGCGAACTGGCCTTGCTAAATCAATCCTTTAGCGAACTGGCCTTGCTAAATCAATCCTTTAGCGAACTGGCCTCTGCTAAATCAATCCTTTAGCGAATTGGCCTCACTAAATCAATCCTTTAGCGAACTGGCCTCGCTAAATCAATCTTTTAGCGAACTGACCTTGCTAAATCAATCCTGTAGCGAACTGACCTTGCTAAATCAATCCTATAGCGAACTGACCTTGCTAAATCAATCCTCTGTCAAACTGGTCTCGCTAAATCAACCCTGTAGCGAATTGGCCTTGCTAAATCAATCCTTTAGCGAACTGGCCTCTGCTAAATCAATCCTTTAGCGAATTGGCCTCACTAAATCAATCCTTTAGCGAACTGGCCTCGCTAAATCAATCTTTTAGCGAACTGACCTTGCTAAATCAATCCTGTAGCGAACTGACCTTGCTAAATCATTCCTGTAGCGAACTGACCTTGCTAAATCAATCCTGTAGCGAACTGACCTTGCTAAATCAATCCTCTGTCGAACTGACCTTGCTAAATTAATTCTGTAGCGAATTGGCCTTGCTAAATCAATCCTGTAGCGAACTGGCCTTGCTAAATCAATCCTCTAGCGAGCTGGCCTGGCTAAATCAATCCTCTAACGAACTGGCCTCGCTAAATCAATCCTTTAGCGAACTGGCCTTGCTAAATCAATCCTTTAGCGAACTGGCCTTGCTAAATCAATCCTGTAGAGAAACTGACCTTGCAAAATCAATCCTCTAGAGAACTGGCCTTGCTAAATCAATCCTCTAACGAACTGGCCTTGCTAAATCAATCCTGTAGCGAACTGACCTTGCTAAATCAATCCTGTAGCGAACTGACCTTGCTAAATCAATCATTTAACGAACTGGCGTTGCTAAATCAATCCTTTAGCGAACTGGCCTTGCTAAATCAATCCTTTAGCGAACGAACTGGCCTCTGCTAAAATCAATCCTTTAGCGAATTGGCCTCACTAAATCAATCCTTTAAGCGAACTGGCCTCGCTAAATCATCCTTTAGCGAACTGACCTTGCTAAATCAATCCTGTAGCGAACTGACCTTGCTAAATCAATCCTATAGCGAGCTGACCTTGCTAAAATCAATCCTCTGTCAAACTGGTCTCGCTAAAATCAACCCTGTAGCGAATTGGCCCTTGCTAAATCAATCCCGTAGCGAACTGACCTTGCTAAATCATTCCTGTAAGCGAACTGACCTTGCT
The DNA here is from genome assembly GCA_030674185.1 of Monoplex corrugatus. Taxonomy (NCBI): domain Eukaryota; kingdom Metazoa; phylum Mollusca; class Gastropoda; order Littorinimorpha; family Ranellidae; genus Monoplex; species Monoplex corrugatus. The sequence goes on along the minus strand of JAPXFY010000030.1, from coordinate 14,633,712 downwards.
AAATCAATCCTGTAGCGAACTGACCTTGCTAAATCAATCCTCTGTCGAACTGACCTTGCTAAATTAATTCTGTAGCGAACTGGCCTTGCTAAATCAATCCTGTAGCGAACGGGCCTTGCTAAATCAATCCTCTAGCGAGCTGGCCTGGCTAAATCAATCCTCTAACGAACTGGCCTCGCTAAATCAATCCTTTAGCGAACTGGCCTTGCTAAATCAATCCTTTAGCGAACTGGCCTTGCTAAATCAATCCTGTAGAGAACTGACCTTGCTAAATCAATCCTCTAGAGAACTGGCCTTGCTAAATCAATCCTCTAACGAACTGGCCTTGCTAAATCAATCCTGTAGCGAACTGACCTTGCTAAATCAATCCTGTAGCGAACTGACCTTGCTAAATCAATCATTTAACGAACTGGCGTTGCTAAATCAATCCTTTAGCGAACTGGCCTTGCTAAATCAATCCTTTAGCGAACTGGCCTCTGCTAAATCAATCCTTTAGCGAATTGGCCTCACTAAATCAATCCTTTAGCGAAACTGGCCTCGCTAAATCAATCCTTTAGCGAACTGACCTTGCTAAATCAATCCTGTAGCGAACTGGACCATTGCTAAATCAATCCTATAGCGAGCTGGACCTTGCTAAATCAATCCCTGTACAAACTGGCTCGCTAAATCAACCCTTAGCGAACTGGCCATTTCTAAATCAATCCCTTGTAGCGAACTGGACCTTGCTAAATCATTCCTGTAGCGAACTGCCTTGCTAAATCAATCCTTAGCGAACTGGACCTTGCTAAATCAATCTCTGTCGAACTGACCTCTGCTAAATCTAATCTGTAGCGAACTGGCCTTGCTAAATCAATCCTGTAGCGAACGGCCTTGCTAAATCAATCCTCTAGCGACTGGCCTGGCTAAATCAATCCTCTAACGAACTGGCCTCGCTAAATCAATCCTTAGCGAACTGGCCTTGCTAAATCAATCCTTAGCGAACTGGCCTTGCTAAATCAATCCTGTAGCGAACTGCCTGCAAATCAATCCTCTAGAGAACTGGCCTTGCTAAATCAATCCTCTAACGAACTGGCCTTGCTAAATCAATCCTGTAGCGAACTGACCTTGCTAAATCAATCCTGTAGCGAACTGACCTTGCTAAATCAATCCTTTAACGAACTGGCGTTGCTAAATCAATCCTTTAGCGAACTGGCCTTGCTAAATCAATCCTGTAGCGAACTGGCCTTTGCTAAATCAATCCTTTAGCAAACTGACCTTGCTAAATCAATCCTTTAGCAAACTGGCCTTGTTAAATCAATCCTTTAGCGAACTGGCCTTGTTAAATCAATCCTTTAGCGAACTGGCCATGCTAAATCAATCCTGTAGCGAACTGGCCTTGCTAAATCAATCCTGTAACGAACTGGCCTCGCTAAATCAATCCTTTAGCGAACTGGCCATGCTAAATCAATCCTTTAGCGAACTGGCCTGCTAAATTAATCCTGTAGGGATCTGGCCTTGCTAAATCAATCCTTTAGCGAACTGGCCTCTGCTAAATCAATCCTTTAGCGAATTGGCCTCACTAAATCAATCCTTTAGCGAACTGGCCTCGCTAAATCAATCCTTTAGCGAACTGGCCTTGCTAAATCAATCCTTTAGCGAATTGGCCATGCTAAATCAATCCTCTAACGAACTGGCCTTGCTAAAGCAATCCGTAGCGAACTGACCTTGCTAAATCAATCCTGTAACGAACTGGCCTTCGCTAAATCTATCCATTAGCGAACTGGCCATGCCAGATCAATCCTGTAGCGAACTGGCCTCGCTAAATCAATCCTGTAGCGAACTGGCCTCGCTAAATCAATCCTTTAGCGAACTGGCCTCGCTAAATCAATCCTTAAGGAACTGGCCTCTTTAAATCAATCCTTTAGCGAACTGGCCTTGCTAAATCAATCCTGTAGCGAACTGGCCTTGCTAAATCAATCCTGTAGCGAACCTGGCCTTTCTAAATCAATCCTTTAGCAAACTGACCTTGCTAAATCAATCCTGTCGCGAACTGGCCTTGCTAAATCAATCCTTTAGCGAACTGGCCTTGCTAAATCAATCCTTTAGCGAACTGGCCTCGCTAAATCAATCCTTTAGCGAACTGACCTTGCTAAATCAATCCTGTAGCGAACTGACCTTGCTAAATCAATCCTATAGCGAACTGACCTTGCTAAATCAATCCTCGTCAAACTGGTCCTCGCTAAATCAACCCTGTAGCGAATTGGCCTTGCTAAATCAATCCCGTAGCGAACTGACCTTGCTAAATCATCCTGTAGCGAACTGGCCTTGATAAAATCAATCCTGTAGCGAACTGACCTTGCTAAATCAATCCTCTGTCGAACTGACCTTGCTAAATTAATTCTGTAGCGAACTGGCCTTGCTAAATCAATCCTGTAGCGAACTGGCCTGGCTAAATCAATCCTCTAGCGAGCTGGCCTGGCTAAATCAATCCTCTAGTGAGCTGGCCTGGCTAAATCAATCCTTTAACGAACTGGTCTTGCTAAATCAATACTCTACCGGACTGGCCTTGCTAAATCAATCCTCTAACGAACTGGCCTTGCTAAATTAATCCTTTAGCGAACTGGCCTTGCGAAATTAATCCTTTAGCGAACTGGCCTTGCTAAATCAATTCCTGTAGTGAACTGGCCTTGTTACATCAATCCTTTAGCGAACTGGCCTTGCGAAATCAATCCTGTAGCGAACTGGCCTTGCTAAATTAATCCTTTAGCGAACCGGCCTTGCTAAATTAATCCTTTAGCGAACTGGCCTTGCTAAATTTATCCTCTAGTGAACTGACCTTGCTAAATTAATCCTGTAGCGAACTGGCCCTGCTAAATTAATCCTTTAGCGAACTGACCTTGCTAAATTAATCCTGTAGCGAACTGGCCTTGCTAAATTAATCCTTTAGCGAACTGGCCTTGCTAAATTAATCCTTTAGCGAACTGGCCTAGCTAAATCAATCCTTTAGTGAACTGGCCTTGCTAAATCAATCTTCTATTGAACTGGCCTTGCTAAATCAATCCTCTAGCGAACTGGCCTTGCTATATCAATCCTTTAGCGAACTGGCCTTGCTAAATAAATCCTCTAGCGAACTGGCCTTGCGAAATCAATCCTGTAGCGAACTGGCCTTGCTAAATTAATCCTTTAGCGAACCGGCCTTGCTAAATTAATCCTTTAGCGAACTGGCCTTGCTAAATTTATCCTCTAGTGAACTGACCTTGCTAAATTAAATCCTGTAGCGAACTGGCCCTGCTAAATTAATCCTTTAGCGAACTGACCTTGCTAAATTAATCCTGTAGCGAACTGGCCTTGCTAAATTAATCCTTTAGCGAACTGGCCTTGCTAAATTAATCCTTTAGCGAACTGGCCTAGCTAAATCAATCCTTTAGTGAACTGGCCTTGCTAAATCAATCTTCTAGTGAACTGGCCTTGCTAAATCAATCCTCTAGCGAGCTGGCCTTGCTAAATACAATCCTTTAGCGAATTGGCCTTGCTAAATCAATCCTCTAGCGAATCGGCCTTGCTAAATCAATCCTCTAACGAATTGGCCTTGCTAAATCAATCCTCTAACGAATTGGCCTTGCTGAATCAATCCTCTAGCGAATTGGCTTTGCTAAATCAATCCTCTAATGAAATTGTTGAGGGATGGAGACGGAGAGGAACACACCAAAAACGATTGACTGATAACATTGTTGAACGGACAGAGAAACTATTTGTAGAGACCCAAACTTTGGAACACAACCGCCAGGGCTGGAGGAATCTGGTGAACAGTTCTTTAGAGCAGTAGTTCCCCTACCCCAATGACTCTTCATGAAGCAAAGAGAGAAGAATGCGAAGAAGAATGCGAAGAAGAATGCGAAGAAGAAGAGAAGAAAGAGAAGAAGAAGAAAGAAGAAGAAGAAAGCGAAGAAGAAGGAAGAAGAAGAAGAAGAATGCGAAGAAGAAGAAGAAGAAGGAAGAAAGAAGAAGAAAGAATGAAGAAGAATAGAAGAAGAAGATGAAGAATGCGAAGAAGAGAAGCAAGAAGAAGAAGGAAGAATGAAGAAGAAGAATGCAAGAAGAATGCGAAGAAGAAGAAGAAGAATGCGAAGAAGAAGAAGAGAAGAAGAATGCGAAGAAGAAGAATGCGAAGAAGAAGAGAGAATGCGAAGAAGAAGAATGGAAGAAGAAGATGCGAAGAATGAGAAGAAGAAGAATGCGAAGAAGAATGCGAAGAAGAAGAATGCGAAGAAGAAGGAAGAAGAAAGAGAAGAATGCGAGAGAAGAAGAAGAAGAAGAAGAATGCGAAGAAGAGAAGAATGCGAAGAAGAAGAAGAAGAAATGCGAAGAAGAAGAAGAAGAAGAAGAAGAAGAAGAAGAAGAAGAAGAAGAAGGAAGAAGAATGAAGAAAGAAGAAGAAGAAGAAGGAAGAAGAATGCGAAGAAGAAGAAGAAGAAGAAGAAGAAGAAGGAAAAGAAGAAGAAGAAGAAGAGAATGAAGAAGAAGAAGAAGAGAAGAAGAGAAGAAGAAGAAGAAGAAGAAGAAAAGGAAGAAATGGAAGAAGAAGAAGAAGAAGAAGAAGAAGAACGAAGAAGAAGAAGAAGAAGAAGAATGCGAAGAAGAAGGAAGAAGAAGAAGAAGAATGCGAAGAAGAAGAAGAAGGAAGAAGAAGAATGAAGAATGCAAGAAGAAGAAGAAGCGAAGAAGAAGAAAAGAAGAAGAAGAGAAGAAGAAGAAGGAAGAAGAAGAAGAAGAAGAAGAAGAAGAAGAAGCGAAAGAAGAAGAGAAGAAGAATCGAGAGAAGAAGAATGCGAAAGAAGAATGCGAAGAAGGAAGAAAGAAGAAAAAGAAGAAGAAGAAGAAAGAAGAAGAAGAAGAAGAAATGCGAAGAAGAAGAAGAGAATGCGAAGAAGAAGAGAAGAAGAAGAAGAATGCGAAAAGAAGAAGAAGAAGAAGAAGAAGGAAGAAGAAGAATGCGAAGAAAAGAAGAAGAAGAAGAAGAGAAGAAGAAGAAGAATGCGAAGAAGAAGAATGCGAAGAAGAAGAAGAAGAAGAAGAAAGAAGAAGAAGAAAGAAGGGAAGAAGAAGAAGAAGAAGAAGAAGAGAAGAAGAAGAAGAAGAAGAAGAAGAAGAAGAAGAAGAAGAAGAAGAAGAAGAAGAAGAAGAAGAAGAAGAAGAAGAAGAAGAAGAAGGAAAGAAGAAGAAGAAGAAAGAAGAAGAAGAAGAAGAAGAGAAGAAGAAAGAAGAAGAAGAAGAAGAAGAAGAGAAGAAGAAGAAGAAGAGAAGAAGAAGAAGAAGAAGAAGAAGAAGAAGAAAAGAAGAAAAGAAGAAAGAGAAGAAAAGAAGAAGAAGAAGAAGAAAGAAAGAAGAGGAAAAAAGAAGTAGAAAAATAACAAGAACAAGAACAAGAGGAAAAACAAGGAAAAGGAGGAGGAGAAGAAGACAAAGAAGGGAACAGGAAGAGGAAGAGCTCAAGGAAAGTCATCGATAAAATAATTTTATATGATTTTAATTTACTAAGACTAACTGCAATATTGATTTTGCCCCTTATGATTGTTGGATATCTTCAAACAATATTTAAGGACAACCAGAATTCAAGTGAAGAGCAACACAAGTAATATTTTGAATATACCCAATGCAGTATGACTAATAGTAAGTGTACAGAAGGGGGGCAAAACTCTATTGTCAGAAATTTACTGATAGTAAACCTAAATGTTGCCTAAGATGGTCAGAGAAGTTAAGTGTTAACATCTCGTGGAAAAAAGCATTTCTAACAATTCATAGATTAAATGATGTCAAATTGAAATGGTTGCAATTGAGAATAGTTCATCTGATTATTACAACCAATATAATTTCAATTGCAACAGGTGTAGCATCTACGACAAATTGTACATGGTGTAATAATACAAGAGGCTCTATTGAATACTTCCTGTGGCACTGCTACTGTGTCTGTAACTTTTGGAACTTAACAGAACATTTAATCAATGAAAAACGCGAAAATACTTTTAACATCAAAATGACACAGAACCTTGTATTGTTCGATGTTGATCAAACTGTAAAACCAGAATATTCGATCTGATTATGGTGCTTGCAAAACCATTTATCTACAAATGTAAGATTGACAAATGCGTTCCAAATGTACCTATTTTCAAAGATTACTGCTAAACATGAGATTAAAAAATTAACAGTATAATGTCACAATAAACTTCCACTTGTCCATTTTTAAAGCTCAGTGGAATAACTATAAGTCGCTGTTTTCTCGAAAGAGAACAACTTCATCTTTATGACATGTTTTGAAATGTTGATGTTCACTTGGAAACCTCCAGTCTATGAAATACTGCTACATGTTTTCTGTATGATGTATGTTGTCATATGTCCAAGACATTCCTCTTATGTGTATGAATCGATATTGTCTTTCGTTACTACATTGTATGTTAATGTCTGTTTATTGTAAAAAAAATTAAAAAGGTGGAAAATATTTTGCAGACAACAACAACAGTAGTATACAAATTATCACATAGCATAGCCTACTGATAGCATGCCCCCCCTCCCCCCCCACACATACAAATAAATAAAAGGCAAAACAAAATTATCAACGCCAGCGAGAACATTGCCAGTCACAGGTAGTACACGAAGGTCACTGTCTTCATTGTTGTACATAAAGCCAACATCTATAGCAGAATCCACAACACCAAAACCACCAACACCACCAACACCACCAACACCACCAACACCAACACCACCACATTAATGTCACCATTATAATCACCATCATCATCATGCTCAGCAGCAGCAACAGCAGGATGTGCCTTCCCACATGGCGTTGGCGATCATGGCCATCCATATGAATCTATGTTTTGTCGCAACAAGTATATCTCCTATCCCAATTGTCCCCACCCACTCCATAAACTAACATTTTTTTCCGCTTGGGTCTACCTGGTGCTCTTTTCCCCGCTCAGACTTTCCTGTTGTGAATAGGTGCTCTAATTTCCCTTGCCTCATAAAATGTCAAAATAAATGTTGCCTCATCATCATCATCAGGTGCCCTGCCGCATGGCGTTGGCGATCATGGACTTCCATCTGTC
>JAPXFY010000030.1:14614130-14621630 GCA_030674185.1 Monoplex corrugatus | reverse complement strand
GCCCCATGGCATAGCAAAACAGTCATGTCGCAGAGTTCGTTCTTTGATTTAACATCTTTTCATTGAGTGATATTAGACGGTCACGGACTGTGACAGAGTTAGTGCGCTGTCATTCTATCCATATCTACGGTGCAGCGAACATTATGTTGTTGGTTTTTTTTTTCTACAAAAGCGACAGAGGCCAGTTTGGGGCCCTGGTTATTATGAAGGTCTGCACTAGAACGAGGTTCAAGGCTGGCAGGTCGTAGACGTCATGCAGGTGGTTAGGGAAAGCATGCTGATGAAGTTAATCAGTGACCAACTGCTGCTTAATTAGCGACGTGTTAATGAAACCCAATTTGTGTCCAGCGTTCTGAATGATGGAGTCATGACAGCAAGGTTGGGTATGATAATTTGTTGGGTGCAAAGAGGCGCCACTACACGCGACGGGCGATTAAGGAAATGGACGCTCGTTGACCATGTTAATGCCGAGAGGTGACTGCCAAATTGGAACAGCGTACTTGGAAAAGATTGTTATGTGAAAATATCCTGTAATGGTATTTCTCTCAGTCGCCATAGTACTCTCCAGTAATATGCTGGTTGTGTCTAATTTTCTACTGCGCCTTTATGCGCTTTGCCCTTTCCCGACCCGACCCAACCCACCCACAGCATTGACCATTGTCAGCTTTGATGCTGAAACAACCGGCTGACTGCTGGGCCTGATTATGTTGTTTTAACCACCAGACCGTTTGGCCTTTTGACACATCTGAAATTTGTTTATTCTGACCAGTGTTTTGACCAAACACCAACGATAGGAAAGAGCTCACTAACATGCAGGAGTAGTGGTCTGAGGTTTAGGGTTCACTAACATACAGAATTGGTGACTTAAGGTTTACAGCTCACTAAAATACAGGATTGGTGACTTAAGTTTCAGTTTCAGTTTCTCAAGATGACGTCTCCGAGCTCGGAATGAATTCCACATGCACTAACGTCACAGGTGCCATCAATTGGTGACTTAAGGTTTACAGGTCACCAACATATAGGATTAGTGGCCTGAGGTTTACAGCTCACTAACATGCAGGATTGGTGACTTAGGGTTTACACCTCACTAACACAGGATTGAAGGCCTGTGGCTTACAGCTTACTAACATGCAGGATTGGTCGTCTGAGATTTCACAGCTTGTTAACACACAGGGTTGGTGACTTAAGAGTTACAGCTCACTAACATACAGGGTTGGTGACTTAAGAGTTACAGCTCACTAACATACAGGGTTGGTGACTTAAGAGTTACAGCTCACAACACACAGGGTTGATGACTTAAGAGTTACAGCTTATTGACATACAGGGTTGGTGACTTAAGAGTTACAGCTTATTAACACACAAAGCTGGTGACTTATGAGTTACAGCTTATTAACACACAAGGTTGGTGACTTAAGAGTTGCAGCTCACTAACATACAGGAGTGTCAAAGGCAGATGTGAGAGTGTCAAATGCAGATGTGATGCGTCTAGTATGTCGGCTAGTGACTGCGTGCTTGTCACCTCTCCCTTTCAGCCTGCACCGCTGGCTAGCACTGCTGCTTGCAGCTATGCTAAAAGAAGAGGAGAATGCGTAAGTCTCTTCCTGTCAGTACATAGCCTCTCCATCAGCAAGCCCTACGTTATGCCTCCTCGTGGCGACATGCGGTAAATGAGCACCTCCCAGACACAGGCTATAACTCGAGAGACTCGGAGGAGGTCTGGCCCCCAGACGTGCGGCACGCAGGCCCACCGGCGTGTGGATATGCCCTGGATCCCACGAACCAGATCTCCAAGCTATGGGTAAATAGCTCTACTGCCTTGTGGACATCTCGGGAGAGAATAAGGCTAAGGGAGGTAACCCTGAAAAAAATCACCCTACTGCCTTGTAGGTTGTCTTGGGAACGACAGAGGCTTGTGGAGAGACCGTAAACAAAGCGATGGAAGGCAACAGGAAACCACCATCGTATTCTCCCCAGCAAAACCATGGACAGACAAAAGAAGAAAAATGAAGATAACGACGAAAGTAGGTGCTCTTATGGAGCACCTTCGTCCGGTAGGGACCGTCATGCGGCATGGATAACACCAGACCGTCAGCAAGCTACCGCAACCAACCTCAAGAATACCAAAATCGCAACATGGAACATTAGAACATTATTGCAAAAAGGTAAATTAGACAATATCAAAAAGGAAATGGAAAAGCTTAACATTAGTATTTTAGGACTAGGGGAAGTGAGATGGAAAGGGCAGGCATGATAACATCAGGAGAGTATACAGTAATATACTCTGGTGGAAACTCAGATGAAAGACGAGTAGGCATCGTAATGGACAGGGACAAATCAAAAGCAGTTAAGGAATACTGGGCTGTGTCCGACAGAGTTTTGCTGGTCAAATTGGGAGGTAGGCCATTTGATATCAACATCATTCAGGTGTATGCACCAACATCCGCTAGTACTCAGGAAGACATCGACAACTTCTACGAAGTATTAGAGATAGCCAAGGCCCAATGTAAATCACAAAAAGTTACAGTAATAATGGGATATTTTAATGCTATAGTGGGACAGGATAGGGTGGATGATATAGTTGGACCTCATGGCCTTGGTACACAAAATGAAAGGGAGGGAAACTTGTAGAATGGGCACAGATGAATGAGTTCATAGTAGGGAACACCTGGTTTGAGCAGCCTAATAGAAGAAAATGGACTTGGATAAGTCCAGAAGATAATGCCAAAAATGAGATTGACTACATCCTGATTAATGAAAGACTTAGAAATTCTTTACTGTCAGCAAAAACACTACCAGATGCAAACTGCAACAGTTACCACAATCCTGTAGTGGGAAGATTAAGGCTGAAATTAATGAAAAGGAAACAGACCAAAAGCAACATCAAGCTAAATCTTGGACTCTTAAAGACAGATGAAGTGATACGTAAAAAAATTAATGTACATGTTCAAAACAAATTCAGTGCTCTGGAAGACGTTAGTGACAGTGAGGAACAATAGACAAAGTTAAGAAATTCGATAAATGAAGCTTGTGAAGAAATCCTTAAAACAGATAGAAAAGCAAAAAAGAACTGGATGACAAAAGAAACTTTAGGCTTGATGGAGGGACGGAGGAAGGCAAAGTGAAACGAGGAGATATACAGGAAGATAAACAAAGAAATCAGGCATAGGTGCAATGAAACTAAGGAAGGTTGGCCGAAAACAAAACGCAAAGAAATAGAAGAACGACACAAAACGGATCCTCAGGGTATGTACAGACGAATTCAAGAAATTGTCCACAGGAAAAATACATGTACATCAACTGGTTGCTTAAAATCGAAAGATGGTACGCTTGTCATGGAAAAAGACAAAATATTAGACAGATAGGGAGAGTACATTAAAGACCTTTTTGAAGATGACATAAACGAAGAACACAATATAAGAAAGAACCTTGAAGGAACACCCATAATGAAAGATGAAGTTAGAGCAGCATTGAAAAAGATGAAACCAGGAAAAGCCCCAGGACCAGACAACATTACTACAGAGATGATTGAAGCTCTGGAGGAATTTGGTTTTGAAAAAAATAGCAGTCCTCCTAAATGAAATTTACGACACTGGAAAAATCCCCAAAGATATGTCAAAATCAATTTTCATCGCACTTTCAAAGAAGACAGGTGCTATAGAATGCAAACTCCATCGCACAATCAGTTTGATGAGTCATGTAACAAAAATCCTATTAAGAATAATCATGATGAGGACGAGGAATAGAATCAATAGAATCAAAAGAAAAATAGCAGATGGACAGTGTGGATTTGTGGAAGGGAAAGGAACTATTAATGCCTCATACATCCTAAGAACTATCATAGAGAGGTCAATCGAGATGAATGAGGATTTATATTCATGCTTTGTTGATTATACCAAGGCTTTCGATCGGGTAAGACATGAAAAATTGATCTAGTAACTAGAAAGACTCAATATTAATGGAAAAGATCTACGAATAATCAGAAATATATATTGGGAGCAAACAGCTGCAATGAGAATAGAAAAAGATATAAGCTCTTTCCAAAGTATCAAAAGAGGAGTCAGACAGAGGTGTGTTTTGACAAAACATCATCAGAAACTCTGAATTAAAGGTTGGAGGAAAAATGATAAACAACTTTCGATACGCAGATGACACCGTACTAATTGCAGAAAATGAAAGGGATCTACAAAACCTTGTGAATATACTAGAAATAGAAAGCAAAGGTAAGGGGTTGGAACTAAACAGCAGGAAGATGAGTCATGGTGATCAGTAAAAAACATGAAATCCCCTCATGCAAAATAACAGCAAGTTACACAACCTTGAGACAGGTTGATAAGTTTAAATACCTGGGAACGACCATTTCACCAGACGGCAGATGCACATCAGAAATAGCCAGCAAAATCGGCCAAGCCAAAACAACATTCAAGAAGATGACAAGCATCCTTACCAACAAATGCCTATCAATTGACACCAGGAAGAGTCTTGAATGTTATATAGAACCAATACTGTTATACAGTTGTGAGGTGTGGACAGTCAACAAGCAAAGTCAGAGCAAGAATGTGGCAGCCGAGATGTGGTTTCTAAGAAGAATGTTGAGAGTTCCATGGACAGCAAAGAAAACAAACGAGACAGTCTTGATGGAGGGAGACACAAGAAGATCATTCATAAGGAAGATTAGGAAAAGGCAAGCAACATTTATAGGCCATTTCATGAGGAAAGGGGAATTGGAGCACCTGGTCACAATGGGAAAGCAGGAGGGAAAGAGAGCAACAGGTAGACCCAGGGAGAAGATTCTAGACAGACATGCAGAGTGGCTGAGGACAAAGAGGGTGGAAGAGATGCTTGAGGCAACAAGAGATAGAGACAGATGGAAGTCCATGATCGCCAACGCCATGGGGCAAGGTACCTGATGATGATGATGGTGAACATACAGGATTGGTGACTTACGAGTTACAGCTCATTAACATACAGGGTTGGTGACTTCAGAGTTACAGCTCACTAACAGACAAGGTTGGTGACTTCAGAGTTACAGCTCACTAACATACAGGATTGGTGACTTAAAAGTTACAGCTCACTAACAGACAGGGTTGGTGACTTAAGAGTTACAGCTCACTAGCATACAGGATTGGTGACTTAAAAGTTACAGCTCACTAACAGACAAGATTTGTGACTTAAGAGTTACAGCTTACTAACAGACAGGGCTGGTGACTTAAGAGTTGTAGCTCACTAACAGACAGGATTGGTGACTTAAGAGTTACAGCTCATTAACATACAGGGTTGGTCACTTAAGAGTTACAGCTCACTAACAGACAGGGTTGGTCACTTAAGAGTTACAGCTCAATAACAGACAGGGTTGGTGACGTAAGAATTACAGCTCACCAACAGACAGGGTTGGTGACTTAAGAGTTACAGCTCACTTACAGACAGGGTTGGTGACTTAAGAGTTACAGCTCACTAACATACAGGGTTGGTCACTTAAGAGTTACAGCTCACTAACAGACAGGGTTGGTGACGTAAGAGTTAGAGCTCAATAACAGACAGGGTTGGTGACGTAAGAATTACAGCTCACCAACAGACAGGGTTGGTCACTTAAGAGTTACAGCTCACTAACAGACAGGGTTGGTGACTTAAGAGTTACAGCTCACTAACAGACAGGGTTGGTGACTTAAGAGTTACAGCTCACTAACATACAGGGTTGGTGACTTCAGAGTTGCAACTCACTAACAGACAGGGTTGTTGACTTAAGAGTTACAGCTCACTAACAGACAGGGTTGGTCACTTAAGAGTTACAGCTCACTAACAGACAGGGTTGGTGACTTAAGAGTTACAGCTCACTAACATACAGGGTTGGTGACTTAAGAGTTACAGCTCACTTACAGACAGGGTTGGTGACTTAAGAGTTGTAGCTCACTAACAGACAGGATTGGTGACTTAAGAGTTACAGCTCATTAACATACAGGGTTGGTCACTTAAGAGTTACAGCTCACTAACAGACAGGGTTGGTCACTTAAGAGTTACAGCTCAATAACAGACAGGGTTGGTGACGTAAGAATTACAGCTCACCAACAGACAGGGTTGGTGACTTAAGAGTTACAGCTCACTTACAGACAGGGTTGGTGACTTAAGAGTTACAGCTCACTAACATACAGGGTTGGTCACTTAAGAGTTACAGCTCACTAACAGACAGGGTTGGTGACGTAAGAGTTAGAGCTCAATAACAGACAGGGTTGGTGACGTAAGAATTACAGCTCACCAACAGACAGGGTTGGTCACTTAAGAGTTACAGCTCACTAACAGACAGGGTTGGTGACTTAAGAGTTACAGCTCACTAACAGACAGGGTTGGTGACTTAAGAGTTACAGCTCACTAACATACAGGGTTGGTGACTTCAGAGTTGCAACTCACTAACAGACAGGGTTGTTGACTTAAGAGTTACAGCTCACTAACAGACAGGGTTGGTCACTTAAGAGTTACAGCTCACTAACAGACAGGGTTGGTGACTTAAGAGTTACAGCTCACTAACATACAGGGTTGGTGACTTAAGAGTTACAGCTCACTTACAGACAGGGTTGGTGACTTAAGAGTTACAGCTCACTAACATACAGGGTTGGTGACTTAAGAGTTACAGCTCACTTACAGACAGGGTTGGTGACTTAAGAGTTACAGCTCACTTACAGACAGGGTTGGTGACTTAAGAGTTACAGCTCACAAACATACAGGGTTGGTGACTTAAGAGTTACAGCTCACAAACATACAGGGTTGGTGACTTAAGAGTTACAACTGACTAACATGCAGGACTGCATTGGTGAGCCGCGGTTTACAGTTGATTAACATGCAAATTTGGTAATCACGAAATTAGGAGCTTACGCCCTGGTTATCAGAGAACCAGAGTTCCATTCCACAATTGCACAGATATTGACATCATTCACGAAACATTAAGCAGTGGTTTTGGTCACAATGTAATGTGATCCTGTGTGAAAATCCACCGCGATAAAAAAAAAAAGCTGCAGAAATTCGTATATAATCGAAGATACGTACATTAAAATAAAAGGGTACGTACTCCTTCCATGAGAAACAGCAAGAATTTCTCTTCCCAGCTTACCAGCTCTGTCACATTTACTATTCACTTCTGTCCATTCCTGATTTTTCTGTGCATTCCTGAGTACTATCTTCCACATGTAAAGATTGATCCCAACCGCCACCCCATACACCCCAAAATGCAACTCAATCCAAAGAGGGATGGACATCGCCAGGTTTGATTTGCTCAAGACAGGCCGTATGAAAGATCCAATGGCCTTGCTAAATCAATCCTGCAGGAGGGAGGGAAACGGAGGGGAAGACAGACAAAATAATGGACTGACAACTTTTCATAATGGACAGAGAAACTATACGCAGAGACCCAAGCTTTGGCACACAACTGAAGGAATCTCGTGAACTGTTCTTTAGTGCAGTATCCCATTGGCTTTTTTACGGAGTTGAGGGAGAAAAAAGGACAAGGAGTAG
>JAPXFY010000030.1:14551630-14596630 GCA_030674185.1 Monoplex corrugatus | reverse complement strand
GAAACCACATCTTGGCTGCCTCAATCTTGGTCTGGCTTTGCTTGCTGGCTGTCCACGCCTCACATCCATATAACAGTATTGGTTCTATATAACATTCAAGGACTCTCTTCCTGATGTTAATTGATAGGCATTTGTTGGTAAGAATGCTTGTCATCTTCTTGAATGCTGTTTTGGCTTGGCCAATTCTGCTGGCTATTTCTGATGTGCATCTGCCATCTGATGAAATGACCGTTCCCAGGTATTTGAACTTATTAACTTGTGCCAAGGTTGTGCCATTTGCTGCTATTTTGCATGAGGGGATTTCATGTTTTTTACTGATCACCATGACTTCAGTCTTCCTGCTGTTTAGTTCCAACCCCTTACCTTTGCTTTCTATTTCTAGTATATTCACAAGGTTTTGTAAGTCCCTTTCATTTTCCGCAATTAGCACGGTGTCATCTGCGTATCGAATATTGTTTATCATTTTCCCTCCAACCTTTAGTCTAGGGTCTTCTTCTAGGTTTCTCATGATGTTTTCGCTGTAAAGTGAAAACAGATCTGGTGACAAAACACAACCCTGTATGACTCCTTTTTTGATGTTTTGGAAAGAGCTTACATTGTTTTCTATTCTCATTGCAGCTGTTTGTTCCCAGTACATATTCCTGATTATTCGTAGATCTTTTCCATCAACATTGAGTCTCTCCAGTTGGTTGATCAATTCTTCATGTCTTACCCGATCGAAAGCCTTGGTATAGTCAACAAAACATAAATACAAATCCTTATTCATCTCAACTGACCTGTCTATGATAGTTCTTAGGATGTATATGGCATTAATAGTTCCCTTCCATTCCACAAATCCATACTGTCCATCTGCTATTTCTCTTTTGATTCTATTCCTTGTCCTCATCATGATTATTCTTAACAGGATTTTTGTTACATGACTCATCAAACTGATTGTGCGATGGAGTTCGCATTCTATAGCCCCTGTCTTCTTTGGAAGTGCAATGAAAATTGATTTTGACATATCTTTGGGGATTTTTCCAGTGTCATGAATTTCATTTAGGAGGACTGTTATTTTTTCTGTGCCAAATTCTCTGTAGTAATGTTGTCTGATCCCGGGGCTTTTCCTGGTTTCATCTTTTTCAGTGCTGCTCTAACTTCATCTTTCATTATGGGTGGTCCTTCAAAGTTCTTTTTTATAATATGTTCTTCGTTTCTGTCATCCTCAAAAAGGTCTTTAATGTACTCTCCCATCTGTCCAGCATTTTGTATTTTTCCATGATAAGCGTGCTATCTTTCGAATTTAAACAACCAGTTGATGTGAATGTATTTTTCCCGTGGACAATTTCTTCAATTCGTCTGTACATACCCTGAGGATCTATTTTGTGTCGGTCTTCTATCTCTTTGCATTTTGTGTTCAGCCAAGCTTCCTTAGCTTCATTACACCTATACCTGATTTCTTTGTTTATCTTGCTGTATATCTCCTCGTTTCTCTTTGCCCTCTTCCTTTCCTCCATCAAGCCCAAAATTTCATTAGTCATCCAGCTCTTTTTTGCTTTTCTATCTGCCTTAGGGATTTCTCCACAAGCTTCATTTATCAAATTTCTCAACTTTGTCCATAAGTTGTATACCAAAAGATAATAATAATAGAAAAAGATAACATCAAAAACTGGAGAGCAATATCATTATCAAATGTAATATATAAAATTGGATCAGCGCGTATTGCTTTAAGCATTAATTCAAAAGTGTTTTACCACAACTGGTCAATGAAGACCAATCTGGTTTTGTTTCTAAAAGGTAGGCCAATATAGGGGATAATCTGAGATATATGACACAATTCATCACTCCAAAAATCTTAATTAGTCATTTATCATGTACCAATTTCTAAAAAGCGTTTGACTCGCTTGACTGGAAGTTTATACGTAAACAGCCTAGGCTTTTGGCTTCAGAAAAGATATTCGTAAATGGATAAATGAGTTTTATGATGTAATAAAGTCAACAGTCCTCGCAAATGGACGGGCTTTACAATGGTTCTCGATATATAAAGACTGTAGGCAGGGAGAACCAGCGTCTCCATATCTATTTATCGTATGTGCAGAAATTCTAGCTAACATGATAAGGGAACATGACAATATT
Organism: Monoplex corrugatus; assembly: GCA_030674185.1. Classification (NCBI taxonomy): domain Eukaryota; kingdom Metazoa; phylum Mollusca; class Gastropoda; order Littorinimorpha; family Ranellidae; genus Monoplex; species Monoplex corrugatus. The sequence continues at coordinate 14,594,515 of JAPXFY010000030.1, read as the reverse complement.
AACGGTATTTCATCAACAATGCGGAACGCTAAATTGTACACTATGCTCATGACAAGAGTTTGCTTTCGTGCAGGTGACAGAATAACATTTTGAAACATACATTGAAGTTTTGCAGTTCTTCAGGAAGAAGTCTGGATTATTCATAAATGTTAGGAAAACAAACAAAATTTGGTCAGAAAGAAAACAAAAAAAGAAAGAAAACAATTAGCAAAATAATACTAATAAAAAAAAATCCGAATTAACTACATGCAACATTTAGGAATCGATTGAAATCCACCAAAATGTAAAATCTTTGGAATATGGCTCAGGAATGACGCAAGAGACTTGACACGATTAATAATTCTGAAAAATTAGCAGAAATAAATGTTCTTTTTAAAATATGGACGAAAAAATAAATAACACAACCTGGCTGGATTGTTGTATTGAAATTTTTGATAATTCTTTCAAAACTAATCTATTTATGGATTTGCCCCCAAACCAGCCAGATAATTTAATCAGGAATTGACAAAAAAAAGTGCTTTGGAAAAAGACAATCCAATCAACAGATATTCGTTCAAAAGTATAGATAGATAAGGGAGCCTGTGCTTACCAGATCTAAAAAAAAATATATTTTAGCTCTGAAACTTTCTAGGCTAAGGAAAGAAGAAGTGGAAAAGTATAGTATGAACAGTTATCTGTCTATAGAAAAGCTTAGGCGATTTGGACCAACGTTGCTATGGATTTTGACATGAAAACCTTTTTTCTTTTTTGGTTAGAAGTTTTTGATACATTTAAGACAGATTGGAATTATTTTTAATAAGATATGGACAATGGATAACTAAAGGCTTCTGTAGTGTCGCAAACTTTATTGCTGACAATGGTAGCTTCCCATTATATAAAGAACTTAACCGAAAGCCTAACTAAGTAAATATTTCATTGCATATACCAGCTGTAAGCTTGCAACAAGTATAATTCTTCGAGAAATGGGATTAAATAAATACCAATGAACGCAGTTTCAGTAATCTTGTAAAGGGGAAAATTTGAATACATTTTTTGGAAATGTGAAATCAGCCACAACTTTTGGCCAGTGATCGAAAACATGTTTAACATTGAGAGTAAAACAGCTTCAAATGTGAGGGTGTAATAATGAAGAGCAACGTTACTGCACATGACAATACAACAATGAATATGAATATTCATTTACAAAAGCTGTTCTCTTTTACCAAAAGTACAAGTTTGTAGTATGACACATTAAAAAAGGATAATGGAAAACCACAGTGTTGTGGTAAATAAAAAAGGGAAACTTAGTCAAAATATAAACTGGAATTCATGTTTTTATTTTTTCAAAGTAAAAAGATTCAAGATTTCAGAATGAAGTGGTTTTCAATTACAATTATACACTGGATTATAGATACAAGTGTCAGTCTTCGAGATTCTGGATTAATAATACCAATGTATATAGTTTTTATAATTTTGTATTGATCATATTTTTCAAAATACGAAATTAGCCACAATTGTTGGCAGATGATCGAAAACATGTCTAATACTGAATGTGAAACAGTTGAAATGTAAAGATTACAGAGGATACAGTTCTTTCGCCAGTGAAAAAAATGTTCAAACAGATGTTGTATATGACTTTATCATACTCTTTCCTAAGCACTATTTGTACACGTACGAGATAAAACATATTAGCCAAATATGAATGCTTCTGAAAAGCGACTTCATCAAAGGTTCCAAGTAGAAGACTATAACGCACAGATTTATCTTGACTTTATGCAGTTTGCTGCCAGGTAGCGCTATTGTTAACCTATGTTTCTGGGAAAATAACTGTAAGGTACGTTATCTTCATTTTTCTTTCTTATCATTCATCAGTGACCCCTACACATGCAAAAATATTTCAACTTGATTCATTATATTTTCCATTATTCATATACTGGAAATATGACTGTTCAAATAATGTATAACTGTTGTTGTTTTTTTAAATATGTGTCTTTATTACTTATGTGTGAATTTCAAAGACATTTTTTTGACGATATCGTGTACGTGGCACCTAAACTTAAATGACTGATATACTGTTTTGATCATTCTAGGCAATTGCGTTTTCTAATTCTTTTAACAAATGACAACGTAACACCACAAAAAAAGTGTTTCAATTCTTAGAGTATTCCCACTGAGATTTGTGAGTATCGTTTTCAAAACATTTTTTTTTTATTCATCTTTGCTTCACAACAAACGGACATGAAGCACACAAAGTGGCAACGACAAATGACAAAACTATACACACATGAAAAGACCTTGTTGACATATGAACTCCATATAGCATACAGAATATACGTAATGATCTTTTATACATTGACACTTTAGAAACAAACATCAAGATCTAAGCACATGTCAACATGTTTTTTTTTTTTTATTAATTTGTTTCTCAAATTACATCTCTTTGCTGTACGATAATCAAGAATCAACGAACAATGTGTTAACAGAAATGATATCAATTTATACATATAAAACAAATATTGTCCACATAGAAACAAACTATAACGTAAAACAAAACCATATATTCAATTCAATTCATATTGCTTATAGCCCAGCCGACTACTGGAGCCATATCAGGGCTAACACCACATCAAAAAGAAAAGAACAACCCGTTAAGATAAGATAATATTCTAATCAATGAAGATTTTATTGTGTACATCAAGATTCAAGAACATGTTATGAAGAAAATCCGATTTCTACAGAGAGGTGAGTATCGTGAGTATCTTAATCAAAGTGATCACCAACATTTAAACAAATGGGAACCAGAATAACACCAAAGTAGAAGCAGAACAGGTATTTGCCAAACAACAAAACAAAACATCACCACCAACAACAATAACAACAACAAGACAGGCGCAAATTTTCGGCCAACTGGCATTTTTCAAGCTTATAAAAAGACAGTTCAGTTTAACAATTATTTATGGCCAGATTCACTGAATCTGTACTGGCATCACACACACAAAAAAAGAAATAGTCACACATAAATAAATGTTTTATTAAAAATGACTCTACAGCCAGTGGACGAATTCCTGGTTTCGTATTTTCCTTAACCCTTTGACTCCTGCATCCTGTCCACAGGTATTCTGCATTGCCAACCAGGCTACCAAAGCGAAAAAAAAGAAGAAAAACCCTAACCCTTTGACTCTCTCACCTACCCACCAGCAATGTGCATTGTCAATCATGCTACCGAACCAAAAAAAAAAAAAAAAAAAAGAAAAAAGAAAAACTTAACCCTTTGACTCCCTCACCTCTCTACCAGCATTCTGCATTGTCAACCACGCTACCGAAGCATAAAAAAGTTAACCCTTTGACTCCCTCATCCTATCCATTGGCTTCCTGCAGGAAGCTGGTGGATAAGGCAAGAGAGTCAAAAAGTTAATTTTTTTGCAGTTGGTAGATAGGGTGTAGGAGTCAAAGGGTTAACAAGACAAATACGATAAGTGCCACAGACCTATCTATTTATCCATCTATCTATCTATCTGTCTGTGTATATAGATATGTATCTACATATATGTACCTATATGTACATGTATATAATATATATATATATACTACTAATACATAGTATTGAATGGACAGATGACGTTTTTGAGTCAATTTTTGAAAGGAGAAATAACCTATTTTCTCTTACTCTTTTCTCCAATTCGTTGCCGTAACTGAATGGATAAGAGCTCAGACAACATTGCAGTTTCCTTTTGGCACGTGTTTGGGGATTTGCCGATTTGCAATGGGCGGGCCCAAGGAAGACAATTTCCACACGAAATTGTCGAATCTTCAGCAGGGTCTCTCTGACGACGCAGGCAAGGTAGCGACAAAATTCGCTTTGCACGTGCAAGGCAAACCCTTTTTGAAACACTACTCCAGCCAAAGTTGCCCCGCAGACGAGGATAAAAAGGACCCGTTCTTGGTTCGTTTTAACCATGCTTGCAAGACGACGGATGACGGATGAGCAGCGGGGGAGAGCCCTCGCTCTGCTTGATGAAGGCCTAGCGCAGCGGGAAGTTGCTAGACGACTTGAAGTGTCGCATTCCACAATCCAGAGACTGCTGGAGCGCTTCAATGAGACTGGAGCAGTCCAGGAAAGGCGTCACACGGGTCGACCCAGAGTAACGACAAGACAGCAAGACCGCTACCTTGCCCTCTCCGTCCTGAGGGAAAGGGCATCCACTGCGGTGACCTTGAGGGGTCAGCTGAGGGACGCAACAGGTGCTAACATCAGCTGCAGCACGGTGAGAAGACGGCTACATGAGGCAAACTTGAGGTCACGGAGACCGGCCGTCCGACCCATGCTGTCACCGGTCAACAGAGTGCGCCGCATGACGTGGGCCAGGGAGCACGTGACCTGGACAAGGCAACAGTGGGCCCGGGTCTTGTTTTCGGATGAGTCCAGGTTCACCCTGACCTTTAACGATGGCCGGGCTCGGGTGTGGCGACGTCAAGGGGAGAGGTTCGCTGACGCCACTGTCCAAGAGCATAACCGGTACGGCGGCGGGTCGGTGATGGTGTGGGGTGGCATGAGCCGTGGTACCCGGACCCCCCTGCTCCCCATTGACGGCATCCTGAACGGGGTCCGGTACCGGGACGAGGTTCTGGCGGCCGTGGCACTGCCTGCGCTTGTGGACCTTGGTCAAGGCGCCATCTTCCAGGACGACAATGCACCTGCGCATCGAGCACGCCTTGTGACCGACTTCCTGGAGCAGCATGAAGTCGTCCGTATGGCCTGGCCAGCGTGCTCACCTGACCTGAACCCAATTGAACACCTCTGGGATGTGCTCGGGAGGCGCATCAGGGACAACCACCCCCCACCGGGCACCCTGGCCAGGCTGGTCGACATCCTGCAGATCGAGTGGGCGGCCATCCCTCAGGACACACTCCGTACCCTTGTGGGGTCGATGCATCGGCGCTGTGAAGCATGCATCCAGGCTCGGGGCGGACACACGCGATATTGAAAACAGATTGGCCAAATCTGACACTTTCTGTTTTTTGAAAAGGGGGGGATGTTCCTTTAAATGCATGTGCTGTTCACTAATGGGTCATTGTGCTAATTTCTTTTTCCAAAACAGGTGTGGAAATGATGAAATAAAACATAGAATCAATTCTAAACATTGTCAATTATTTCAACTTAAAATTAGAGAGGAAGGAAGAAGTGGCCCTTAAATTATGATTAGGAGTATATATATATATATATACATATATATACATATGTATATATGACAGATTTGAACGTTTGTTTTGTGGCTTTGTGGAAAAAAATATAAACAAACGAACAGATAAATAAATAAATTAATTAAAAAGCAAAGAAGTAACAACAGATGAATAGATAGATAGATAGATAGATAGATAGATAGATAGATAGATAGATAATGAATGAATGAATGAATGATGATAAATAAATAAATAAATAGAAAATATACAAATAAATAAATAAATAAATAAATAAACAAACAAATAAATAAATAAATAAATAAATAAATTAACAAATAAATAAATAAAATAAATAAATAAATAAATAATAAATAAATAAATAAATAAATGAAAGTTGAATACGACAATGTATATCGCATAGTACCACGGAAATGAACAAATGCTTTTGTCCCCCGTTATACTCACCACCACCACCATCCAACATCCACCACCACCACAACCATCACCATCACCATCATCATCACCACCATCATCACTACCACCACCATCACCACCACCATCATCACCACCAACGTATGCAAAGTGGAGTCCGATGCCAGCGTTTGCTCTTTAGCCTGTGGCCCAGCTTGACCCCCATTAATCAAGGAAATTGACCAATCAGTGTGACCTTGGGGTGTTAACCTTTTCATAACCGCTGGTCATGCCTATAATCACCCTGGTCCCAGACTGTATATAAGGGGAGGGAAGCCAACACTGGGACATCTTTGCCTTGTACACAGGTTTGAACTCTCTACTCACCGTGTCCTTTGCGCTTGACGTTGACGTCTACTTCATTGTCATCATGATGAAGACTGTGGCTGTTTTCACCCTGCTCGTCGCTGGTAAGATCCTGATTTGTTGCTGGGTTGTTGTTGGTGTCGTTGTTGTTGTTGTTTGTTTTTGTTTGGGACGATAATATCTAGACGATAATGGCTATCTTCACTCTGGTCGCTAATAATGGTAGTATTGTTGTTTTGATTATGTTTATCTGTCTGTATCATTACTGTCGTTTTCGATTTCTCGCAGTCTACTTATTCTAATACTTTACCACCACTGTGGTTACTTTGTAAAAGGACTAAGTTTATTATTGGGTTTGTTATTCTGTATGTTTCAGTGTTTTTATCTACAAGAGGGAAAAGTCAATACTTTTATCGAAATGCTGAAGAAAGAAATGAAGGATAACATGACTTCATATCAAAACAATTCATCAGATAATTGCAAACATTACTACTTTTGAAAAGATGAAGATTGAAATAATATATGTACGACTTTCAAAACAGAAAGGACATCGATTTTGCTTTTATTTGGGTCCTACAATACTATGACATATTCTTGCAGTTACTTTTAAAAGTTTAAACCTTCTAACTAATAATTGCAATAATGTACAGAGCCTTCAAATTACGGGAAAAGAGTTATAATACTTGGTAACGTTACCTTCCAAAAGACTAATGGTATACTTGATTATGATATGATTTGTGCAAATTCTTCCTGCTTAAAATGCAAATACATATAAGGTCAAACTCTTACTCTCTATGATTTATATGAAAGATCGGTGATATATAACGAATGCAAGTGAAATAAGTGTCGACTTGTTCAAATTTAGCCGGCATTGTTTTAAATATGTACATAATTTTTGTGTATGTGTGCTTATATGCACATTCCCGTTGTTTGTCTGTATATAGTTTATTCATTTATATTATATGATTCTCTTTTTTAACTTTGGTCCTTCGTGCTTAGGATTATGTTGCTATGGTTCCTATTGTTTCATTTACTGTTTCGTCAGTGTCGTTGTTTTCCCTTGATTGGAAATTTGAGCGTGTAATGTACAGCGAGCATTGCTTTTGACAGATATCGTTTGCGTAAAGAAGTGAAATGATCTTTTTTTATATCATTAATTTTGCCTGACAATGTTTTATTAAAATATCAGCTAGACTAGGATACTTTTTTGTGATGAAGTTAGATTAGAGTCTTCGTGAGATAGAGTATGAATTTTGCAAGAAATTGTCATTGTAAACACGTTTGGAAAACAAAAAAAGTTGGAGAGGAAGCTTTGGATCTGAATTTAATGCTCATGAACGTATAGGCAAATTTAGCTATCATTATTGTAAAAGCCCACAGTACTTACACTGATGACCTTGTGGCTTTAGGGTTTCAGAAGTATCTGGAATATGAGTGGTTCTGCGTTCGATTTAAAGACAGGACATGGATTTTTCTGACACTCTATCAGTAACAGTACCGGTCTTCTGGATCAGAGGATATATCCAGGTACCATAAGCAGCACGAAGAGCCGACAGAAACGAAGGAATTTCCCCATATAGACTCATATCTATATCCATCTAACTAGGTAACTAGAAATCCATACAGGAAGAAATGATGGTACTAATGGGATGGCTGGTTCTTTTGTTGGGGCCATGGATTCAACAGCTGATATCTCGAGTTCAATCCCAGCCCTCAACGGTAAAAACTGACCCATGGGCTGTTTATACCCATGGCCTGTTTATTGTTCCATGGCCTGTTTATGTCCATGGCCTGTTTATGTCCATGGCCTGCTTATATCCATGGCCTGTTTATATCCATGGTCTGCTTATATCCATGGCCTGTTTATATCCATGGTCTGCTTATATCCATGGCCTGTTTATGTCCATGGTCTGTTTATTTCATGGCCTGTTTATACCCATAGTTTGTTTATATCCATGGCCTGTTTATACCCATAGCCTGTTTATACCCATGGCCTGTTTATATCCATGGTCTGTTTATACCCATGGCCTGCTTATATCCATGGTCTGTTTATACCCATGGCCTGTTTATACCCATGGCCTGTTTATACCCATGGCCTGTTTATATCCATGGCCTGCTTATATCCATGGCCTGTTTATGTCCATGGCCTGTTTATATCCATGGCCTGTTTATACCCATGGCCTGTTTATATCCATGGCCTGTTTATGTCCATGGCCTGTTTATATCCATGGCCTATTTATACCCATAGCCTGTTTATACCCATAGCCTGTTTATATCCATGGCCTGTTTATGTCCATGGCCTGTTTATGTCCATGGCCTGTTTATATCCATGGTCTGTTTATATCCATGGCCTGTTTATGTCCATGGCCTGTTTATATCCATGACCTGTATATGCCCAAGGCCTGTTTATACCCATGGCCAATTCTCTGCCCATCTTAATGTTTTCTCATTCTGATGATGTCAGTGTAGTCCTTCATGGACCCCTCTGCCTCATCTGAATTATAAAATCTTCTGGGAGGATGGGGTTTTCTAGCAGGCTCAGAGAGTCTGCTGGATAATTGCTGGAAAATTTGGGTGGAGCGCAAATGGAATTGTCCAAGCGCGATGAATTCCTCTTGACCAAACTCATAACTATCCTAACATTCACGAAAATCATGTTTTGACGAGATGTAGTTGAACTAGACTACACTACACTACACTACGCCACGCTACGCTACACTACACTACACTAAAATGCAATACAGTTCAGTACAATACAGTACAATGCAGCACAATACAGTACGATGAAATACAATACAATACAATACAACACAATGCAACACATCATCACGTACATCCAACTAGACCAAGCTCAGAATAGCCACACAATAATGTCTGTGCTGAGCTGAGAGTACTATGGGCACCTTGGGAAGACTATGGTAGCTGCTCAAATCTAATCTACTGACCTATATCATAGACATCTCTAGCTTTTGGGCTGGTAGACACTAGGCTATACACATTAAGGCAGTAGCTGGAGAGTATAATCCTATCACGCAGCCTCAGTCTTAGAAGGAACTCCACATCGTCATGATTATTGTCCTCATAGCCCTCATCATCATTATGGTACTGTTAACCTGTCCCAGCTTTTGTGGTCATTAAAGTGGCATAGAAAATGGGACAGAAAAAAAGTGGGCTCAAATGAAAATATACACGTTTAACCTTTTGACTCCAGCACCCTATGCACCAACTGTAAAACCTTAACCCTTTGATTCCCATAGTTAAGATGCTGGTGGACTGGGTGAGGAGTCAAAGGATTAAGTTTTTGCTTGGTTGACGATGCAGGGTGTTGGCGGAAAAAGGATGCAGGTGTCAAAGGGTTAAAACATGTCTGTGGCTGGTCTTGTGCTCCAGTTGTCTACACGATTTTCTTTTGTCCTGTGCGGGTGTCAAAGAGTTAAAACATGTCTGTGGCTGGTCTTTTGTTCCAGTTGCCTGCGCACAATTCTTTTGCCCCGACACTGAAGGTGATTTCCAGTGCTTGGAGACCAAAGGCAACACACCTTTTTGTATGACTGATGGGTCCTGGATGTGCGGAATATGCACCGTCAAACGGGAAGACTGCTTGTGAGTAGCTCATTTACTGATTTAGCCTACAGTAATAACAGTCATAAGAATGACGATACCATAAACATCGTTGTCGTTGTTGTCATTGTTGTCAGCATCAGCATCATCAATAGCTACAACGATCATCAATAGCTAAAGTTTTTGTTGATAATTAGTTTATCTTTAGTATTGATAATTTGAACAGTTCTGGTTCACATCTTCCCCTGATTCAGTCCATGTTTTGCGTTTCTTGTCCATGATTTTGTTTTCACTACCTTTCTTTGTGTTGTTCCCTGAAAGACTATAGTTGGCAAAGCTTTGGTGTTTCAATTCGAGTGATTTTTTTACATATATATATATATATATATATATATTATGTGTGATGTTTTTTTGGTTATAGTATGATGTTATATATATATATAATATGTGTGTGTGTGTGTGGTGTGTGTGTGTGTGTGTGTGTGTGTTTTGTGTGATACCCAAATACAATATGAATGTATGTACATACGTGCGTATATTGTACAGGAAAGGAACTATTAATGCCAAATATATCTTTAGAACTGTCATAGAGAGATCAGATATATATGTCGTCTGTCTTTGTCTGTATCTATCTATTCATCTATTTATCCATCTATTCATCTATCCATCTATTCATCCAGTACATAAATCTAGTGCAATTTCTGAACACACACTCACTCACATATACTCATACACATGAGCTCTCACAAAACAAACAAACAAAGAAACAAAAAACACTCACACACATACACACATATATACACACACACGTGCGCGCATGCACACACACACACAGACACACAGACATATATCACTCATAGTGAAAAGACGTTAAATCAATGAACGAACGAACACTTGCACAAACACACACACAAACACACACTGAGATACACACCACACACACACACACACACACACACACACACACGAGTAATGCCTTATCAGTCTTCGTCATTTCTGTAACTAGTTCAATTGTTCCTGTGTTAAACAGCGGCACGCGGAAACTTGCCACGAGCGAAACCACGTGCACCAACAAAGGCAATCCCAAAATCACCTGCTGACCTCCTCAACCTTTGACCCAGTTTCCTTGACCGACTGGATTTGACTGACCCAGTTTCCTTGTCCATTCAGATTTGAAAGACTCGGATTCTTTGTCCAATCATGTCTGACTGGCTTGGTTTTTGTATGTCCCCATTGGTTTTTGATTTATTCATGGGGGGACAACCAAATAGGCAACAAAGTTGTTTTCTTCTGTGCACAAGAAAACAAGCTCTGTGTTCTGTAAAATTAAAACATCATGAATAAACTTTATTGAAGGTGAACTTGTGTACTTGCTGTGTTATGGTGAGGTGGTAGTAATGATAATGGTGGTGGTGGTGATGGTGGAAGAGAGAGAGAGAGAGAGAGAGTGAGAGAGAGTGTGTGTTGGTGTGTGTGTGTGTTTGCACGTGTATGTGCGTGGTATGTGCATGTGTGTGTGTGTGTGTGTGTGTGACCTTCGTTTGTGGGATTTGTGTCTTATTTCACCAGCCAGTCAACGAACCAACTAACCAACTAACCAAATCACTCAAGAGCATGGATATCCAAACAAATGTCAAGCTGTTTTAGCTCCCAATGCAACATTCAACCTCTCGACAAAAGTGTGAAAGCGAGAAAATTCTGTTTGTTGTTGAATCATTCTATGTTCGCCCACACGAGCATCATGTACGCACGGTCATTCTGATCCTGTTCACCACCTCTCTCTCTCTGTCTGTCTGTCCATCTGTTTTCTCTTTCTTTCTTTCTCTCTCTCTCTCCTCTGTCTCACACACACACACTTACACACAAACACACACGCACGCACCACACATGCACAAACACATACATACGCTTTCAGGTCGATACATACACACAAGCAGCGGCACATACACAGACACTAAAGGTTTCAAGTCAATATTTTTATAAAGAAAAAAAATTAATGTTTCATTATTGAAAAACAGAAAACCAGTATGTGGATGAAATAAATACCTTAATTGAAGACGTAATGCAAGAGTACGCAACTCTTCCAAATATAGGAGAACATATCCATCAAATTAAAAAAAAGACAGAAATCAGCCATCAGTTCCAGACGATTTTTTAGAATTTTTGCCTGTGAATGTTGGTTTTATAATAATTGACTATGCAACAGTGAAGAAAAAGAAGTCAAAAAAGAGACAAAGAATGCTAGGTAAAGGCATCCTGTTACTTGAGAAAAAATTCATATAACCGAAGAGGTTAAATTCATATAACCGAAGAAGTTAAATTCATATAAGCAAAGAAGTTGCAGATCTAGAACAGGAAAAGAATGAATCAAAATCCATTAAAATCCCTCAGGGCAAAGAAGGTTTGAGATCGAGAGCATGAGGGATTGTACATAGTGAAAAAGTAACAAAAACCTTTTTGCAATTTAGAGGAAAGACATTTCATAAATAAACACGAGACTACATTAAACTAGTAATAATGGAACAACCATAACAAATTCAAATGACGTACTAAATAAAGTGACATCTTTTGATGAAACATTTTATTACAAAAGAAAGTTTGATAACCGTGAAATATCTTAATAATTAAAGAAATCTACCCAATGGAAATAAAGTGATTTGAAAGGCAGCCAGTTTTGTGCTGAAAACAAAACAAAACAAAACAAACAAGAACAACAACAACAAAAACGATGGTACTGCAGCCTATACAATGTTAAGGAGTCATAAGTTGTATCATCATCATCATCAGGTGCCCTGCCGCATGGCGTTGGCGATCATGGACTTCTATCTGTCTCTATCTCTCGTTGCACCTAGCATCTCCCCCACCCTCCTCGTCCCCAGCCACTCTGCAAGTCCGTCCAGCATTTTCTCCCTGGGTCTACCTAGTGCTCTCTTTCCCTCCAGCTTTCCCACTGTGACCAGGTGCTCCAAATCCCCCTTCCTCATAAAATGGCCTATAAATGTTGCCTGTCTTTTCCTAATCTTCCTTATGAGTGATCTACTTGTGTCTGCCTCCATCAAGACTGTCTCGTTTGTTTAATTTGCTGTCCTTGGAACTCTCAACATTCTTCTTAGAAACCACAACTTGGCTGTCTCAATCTTGCTCTGGCTTTGCTTGCTGGCTGTCCACGCCTCACATCCGTATAACAGTATTGGTTCTATATAACTTTCAAGGACTCTCTTCCTGATGTTAATTGATAGGCATTTGTTGGTAAGAATGTTTGTCATCTTCTTGAATGCTGTTTTGGCTTGGCCGATTCTGCCGGCTATTTCAGATGTGCATCTGCCGTCTGATGAAATGACCGTTCCCAGGTATTTGAACTTATTAACTTGTGCCAAGGTTGTGCCATTTGCTGCTATTTTGCATGAGGGGATTTCATGTTTTTACTGATCACCATGACTTCAGTCTTCCAGAAAGAACAAAAATTAGAAAGAAAACAATTAGCAAAATAATAATAATAAAAAAAAAAAACCGAATTAACTACATGCAACATTTAGGAATCGATTGAAATCCACCAAAATGTAAAATCTTTGGAATATGGCTCAGGAATGACGCAAGAGACTTGACACGATTAATAATTCTGAAAAATTAGCAGAAATAAATGTTCTTTTTAAAATATGGACGAAAAAATAAATAACACAACCTGGCTGAATTGCTGTATTGAAATTTTTGATAATTCTTTCAAAACTAATCTATTTATGGATTATGCCCCAAACCAGCCGGATAATTTAATCAGGAATTTGCAAAAAAAAAAGTGCTTTGGAAAAAAGCAATCAACAATATTCTGTTCAAAAGTATAGATAAAGGGAGCCTGTGCTTACCAGATCTAAAAAAAAGTATATTTTAGCTCTGAAACTTTCTAGGCTAAGGAAAGCAAGAAGTGGAAAAGTATAGTATGTACAGGTTATCTGTCTATAGAAAAGCTTAGGCGATTTGGACGACACGTTGCTATGGATTTTGACATGAAAACCTTTTTTCTTTTTTGGTTAGAAGTTTTTGATACATTTAAGACAGATTGGAAAAAAAGTTTAATAAGATATGGACAATGGATAACTAAAGGCTTCTGTTGTGTCACAAACTTTATTGCTGACAATGGTAGCTTCCCATTATATAAAGAACTTAACCGAAAGCCTAAGTAAATATTTCATTGCATATACCAGCTATAAGCTTGCAACAAGTATAATTCTTCGAGAAATGGGATTAATAAATACCACTGAACGCAGTTTCAGTAATATTGTAAGGGAAAGCATTGAATATATTTTTTGGAAATATGAAATCAGCCACAACTTTTGGCCAGTGATCGAAAACATGTTTAACATTGAGAGTAAAATAGCTTCAAATGTGAGGATGCGATAATGAAGAGCAACGTTACTGCACATGACAATACAACAGTGAATATGAATATTCATTTACAAAAGCTGTTCTTTTTTTACCAAAAGTACAAGCTTGTAGTATGACATATTAAAAAAGGATAATGGAAACCACAGTGTTGTGGTAAATAAGAAAGAAAACTTAGTCAAAATATAAACTGGAATTCATCAACAATGCGGAACGCTAAATTGTACACTATGCTCATGACAAGAGTTTGCTTTCGTGCAGGTGACAGAATAACATTTTGAAACATACACTGAAGTTTTGCAGTTCTTCAGGAAGAAGTCTGGATTATTCATAAATGTTAGGAAAACAAACAAAATTTGGTCAGAAAGAAAACAAAAAAAGAAAAAACAATTAGCAAAATAATAATAAATAAAAAAAAATCCGAATTAACTACATGCAACATTTAGGAATCGAAAAAATAAATAACACAACCTGGCTGGATTGTTGTATTGAAATTTTTTATAATTCTTTCAAAACTAATCTATTTATGGATTTGCCCCCAAACCAGCCAGATAATTTAATCAGGAATTGACAAAAAAAAGTGCTTTGGAAAAAGACAATCCAATCAACAGGAATATTCAGTTCAAAAGTATAGCATAGATAAAGGGAGCCTGTGCTTACCAGATCTAAAAAAATATATTTTAGCTCTGAAACTTTCTAGGCTAAGGAAAGCAAGAAGTGGAAAAGTATAGTATGAACAGATTATCTGTCTATAGAAAAGCTTAGGCGATTTGGACCAACGTTGCTATGGATTTTGACATGAAAACCTTTTTTCTGTTTTGGTTAGAAGTTTTTGATACATTTAAGACAGATTGGAAAAAAAGTTTAATAAGATATGGACAATGGATAACTAAAGGCTTCTGTAGTGTCGCAAACTTTATTGCTGACAATGGTAGCTTCCCATTATATAAAGAACTTAACCGAAAGCCTAACTAAGTAAATATTTCATTGCATATACCAGCTGTAAGCTTGCAACAAGTATAGTTCTTCGAGAAATGGGATTGATAAATACCAATGAACGCAGTTTCAGTAATCTTGTAAAGGAAAGTATTGAATACATTTTTTGGAAATGTGAAATCAGCCACAACTTTTGGCCAGTGATCGAAAACATGTTCAACATTGAGAGTAAAACAGCTTCAAATGTGAGGGTGTGATAATGAAGAGCAACGTTACTGCACATGACAATACAACAATGAATATGAATATTCATTTACAAAAGCTGTTCTCTTTTACCAAAAGTACAAGTTTGTAGTATGACATATTAAAAAAGGATAATGGAAAACCACAGTGTTGTGGTAAATAAGAAAGGAAACTTAGTCAAAATATAAACTGGAATTCATGTTTTTATTTTTTCAAAGTAAAAAGATTCAAGATCTAGATGTCAGAATGAAGTGGTTTTCAATTACAATTATACACTGGATTATAGATACAAGTGTCAATCTTCGAGATTCTGGATTAATCAATACCAATGTATATAGTTTTTATAATTTTGTATTGAACATATTTTTCAAAATACGAAATTAGCCACAATTGTTGGCAGATGATCGAAAACATGTCTAATACTGAATGTGAAACAGCTTGAAATGTAAAGATTACAGAGGATACAATTCTTTCGCCAGTGAAAAAAATGTTCAAACAAATGTTGTATATGACTTTATCATACTCTTTCCTAAGCACTATTTGTACACATACGAGATAAAACATATTAGCCAAATATGAATGCTTCTGAAAAGCGACTTCATCAAAGGTTCCAAGTAGAAGACTATAACGCACAGATTTATCTTGACTTTATGCAGTTTGCTGCCAGGTAGCGCTATTGTTAACCTATGTTTCTGGGAAAATAACTGTAAGGTACGTTATCTTCATTTTTCTTTCTTATCATTCATCAGTGACCCCTACACATGCAAAAATATTTCAGACTTGATTCATTATATTTTCCATTATTCATATACTAGAAATATGACTGTTCAAATAATGTATAACTGTTGTTTTTTTAAATATGTGTCTTTATTACTTATGTGTGAATTTCAAAGACATTTTTTTGACGATATCGTGTACGTGGCACCTAAACTTAAATGACTGATGTACTGTTTTGATCATTCTAGGCAATTGCGTTTTCCATTTCTTTTAACAAATGACAACGTAACACCACAAAAAAGTGTTTCAATTCTTAGAGTATTCCCACTGAGATTTGGGAGTATCGTTTTCAAAACTTTTTTTTAATTCATCTTTGCTTCACAACAAACGGACATGAAGCTCATAAAGTGGCAACGACAAATGACAAAAACTATACACACATGAAAAGACCTTGTTGACATATGAACTCCATATAGCATACAGAATATACGTAATGATCTTTTATACATTGACACTTTAGAAACAAACATCAAGATCTAAGCACATGTCAACATGTTTTTTTTTTTTATTAATTTGTTTATCAAATTACATCTCTTTGCTGTACGATAATCAAGCATCAACGAACAATGTGTTAACAGAAATGATATCAATTTATACATATAAAACAAGTATTGTCCACATAGAAACAAACTATAACGTAAAACAAAACCATATATTCAATTCAATTCATATTGCTTATAGCCCAGCCGACTACTGGAGCCATATCAGGGCTAACACCACGTCAAAAAAAAAAAAAGAACAACCCGTTAAGATAAGACAATATTCTAATCAATGAAGATTTTATTGTGTACATCAAGATTCAAGAACATGTTATGAAGAAAATCCGATTTCTACAGAGAGGTGAGTATCGTGAGTATCTTAATCAAAGTGATCGCCAACATTTAAGCAAATGGGAACCAAAATAACACCAAAGTAGAAGCAGAACAGGTATTTGCCAAACAACAAAACAAAACATCACCACCATAACAATAACAACAACAAGACAGGCGCAAATTTTCGGCCAAGTGGCATTTCTCAAGCTTATAAAAAGACAACCAGGAATAAAACACAACACTTAGGAGGGAAAACAGAGGATGGAGAAAATGCTTGCTCATTTTATTATTGTCGTAACTTATTAATTCTAAGAAATTTGTCCAATATTTTTTTTTTCTGCTAAGTTGTTGTCTTTTATAAACGCTTGACAAAATCCAGTTGGCCGAAAATTTGCGTTAGTCTCTATCATCTTTAATGTCAGTACACGATATATATATTCTCTCTCTCTTTCTCTCTCCCTCTCTTGCTCCCCCCCCCCTCTCTGTCTGTCAGTCCTTCTGTCTCTCCGTCTCTGTCTGTGTCTGTCTATCTCCCTCTCTTTCTCTCTCTCTCTCTATATATATATTTATATACATATATTTAAATGTATACAACCAAAGGGTGAAATAGAACTATATATACGTTTACCTAGACTTGAGCAATTTTCTTAAGTCTGTATGTTCAAGTTGCAAAAGAGAATCAAACAGACTTGAGTTCGTCGAAGTCAGATCATCTTACATCTCACCGAAGAAATTATAAAAGCAATGTTGCTTACATGAAACTTTTCATAAAAAATTGTTCGAGATCTTACACCACAAGATACAGTGCATTGGATCTTCAAAACAGTTATCAAGTTGTGATTCGTCTTCTTGTAAAGAAATGAGGACTGCAGACAGCTGCCAATGTTTATACACGTGTTAAGTAATCTTTACGTCACACACTGCTGGGTGTCTTCAGAAATGGAGATAATGTGCAGAGAAAATTAACTTTTGTTCTGATCGTGCAATAAATTCATTAAAAATTTGAAGCGTTTTTCGATGTTATTTCACCTTTCTCCTTCGTCAGGATCCGTGTTAGAAGCCACGCTTGACGTCACAAGTCTTCTCCAGGTAACACGATTCAGACATCTGTGGGCAACTTCTGGATCCCCAGACCACAGACATCAGTGACGTTGTTGAAGTAGGAGGTGTGCGGTCGTCCCTTTCTTCTACATGCCTCAGCTTTCCCCTTGCAGGACCGTTGGTACCAAATCTGGTTTTGGTGTTTCTGATCGCACGGCCCAGGTATTTCAGCTTTCTTTTTTTAATCTCTGTTAGCACTTGGTGCTTAACATTCAGTTCTTTTGATACGCTATCTTTTCTTCTCTGTCTATTTGATTCTTTCAATGTCTGTGTAAGAAGAAAAGTAATTCCTAACTTTTCCATTCAACACTGTTTATCAATTTCTTAAAATTCAGTTACTGTCTGAATGGAACCCCACTTTTATTAGATTGTGGTAATGTTATTTTTGTTGGTAAAGCCAAACCGTTGCATAGCAATAGACATACATGAAAGAAGAAAATCAGATACAATCACAGAAAACAATTTTTATTGTAAACTTAATATATATACGAAAGAATAAAATTAGATATAATAGCAGAAAACAACTTTTCGTTTCAGCTTAATAGATATATGAAAGAAGAAAATCAGATACAATCACAGAACACAACTTTATCGTAAACTTAATAGATATATGAAAGAATAAAATTAGATATTATAACAGAAAATAGTTTTTATTTTCAGCTTCATAGATATATGCAAGAAGAAAAATCAGATACAATCATAGAAACCAGTATTTATCGTCATCTTATAGAGAAAGTCGATTTCTTGACTTTTTGTGACAATATTTGTTTCAGACAGTGTAATCATGAAGATACAGATAATCTGAAAAATATCAGTGACCGTGACCTTGAAGAAGCATATGAAATAATACTTAGGTTTGATCGAAGGACAATGGCCGGCTGTAACAACAGGGAATACAGATTTCATCTATTGTTATATATTCCAAAGACAGAACAATTTATACACCTTCCTCACAAAGTGCTGAGCCTAGGCTCTTTTTTTTTTGGTTTGTGTGACCTTGACTTTTACCGCCTTAGCTTGTCTTTTGGCAGCTCCATGTTGGGCCACACCTTTGACCCAAATTAGGTAAAGATCCAGTCATGAAGAGCTGAGAAAATCGTGTCCACATATTGTGTCACATACAAACAGGCAAACATAGACACACTCTGCTGTCCGGTCTATAAGAACAAAAACAACAATTCCAAAACAAAACAAGAAAAATGATTCCTTAGAAAAAAGTCAGCTTGGTCCAGCTCATTATCCTTTGATATCTTATTTAAAAAAGCGAAGTACTCTATACAAACATCAACATTTAGATAATTTCAAAATCATACATACCTGTTTTTTTTCAATGTTTGGCTAGATATGGATCAAATACTATAAGAAATAAAACGACAAAACATTCTAAAAAAGGACAACAACAACGACTAATCATTTCGGACAAATTCCTTTCAGTTGTCTCTAAATGTTGATTTTTTTAAAACAAAAACTGTCGAGTCATCTGGTGTTATGAACTAAAATAATGGAAAATGCAGTCCATAATTTTTATAGCTGATTGCTGATGCCGACATGTTGTTCTGGGCAGGCAGAGATCCCACACTGGACAAAGAGATAGTAAAATAATCAAATATACAAACAACTAAATAAAGGAATGATACTTACCGACTACTGATTAACCTAAGTAACTAACGATCCAACCAGCCACTAATCTTACTGATTAACCTAAGTAATTAACGAACCAACCAACCACTAACCTTACTGATTAACCTAAGTAACTAACGAACCAACCAACCACTAACCTTACTGATTAACCTAAGTAATTAACGAACCAACCAACCACTAACCTTACTGATTAACCTAAGTAACTAACGAACCAACCAACCACTAACCTTACTGATTAACCTAAGTGACTAACGAACCAACCAACCACTAACTTACTGATTACCTAAGTAACTAACGAACCAACCAACACTAACTTACTGATTAACCTAAGTAACTAACGAACCAACCAACCACTAACCTTACTGATTAACATAAGTAATTACGATCCAACCAACCACTAACCTACAAACTATTGATTGACTGGTTGACTGGTTGACTGACTGACTGACCGTCTAACTAACTAACTAACTAACTAACTAACTAACTAACTAACTAACTAAACAACCAACCGATTCATGACCTAAGTAACTAAGTGTGTGTGTGTGTGTGTGTGTGTGTGTGTGTGTGTATGTGTGTGTGTGTGTGTGTGTGTGAGAGAGAGAGAGAGAGAGAGAGAGAAAGAAAGAGAGAGAGAGATACACACATACACAAAACACACACACAAACACATGCATACACATACATACACAAACACACACACAGACAGCTTCTTCTCCTCAGAGATTCAAACCCCTTCAGCCAGACTGGAAAACTGGACCGCTACCACTGAGCCAACTGGGTATCATCACAGGAATTCAGTTCGGTGCAGTTCAGTTCAGTACAGTTCAGTTCAGTTTAACAATTATTTATGGCCAGATTCACTGAAGTTGTACTGGCATCACAAAAAAAAAAAGAAAAAAAAAAGAAATATTCACACAGAAATAAATGTTTTATTAAAAATGACTCTACAGCCAGTGGCACGAATTCCTGGTTTCGTATTTTCCTTAACCCTTTGACTCCTGCATTCTGTCCACAGGCATTCTGCACTGTCAACCAGGCTACCGAAGCAAAAAAACCCAACTTAACCCTTTGATTCCCTCACCTGTCTACCAGCATTCTGCATTGTCAACCATGTTACCGAACCAAAAAAAAAAAAAAGAAAAAAACTTAACCCTTTGACTCCCTCACCTGTCCACCAGCATTCTGCATTGTCAACCATGCTACGGAAGCAAAAAAAAAATTCACCCTTTGACTCCGTCACCCTATCTACAGGCTTCCTGCAGGAAGCTGGTGGAGAGGGCGAGAGAGTCAAAAAGTTAATTTTTTTTTTTTGCAGTTGGTAGATAGGGTGAAGGAGTCAAAGGGTTAACAAGACAAATACGATAAGTGCCACAGACCCACCGTGCAGTTACGTACCTGTCTCTCTAGATGGGCTTCAGGTAGTCGTCTGAAACAACAACAACAACAAAATCATCATGATAAACGTATCCCTTTCCGCCAGTTGTACCTTTCACATAACAGGCAGTGTTACTCTTGTGTCAACCCAGCGATACATTTGCCAACTCACAGGTTCTCTACGTACATATCTGAAGGAAAGAAAGAAAGAAAGAAAGAACGAACAAACGAAAGAAAGAAAGAAGGAAAGGAAGAATGAAAAGAACACAGAAAAGAACTGAAAGGCGAAAAGCAAGAAGGACAAAGAAAGAAAGAAAACAAAAAGGAACTATTACACAGACAGGAAAAAGAGAGAAAAAACAAAAAGGAACTATTACACAGACAGGAAAAAGAGAGAAAAAACAAAAAGGAACAATTACACAAAGTATAAATACATGAAAGAAGAAAGGCTGGAAAGAAAGAATGAGAGAGAGAGAGAGAGAAAGAGAGAGAGAGACAAAGAGAGAGAGACAGACATACAGAGACAGAAAGAGAGGGAGAAGAGAGAGAGAGAGAGAGAAAAGACAGAGACAGAGAGACAGAGACAGAAAGAGACTGAGACTGGAGACAGAGAGACAGCGGGGGACATAGACAGAGAGACAGATATAGAAACAGAGAGCGAGAGAGAGAGAAAGAGAGACAGAGACAGAGAGGCAGATACAGAAACAGAGAGAGAGACAAAGAAAGAGAGACACAGAGAGAGAGACAGAGAAAGAGAGAGAGAGACAGAGACAGACAGAAACACAGAGACAGACAGAGAGAGCTTTGGGCTTCAGATTTGAGATTTCAGACGATTTATTCCTTTAAGCCATTGCCCCTTATGAAGGGGTGTGTAATGCAAAGACAATTCTTAACCAACCATAAGATTGATGTACATGCTTAGAGACAGAGAAAGAGACAGAGACACAGAGACAAAAACAGAGACAGAGACGGAGACAAAGACAGAGACAGAGAGACAGACAGAGAGACAGACGAAGACAGAGAACAATTAAGCTGCACACTTACTCACTACACAAGACAGGTGCAACATTTGTTTGCGCACTATATGAATTCCTGTGCTCAATCTTTCCCCTATCCCCTTAAATCCCATTTCTTTCCTTGAGCAAAGAAAACGACACTAAAACGACAGCCAGTCAAAGAACACAGAACATCAAAGTTTATTTCTCTCAGTAGTGCTTAGACAAGAACAAGAACAAGAATTGGAATGAGTACTACAAGAAGAAGAAGAATACAAAGAATGCAAAGAAGAAGAAGAAGAAGAATGCAAAGAAGAAGAAGAAGAAGAATGCAAAGAAGAAGAATGCAAAGATTGCAAAGAAGAAGAAGAATGCAAAGAATGCAAAGAATGCAAAGAAGAAGAAGAATGCAAAGAATGCAAAGAAGAATGCAAAGAAATGCAAAGAAGAAGAAGAATGCAAAGAAGAAGAAGAAGAAGAATGCAAAGAAGAAGAATGCAAAGAATGCAAAGAAGAATGCAAAGAATGCAAAGAAGAAGAAGAATGCAAAGAAGAAGAAGAATGCAAAGAAGAAGAAGAATGCAAAGAAGAAGAAGAAGAATGCAAAGAAGAAGAAGAAGAATGCAAAGAAGAAAGAAGAATGCAAAGAAGAAGAATGCAAAGAAAAAGAATGCAAAGAAGAAGAAGAAGAAGAATGCAAAGAAGAAGAAGAAGAATGCAAAGAAGAAGAAGAAGAAGAATGCAAAGAAGAAGAAGAAGAATGCAAAGAAGAAGAAGAAGAAGAATGCAAAGAAGAAGAATGCAAAGAAGAAGAATGCAAAGAAGAAGAAGAAGAATGCAAAGAAGAAGAAGAAGAATGCAAAGAAGAAGAAGAAGAATGCAAAGAAGAAGAAGAAGAATGCAAAGAAGAAGAAGAAGAAGACGACGAAGAAGAAGAAGAAGGAGAAGGAGAGAGGAGAGGAGGATAAGAAGTAGAAAATGAAAAAGAAGAAGAAGAAGAAGAACAACAACAACAACAAGAACAAAAACAAGAACAAGAAGAAGAACAAAAAGAAGACACGTACGCGTGCGCGCACTCGCACACACACACACACAGACGGAGAGAGAGAGAGAGAGAGCGAGAGAGAGAGAGAGAGAGAGAGAGAGAGAGAGAGAGAGAGAGAGAGAGAGAGAAATATACCTTCAGTCAATGTAAAACAATCTTTTTCTTCTAAAGAAAAAAAAAAAACAGGGGGAAATTAGAAAAAAATTCCCAAAGATACAGTAATTAAGAAAAAGGAAAAAAAAATGAAGTAAAAATCAGTAAAACAAAATATCTCATACCATCGTGAACAGCAGCTCTCTTACAAGGGATCGGGGGCAGCTTGTCACTATCAGGGGATTTGACGTGTGTTTGGGCAGGGGAAGACCCAGCACTGGAGAAAGACACGACTGAAAATGATAACAAACATCACATCACCACTCGCTGCTGGGAGACATGTATACATTAATGTGTTCGGCATTGCAAGACCTACAGAAAAGAAAATCTCCTTTTTCTCCCTTGTAGATGACAGTTCTTTTCTTTCAAATTACAAAATGTCCAACATCAGAAAAAAAATTGCATGGAAATGGACATTGATCGTATTATACACAAAGATTGAACACAACCTAGAAAAGGAAAATAGGTGTATGCATGAAAGCGTGTACCGTGGTATGAGATCAGACGGGGGGATCAAGATGTGTTCCGGTTGTAAAATATGACAGACTTCATATTTTTTGTAATGTAAGTTATCAGCTTGTATTAGTCATTGTACAGTTTGACATTGCTGAGGGTGATCAGGGAAAATTTCTATGGAGCGATTGTCTCTAATGTATGTGAGATACTTGTTACCCTTGTCTTCATGGATTGAAATAATGGAGTTTGCGTTTGTACGTCAGTATGTTTGTATATGTACATATATATAAAATGAATTAAAAAAAAGTTTAAAAAGATTGAACACAACCAGTTCACTTTCAGTTTCTCACAGTAACGCCTCTGCACTCGAAATGAATTCCATATGCGCTGACTCCACTGATGCCATGTGAAGTATAAACTTACCTTACTGGCGTCTTATGTGATCACAACACAGATATCATTCATAGTCAATGGAACACATAGACATGTCTGCCCATCAACATGAATAATTCAAGCCAGCCTCTATTATGGCAGCTTTTCCTGTTCATCAGTCCCGAAAAAGAAAAAAAATCACATGCACGCACGCGCGCGCGCGCGCACACACACACGCACACACAAATACACATACACACAACACATACACAAACACTTCAGGACATCAGGAAACAATGCTTGATGCAAAGAATGAAATAAGTAAACAAAACAAAACAAAACAAAAACATAACCAAACCAAACACATTAACAAACTTAAAAACACACACCAACCAACAAACAAACAAACAAACAAAAAACAAAAACTATGATAACCTTCACCAGTCATCCAACAGCCTTTTCAAATCCTTCAAGTTTCCTGTATTTCTGATTCAGGAAAAGCCTGAACACTTTGCATTCCTGATCACAAAAAGATCACATATCTACAACACAGTGTTGGCATGGCAGAAGAGGACGGCGAAAAAGACGGCGAGTGATGGAGAGAAGAACGAGTGATCACGACATTTAAAGAAAATCATTTTTTTTAGTAATACAAAATCCAAAACAAGCGTGACTGCCCGCGTTCAAGCAAACAGGAACCAGGAAAAAAAAACACGCAAAAAGAATTATAACACGTATTCAATACAACAAGACAAGACAGGCGCAAATGTTTCGGCCAACTGGCCATTGTCAAACGTAAGATCATAAACAAACAAACACCAGATACAAAAATTAGGAGAGAAAGACTGAAACATCCCTGCTGCTCCTTTTCTCACACTGGACAGAGCAGCAGGGAAGTTTCAGTCTTTCTCTTCTAAGTTTTGTTTCTGGTGTTTGTTTGTTTGTAATCTTACGCTTTACAAAGGCCAATTGGCCGAAAATTTGGGCCTGTCTTGTTTTGTTGTATTATATACGCGTTCTTATTATTTTTTCGTGTGTTTTTTTTCCATTTGTTTAGAAGTTCAGTGTAGTTTGTTCGGCACAAATGCAAACCACTCACCTTCCAGTGTGTGCAGGTGAATGACACCTGGAAAACTCATTATCATGTGCTTGCGGTCTCCAGTCAACCTAGTTGTGGCTGGGGACCTGTCTTCAGAGCTTGTTATTGTTATTGCTATTTAAATAGCCCAGCTGACTGCATAGAGCTTCTGTTCCCTTGTGAATAGCTTGCCTCCATTCAGACCTGTTTGTGGCCATGGTTTCCCATTGTTCTCAAACAATGTAATTTCTGGAGGGATTATTTCAGGGTGTCTTTTTAGCGAAGCTTTGGCTGTCCTCTTGGTCGATGGCCCTTTGTCATAGTAGTTGTATGTTAAAATCATATGGATACCTCAACTGCACTTTTACGTTGGTGTGTTCGTTCGCAATTATTTTCATTGATGCAATTTTTTACCACAATAATCAGAATATTTGTGATGAACAGCTGACGTTTTTCTTAATTAATTCATCCGTTTTAATTTTTCATCATCACGGAGTTTGTTATAGCCCTGATATGGCTCTGCGCAGTCGGCTGGGCTTCAAGCAGGAATAGCAATAACAACAAAGGCAGCTTGTTATTACAATGACAGAGTAGGGATCTTATTGTGTTGAATATTTGATGGAAAGGCCTCGTGAGAATTCTGTTAACAAATTCATCATTCGATCAAGTGTCCTTTTGAGCATTTTTACAATCATGATAAACTCTTTTTTTCCCTTCCGTCTCTGTGTCTCTGACAGAGGCAAACATAGAGACAGACAGATAGATAGAGAGAGACAGGCAGAAAAACAAACCCAGAGATTAAGAAAGAAAGACAGACAGATAGATAGCCAGAGACAGAAAAACTAGGACAGACAGATACAGACACAGACACAGAGTGTCCATCCACACACAGACTGACAAGCACACAAATATAACCGTAGCATACCATCATCGAATGGTACGTTTAGTCGATCATAGTTCTCGTCATCCTCACTGGTGCGTCTGTCAGCCATTGGAATCTGTCTGGTGTCCTCAGGTCTTCTGCTCTCTGGCACTGGTCTTTGACCTGATGAAGGTCAACATCATTGCTTTCATCATCACATCATCTTCATCGCTGTTGTTATCATTATAAGCAACAGTATCAAAAACGTGATCAGAAAGACTACTATTTTTAGTTTGTAAGAATGAATAATAGCTTCTGAAAATTCGACCTCAGATTATTTTCAAGGTCACGTGTAGTTTTGCTTCATCTACTTGACACAAAAAGAAAAGTACCACTATGGCTTGACCATGCTTTGTCCTTTATGTTCAAACCAATCAATATCATCCATTTTCTAACTTTTTGGGGGCCTCATTTCTTTCTGTAGTAGCTTTTTTGAAAGTCTATCCTTTTAATAGGGTTGGTACAGGTTTTTTTTTCATAAACTGACAGTGACGTAGAAAAATATTACAAATGCACATGCTTCATTTCAAGAAACAGTGACTGCTCCCATTGTAAAAAACATTAAATAACCGAAGATAATAATTATGCCGTCCTGAATCATTTCATTCGTTTTAGATGAAAGAAAAAAATCAGGAACACAAATAAATACTACGTCACCAATAAAACATCATGGAATTTCCTGGAGTCCTTGTATAAATCATTACACGTAATATACATGACGTCATATTATTTGTACGTCAGACTTCTACAATCAAGACATAATAGACCTCCAAACCATGGTCAGCTTGTATTAATGATGTCGTTTCTTCCATGAATATGCTGGTGCAAAGACAAAGTCGCGTGGGATTCCGTCCCTCCCTAAACAGCTGTAATGAATTCCCATCAGATCAGCTTACCAGCGTGATAAGCTCTGGTTTGTCTCACACTCACTTACACAGTTTCTCTTTTAACTTGTGTATTAACTTCCCTGGGATGCCACCACTCCAAAATTTAAGCCTTTCTTTCTTCTGTTTCAGTGTAAATTACGCTGCTTCGTGAAGGAGGGGAGGGGCAAACCTGTCCTTGAGCATACATTGGTTCATTAGAAAAAAACCCACAAATATTTAACCCTTTGACTCCTGCGCCCTTGCCACCAACACCTTGCTTTGTCAACCACACAAGCAAAGCAAAAACTTAGAGACAGGGAGAGTTACAGAGAGATGGAGAGAGAGAGAACGAGAGAACGAGAGAGAGAGAGAGAGAGACGATGAGAGAGAGATAGCGAGAGACAGAGAGAGACAGCTAGAGAGAGAGAGAGACGGTGAGAGAGAGAGAGACAGAGAGAGAGAGAGAGAGAGACGGTGAGACAGAGAAAGATAGAGACAAAGACTGAGAGAGACGGCGAAAGAGATAGCGAGAGAGAGAGACGGCAAGAGAGAGATAACAAGAGAGAGAGAGACAGAGAAACGGTGAAAGAGAGACAGCGAGAGAGAGAGAGAGAGAGAGAGAGAGAGAGAAAGAGGCAGCGAGAGAGAGAGAGAGAGGGGGCGAGAGAAAGAGAAAGATAAAGAGTGAGAGAGTAAGAGAGAGAGAGAGAGAGAGAGGGTGAATGAGAGACAGCAAGAGAGAGAGGGCAAAAGAGAGAGCGAGTGAGAGAGAGGGAGAGAGAAAGAGAGAGAGAGAGAGAGACGGTGATTAAGAGAGAGAGAGAGAAAGAGAGAGAACGAGAGAGAGAGGAATCATTCAGGAAAGGATCAGTCCACTGATTCTAGCTTGCCAATGAACATTGCTGAGGCACTGCATAGAATTACAATGTTTTAGATTGAATATTTCGATATTTGCATAACAAAACTTGCTGCTGTTTTTGCTGTTGGATAAATTTGATTTTCAATATCTCGTATAATTGTGTCCTGGTTTGGATATAAGCTGAAGTTTTCACCTGTTGGCGTCACCGGATTTGGTGTTGGCCGCTGCACATCTGGATGCCACCATCTTCCTCCAGGCTGCTTTGTCTTGACTTTTGTGGACAATTTCTTGAATATTTAGGCCACTGATGTTGGTTATGTTCTCTATGTATGAGATTCGAGGTCTGCCTTTCTTCCTTTTCGCCACTGTTTTTCCTTGAAAGATGGCTGCCATGAGGTCCGTGTTCTTGTTGCGTGACACATGGCCAATGTATTTTAGCCTTCTCTTGTTGATGTCTGCAAATAGTTTTCTGGCGGTATCAAGTTCTTCCAGGACACGTTCATCAGTTCTTCTGTCTGTCCGTTTGACACGTATTAGTCACCGATAAAATCACATCTCTGCTGCCTCAATTCTCCTGCGATCAATTTTTCTCAGAGTCCACATCTTGCAACCATAAATCATGACTGGCCAGACCAAACATTTTAGAAGTTTAACTTTCAGCCCATTTGGCATGCCTCTGTCTTTCCAGATGTTGTTGAGTTGGACCATTTTTTCCTTAAGTGCACATAACGACACGAAGAAAAGAAAACTGAAGTTAGATTTAAAAAAAAACACTTTGTCAAAAGCTCTAATACTTTTTCCATACTTTGGTCTGAAGATCTGACACAAGGTAGTGGGGTGTGGGGTGGGGTGGGGAGGGAGGGAGGTAGAAAGGAAATAAACAAAATATGTAAACAAAGAGAGCTCTGATTACCTCTTCTCTTCCAGATGACGGCAATAATGATGACAACAACGATGACAACAACAAACGCACCCACACTCACTCCAATGATCAACATCTTGTTCCCTTCGTTTTTGTCTGGTGTAGGCACTGAAACACCACACACACACACACACACACCACACACACACACACACACACACACACGCACGCACGCACACACGCACACACACCAACACCACACAATACACACACACACACACATACACATACACAACGTACACACACACACACACATACACAACGTACACACACACACACGCACACACACACAATCATACACACGCACGCACATACACACGCACATATACTGGTAAAATTTATTTTTAAAAGGAAACGCTTCAGTCTCGACTTCATTATCCTCTTAAATAACTGCACACACACACAGCACACACACACACACACACACACACACACACACACACACACACACACACACACACACACACACACAACACACACACACACACAACACACACACACACACAACACACACACACACACACACACACATAATATATATATATATATGTATATATATATGCACACGCACGCACGCATGCACACACGCACACATACTGGAAAAAATTATTTCTAAAAGGAAACGCTTAAGGGGTGTCATATACAAGATAAACAGGACAGACCCCAGCAAGGAGGAACTCTGTGAGAAAGCTTAACAAGCTCAGACTGTCTTCAGGTGAATTGGCCGACGAGGATAACCATCCCAGGGAAATGGGGGAAGGGGAGCTCATCTAATCTTATTTTGACACCACCAGAACAATAATGATGTTAAGATGGGCCAGAGACAAGGCCTCGTTTTTTCGTCCCTTTCTGGACTAGACGTTCAGTTCGATTATCCGGTCAAACTGAGAAAAAAAAAGTTGTGGCCTCTATAGGGAGCGAATCCTGGATCCTCGAGTTTAGTTATTGGCAGACGGACGTCTGAACCATTCTGCCACTCTCCTCCCTGCCTTTCACTGTGCTACACAAGTCCAGCCCTTAAATTCATTCAAACCCAGTCTCAGAACGGGTTTTTTTCTAAAGCAGTTCTTTCATTAGTGCTCATATCCTTAATCCTCCCAATCTGCTGACATATTTTTTGAAATTGTGTTGTGTTATGCTGTGTTGTTTCTCTCCCCCCCCCCTCTCTCTCTCTCTCTCTCTCTCTCTGGAGCCGTATAGCTGTGATAAGTTGCAAATTGTAGAGTGATTTGTGCTTGATGAAATGCGCTATATAAATGTCTAGTTATACTAATACTAATATAATGATAATGATAATCCTAATGATAATAATGATAACAATAATAATAAATAATAATAATAATAATAATAATAATAATAAATATTGATAACAATAATGATAATAATAATAATGTCATTGTTTTTATTATTACTGTTATTATTATCATCATCATCATCACCATCATCATCATCATTATTATAACAGGCACATGACTAGTTCAGCACTTACCGGCGACACACGTAATTTCGTTACTGGACAGATGCAGCCCGTCAGGACACATGCATCGAATGCCGTTGTCAGGAGACGGAATGCACATGTGACTGCAGCCGCCATTGAAGATCTGGCACCGTGTCGATCCTGAAACGAAAAAAACGTGCATGGGTTCGACATATGGAGATTTGAGTGGGGTGAGTGGGTGAGTGAGTGAGTGAGTGGTGAGTGAGTGAGTGAGTGAGTGAGTCAATGAGTGAGTGAGTGAGTGAGTGAGTGAGTCAGTGAGTCAGTCAATGAGTCAGTGAGTGAGTCAGTCAGTGAGTCAGTCATGAGTCATTCAGATATTTAGTTAATGAGATTTTGAGTGAGTGAGTGAGTCAGTCAGTTAGTCAGTCAGCCAGTCAGTCAGTTAATGAGTGAGTGAGTGAATGAGTGAGTCAGTCAGCCAGTTAATGAATTAATGAATTAGTGAACGAGTGAGTGAGTGTGTAAGCGAGTGAGTCAGTCAGTTAATAAGTTAGTGAGTTAGTGAGTGAGTGAGTGAGTTAGTGAGTGAGTGAGTGAATGAATGAGTCAGTCAGTCAATCACTCACTCACTCACTTTGTCAGTCACTGAGCGAGCGAGCGAGGGTGTGAGTTCCTGGGTGAGAGATCTGTTGACTTTTTGACCAATTAGTTGATTAGTTAACAGACTGACTGGTTAAGTGATAGAGGGCGGAGATATAATGAGAAAGACAATGATACCTCAATTTGGACGGTATAAGTCATCCAAAACAAGTGTGACCACCCGCGTTCAAGCAAACAGGAACCAGAGAAAACGCGAAAATGGAACCAGAACGCGTATTTAATACAACAAGACAAGACAGGCGCAAATTTTCGGCCAACTGGCCTTTGTCAAGTGTAAACGTAAGATCACAAACGAACAAACACCAAATACAAAAATGAGGAGAAAAAGACTAAAACTGCTTCGTCCAATGGGAGAAGAGGACTAAACTCAGAAGTTATATCCAAAAGCCATCTTGCCAACCTTGCACTCTGGGTGTTTACATGTTTCCACAAGCCAGCCACTGACATGACTTAGAAGATCTATAAATTGCAGATTTGATATTCTGCACACGAACGGGTTTAGTTCATGGCAGGTGTGCGCTCATAATGACCTGGGCGGTTGGAATTCCCCCCAACCCCTTTACTCTTTAAGCGAAGGTGTCTAGACGGATCAAACCCAGGACCTTCCAATGAGAAGCCTGCCGTTTACCCACTGGACCAGGCCTAGCGCGTTTGTCAAAGACAACAGGAACAAGAGAGAAGCACAGGTCACGATGGTGCTTAGCTTAAACACAGACGTATATGCAGAGAGAGGGACAGAGAGAGAGAGAGAGAGAGAGAGAGAGAGAGACAGACAGACAGACAGACAGACAGAGACAGAGAGACAGACAGACAGACACAGAGAGAGAGAGAGAGAGAGAGAGAGAGAGAGAGAGAGAGAGAGAGAGAGAGAAGAGAGACTGCAGAATCTTTACAGATCTACCGAATCAGTGTTCCTTGTGGATTTGAAATCCAAAGGTTCTAGGCACTCTCTATACATTTGTGGGGATCAATTATTAATGGTCTTCCTGCACTTTGACGAAATAAATCTAATAATGCACAAACCACACACACACAAATGCAATGAAAGTAAACAAATAAATAGATACATGAATAAGACGTATTATAAACACGCATTCATCATGACATTATAGCTATGAAAAATGATAATTTTTTAAAATCTCGTTTCCTTCAACAGACACACGTTATTACTGCAACACCTGAAAGCATTGTATCTGAACAAGAGTCTGTATCTTGCATCACCAGGTCAGTCATGAGAAGACACGCCTGCCGTCTGTGTTAGCAGCCCACATCGCTCTTGTGTCACTTCATGCAATTCTCCTCTTCTGTTGATGGTGTCAGGTATCTTAGAGTTGTTCTCTTCTGTCCTGTCTCTGATGTTGTCTATGTAGCTTGCTCAAGGTCTTTCTCTCTTTCTTTTTGCTTCTATTTTCCTTGTGTCACATCTTTTATGTGGGAGCACTTTTTGTGTCTGCAAGCATGTCCCCAAAAGTCGACTTTCTTTTCTTTATGGTGTTCAACAGGTATCTTCGAACATTCAGTTCCTGGACAATATTTTCATTTGATCTTGTACCATCCCATATCACTCTAGGAAGGCGT
Organism: Monoplex corrugatus; assembly: GCA_030674185.1. Lineage (NCBI taxonomy): Eukaryota > Metazoa > Mollusca > Gastropoda > Littorinimorpha > Ranellidae > Monoplex > Monoplex corrugatus. The sequence continues at coordinate 14,562,409 of JAPXFY010000030.1, read as the reverse complement.
GCGCGTTATAAAACCATTTCTCAGCGCTGTTTATTCTGTCACTATGTGTTTTTCTCAGTGTCCATCTTTCTGCCTATTTATTTAAAAAGTTATAATTATATTATCATTATTATCATCATCATCATCGTCATTATTGTCATTATCATTCTTATTTTCGTTTCTTAACAGTCATGTTAGTGTTGAAAAGTAATGGTATTTGCATTTGATAACAACAGTTGGCCGTGTTGTGATATAACGAACTTGACTTCTGTGCTTGATCATCATCATCAGCAGCATCGTCATCATCATCATCATCATCATTACCACCACCACCACCACCACCATCATCATCATCATCATGTGCCCCGCTGCATGGTGTTGGCAATCATGCCCCCCCCCCCCCATATCTATCTATCCCTTGTCACTGCAAGAACATCTTCCATCTCTGTGTCCTCAGCTACCCTGCAAGTCCGTCCAATATTTTCTCCCTAGGTCTACCCGGTATTCTCTTTCCCTCCAGCTGTCCTGTTACTGTACTTGAGACAGAGTTAAATACTTCCGACAGAACTAAAGGAGTTACATACATTTCAGCACGAAGGACGTAAATTTGACCAAATTACTGACACGTGGAATATAGAGATTAAACTGTTTTCCTTCTCTAAAATTCAAAATCGTATAAACTAAAGGAGGAAAACGAGTGCTGCTGTATCCTCCCAGAAAGATAACTTGGTTTGGTAAAAACAAAGGGAAGCAACAGCCTTTCAACATCACTTCCCAAAACAGGAATACGCGAGTTACCCATCTTCATACACTGAGCCTTTGCAGACAGGTTGGCAGGCAGGCAGGCAATCAGTCAGACAAGCAGGCAGGCAGGCAGACAGAAAAACAGACAAACAAGCAGGCATAAGACAGACAGGCAGACAAAGAAACAGACAAACAAGCAGGCATATAGACAGACAGGTAGGCAGGGAAGCAGACAGAGAAACAGACAGACAAGCAGTCGTATAGACAGACAGGTAGGCAGGGAGGCAGACAGAGAAAGCAGACATATAGACAGACAGGTAGGCAGACAGAGAAACTGATAGACAAGCAGGCATATAGACAGACACGTAGGCAGGCAGGCAGACAGGGAGGCAGGCAGACAGAGAAACAAAGAAACAAGCAGGGATAGAAACATAAAGGCAGGCAGACAGAGAAACAAACAGACAAGCAGGCATACAGACAGACATATAGGCAGGCAGATGGAGAAACAGACAGATAAGCAGGCAAATAGACAGACACGTAGGCAGGCAGGCAGACAGAGAAACAGACAGACAAGCAAGGATACAGACAGACATGTAGGCAGACAGAGAAACAGACAGACAAGCAGGCACACAGACAGACATGTAGGCAGCGACAGACAGACAGACAAAAAGGCAGACAGGCAAACAGACGGACAAGCAGGCATATAAACAGACAAGCAGGCATACAGACAGACACGTAGGTAGGCGGGCAGACAGGTAGACAGAGACACAGACAGACAAGCAGGCTTAGGGACAGACAAGCAGGCATACAGACACATAGGTAGGCAGGCAGGCAGGCAGTTAGGCAGAAAAACTGACAGACAAGCAGGCATATAGACAGACACGAGGGCAGGCAGGCATACATGCAGAGAAACAATCAGGCATACGTACAGACAAGCAGGCAGGCAGGCAGGCAGACAGACAGAGAAACAGACAGACAAGCAGGCATATAGACAGCAGGTATGCAGGCAGGCAGACAGAGAAACAGACAGATAAGCAAGCATACAAACAGACACGTAGGCAGGCAGGCAGACAGAGAAACAGACAGACAAGCAAGGATACAGACAGACATGTAGGCAGACAGAGAAACAGACAGACAAGCAGGCACACAGACAGACATGTAGGCAGGCAGACAGACAGACAGACAAAAAGGCAGACAGGCAAACAGACGGACAAGCAGGCATATAGACAGACAAGCAGGCATACAGACAGACACGTAGGTAGGCGGGCAGACAGGTAGACAGAGACACAGACAGACAAGCAGGCTTAGGGACAGACAAGCAGGTATACAGACACATAGGTAGGCAGGCAGGCAGTTAGGCAGAAAAACTGACAGACAAGCAGGCATATAGACAGACACGAGGGCAGGCAGGCATACATACAGAGAAACAATCAGGCATACGTACAGACAAGCAGGCAGGCAGACAGACAGAGAAACAGACAGACAAGCAGGCATATAGACAGCAGGTATGCAGGCAGGCAGACAGAGAAACAGACAGATAAGCAAGCATACAAACAGACACGTAGGCAGGCAGGCAGACAGAGAAACAAACAAGCAAGCATACAAACAGACACGTAGGCAGGCAGGCAGACAGAGCAACATACAGATAAGCAGGGATACAGACAGACACGTAGGTAGGCAAACAGACAGACAGAGAAACAGACAGACAAGCAGGCATACAAACAGACACGTAGGCAGGCAGGCAGACAGAGAAACAGACAGATAAGCAGGCATACATACAGACAAGCAGGCAGGCAGACAGACAGAGAAACAGACAGACAAGCAGGTAGACAGACACGCAGGCAGGCAGGCAGACAGAGAAGCAGACAGACAAGCAGGCATACACACAAACAAGCCAGCAGGCAGACAGATAAACAGACAGACGAGCATGCACGTAGACAGACATGCAGGCAGGCAGGCTAACCGAGAAACAGGCAAACAGGCATACAGACAGACAGGCAGGTAGGCAGGCAGACAGACAGACAGTCGACAGACAGGCAGACAGACAGACACTCAGATAGACAGGGAAACTTACTGGGCGTAGATTGCTTGTACACCACCATGTCATCCAAGATGTATGGCACCCGAAGGATAGAATAAGTCATCGAATCAGATTCTTTAGTCCAGTACAATTTGTACTCGATACTCGACCTGTCGCAAAACGGATAAAAACACCATCAGTATCCATCAGAGGCCTGATTTAGTAACAAACAGTAATAGCACTGAAGATCATCATGACAACATAGTCTGATTCAATAACAACAGTGATAATAATCATGACAACATAGTCTGATTCAGTAATAACAATGAAGATCATCATGACAACATAGTCTGATTCAATAACAACAATGATAATAATCATGACAACATAGTCTGATTCAGTAATAACAATGAAGATAATCATGACAACATAGGTCTGATTCAGTAACAGCAATGATAATAATAATGACAACATAGGTCTGATTCAGTAACAACACTGATGATAATAATGACAACATAGGTCTGATTCAGTAACAACAGTGATGATAATCATAACACCATAGGTCTGATTCAGTAACAACAATGATGATAATCCTGACAACATAGGTCTGATTCAGTAACAACAATGATGAAAATCATGACAACATAGGTCTGATTCAGTAACAACAATGATGATAATCCTGACAACATAGGTCTGATTCAGTAACAACAATGATGAAAATCATGACAACATAGGTCTGATTCAGTAACAACAATGATGAAAATCATGACAACATACGTCTGATTCAGTAACAACAATGATGAAAATCATGACAACATACATCTGATTCAGTAACAACAATGATGAAAATCATGACAACATACGTCTGATTCAGTAACAACAATGATGAAATTCATGACAACATAGGTCTGATTCAGTACCAATGATGATAATCATAACAACATAGGTCTGATTTAATAATAACAATGATGAAAATCATGACAACATAGACCTGATTCAGTAACAACAATGATGAAAATCATAGCAACATAGACCTGATTCAGTAACAACAATGATGATAATAATGACAACATAGGTCTGATTCAGTAACAACAATGATGATAATCATAACAACATAGGTCTGAATCAGTAACAACAATGATGATAATCATAACAACATAGGTCTGATTCAGTAACAACAATGATGATAATCATAACAACATAGGTCTGAATCAGTAACAACAATGATGATAATCATGACAACATAGGTCTGATTCAGTAACAACAATGATGATAATCATGATAACATAGGTCTGATTCAGTAACATCAATGATGATATTCATGACAACACAGGTCTGATTCAGTAACAACAATGATGATCATTATAACAACATAGGTTTGATTTAGTAACACACATATATCTATATATATTATATATCTATATATATATATATATATATATATATATATGTGTGTGTGTGTGTGTGTGTGTGTGTGTGTGTGTGTGTGTGTGTGTTGTGTGCGTGTGTGTGTGCGTGCGTGCGTGTGTGTGTATGTGTGTGTAGTGCATGCAGATTAAAGACCTTTATTTATCTCATATTCTCCCTTATGTATGAATTGTCAGTGGTGATGCTGTATTTTTTGTTACCGATTTTATGTTACTATTACTTATCATTGTCTGTTGCTGCTGATTGCCTGAGATAGAGTGTGGTTTATGGATAACTGTTATCTTTTACACTGATGGGTCCAGTGCAACAAGCATGCTTTCAGCATGGGCTGTTTGCTGTATACAAATGAAAGGTCAATCGTCATTATCATTAACTAACAAGGATGAGGAAAAATTAAGCTAGCTTTTTTACCATTGGTCATCGCTCTGTCTGTCTGGTCTGTCTGTCTGTCAGCCTCAAAAAGAAAAAAACAAAACAAAAAGCAGACAGACAAACAGACAGACAGATACACTGGCAGACAGACAACATACCCATTAGTTTTGTCTATGGAGAAATAGATCCTGTCATCTTGAAAACGGATTTGTAAAGGCTCCATGTCGTTGTGAGAAATGGAAAGCATCTGAATTCGGGAATTCCCGTTCAGATCCGAGTACTCGATGGGTGATGTGCCAATTATGCTTGAATGTAACCAGTATAAGCGTCCCCCTGAAAGAACACACACACACACACACACACACACACACACACACACACACACATGATCAGACTGACGAACGTTCTTAGTATTAATCTATGCAATTTTGTAAATTGTTTTTCAAAAACAAACAAACAACCCCCCCCCCCCCCCCCATGTATTCAGGTGCTGTCTGAAAGTAAAGAGACAACAGTTTTGATTTAAAGATGCTGGGAGGGAGTTTCATATTATTGGGCCAAAAACAGTCAAGGATTTCTTTCCACAAGCGGTTTGAGAAAACGGAGGTACAAGTCAAGAACGAAGCACACTGAGAAGTAAGGGCTTTGGAAAGTGTTATACAACAGGAGATGTTCTGAGAAATATGCTGGCATGGTCTTAGAATTAAGGCACTGAAAGTAAAACCGTGGCAAATTCGTACTCATTCGTGTTCTGAGTGGAAGCCAATGAAGTTTTCGGAATAGTGCTTTTGCGATGCATCATTTGTTCTCTCATAGGAAATCATCTGACTTCGGGAATTCCCGTTCGTGCTGCACTGTTTTGGGTTCAGTGGGATTTTGCATTGCATGTCATTAGAAGGCCTTGCTACCAAGAGTTACAGTACTGTCGTCCAGATAGGATAAAACATGCACACAGCTTGTTTGTGGCATCAGCAGAAAGAAATGAGCAGATCTTGCTAATATATCATCATCATCATCATCAAGTGCCCTGCTGCATGGCGTTGGCGATCATGGCCCTCCATATGTACGCTCGTATTTCTCCCTTGTTGTCACAAACACATCTTTCACTCTCTCTGTCCTCAGCCACCCTGCAAGTCCGTCCAATATTTTCTTCTCTGGGTCTACCTGGTGCTCTCTTTCCTTCCAGCTTTCCTGTTGTGACTAGGTGCTTATATGTGCGTAGTTGGAAATTTAGGAAATTAATAAATAGATATACGTACACACATAATATGCTTACACAAAAATCACACTTATCTAGGGACCTTTTTATCTTTTTTTTAAATTTTATTTTATTTTTTTTGATAACTGATCACATTTAAGTATGTATGCAGAAATCATACAAAAGCAAAGCAGCTCTGAGAAAACAAGGAAAGAAATCAAACTACCCTTGTCTGTTACATACACACAGATATATACTTTATACATATACACAGAGAGAGATTGACAAACAAAGAGACAGAGACATATAAACAAAGAGACACAGACAGACAGACAAAGAGACACAGACAGATAGACAAAGAGGCACAGACAAATTTACAAAGAGACACAGACAGATAGACACAACAGGACAGACACAGACATGGAAACAGAGACAGACAAAGAAACAGAGACAGACAGACAGACCAAGAGACAGACATATAGACAGACCAAGAGACAGAGACAGACAGACAACGGGACAGAGACAAATAGACAGACAAAGAGACAGAGTTAGATAGTCAAAAAGACAGAGACAGAATGACGAAGAGACAGAGACAGATAGACAGACAAAGAGACAGAGACAGATAGACTAACAGAGACAGATAGACAGACAAAGAGACAGAGACAGATAGACTAACAGACAGAGACAGACAAAGAGACAGACCAAGAGACAGAGACAGACAGACCAAGAAACAGAGATAGATAGACTAAGAGACAGAGACAGAGACAGATATACAGACTAAGAGACAGAGACAGATAGACAAAGAGACAGACAGATAGAGACAAAGAGACAGACAGACAAAGATACAAAGACAGAATGACGGACAAAGAGACAAGGCAGATAGACAGACAAAGAGACAGAGATAGATAGACAGACAAAAAGAGACAGATAGACAAAGAGATGAATAGACAAAGAGAAAGAGACAGATAGACAAAGAGACAGACAGATAGACAAACAAAAAGAGAGAGACAGACAGACAAAGAGACAAAGATAGACAAAGACAGAGATCAAACAGACAAAGAGACAGAGACAGGTAGACAGACAAACATACGAGTGACATCCAGAGTGATGGAGAGAAGACTGGACTGGGCCATATTCAACTGCACGACTGTTTTTCTGTCAGTTCCGTTATAGTTGGCTCGTTCTATGTTGTTCCCATCCATCCAGAACACGTACCTGCATTTTCACAACGTACACAACAAACACACACACACACACACACACACACACACCACACATACACGCACTCGCACACACACACACACACACACACACCACACACACACACACACACACACACACACACACACACACACACACACACACAAATACAAATTTCACAGATACACACACATATATACATGCATACTTTTGAAAACAAATAATAGGTAAACTGGAGGTGCACCTTAAAGTCTTTGTCTGTTCAGCAGATAAAGACCAAGAGTACACAGCTGAACTGCGCAACTTCTGGAAGTACAAAGGGTAGCTAACTCTAACCCTATCCTTCATTTTGTGGGTCGGTAATAAAAAAGAACTTTGAAGGACTACCCTTAATGAAAGATGAAGTTAGGGCAGCATTGAAAAAGATGAAACCAGGAAAAGCCCTAGGACCAGACAACATTACTACAGAGATGATTGAAGCCCTGGAGGAATGTGGCATAGAAAAAAATAACTGTCCTCGTAAATGAAATTTACGACACTGGAAAAATCCCCAAAGATATGTCAAAATCAATTTTCGTTGCACTTCCAAAGAAGACAGGGGCTATAGAATGCGAACTCCATCGCACAATCAGTTTGATGAGTCATGTAACAAAAATCCTGTTAAGAATAATCATGATGAGGACAAGGAATAGAATCAAAAGAGAAATAGCAGAAGAACAGTGTGGATTTGTGGAAGGGAAAGGAACTATTAATGCCATATACATCCTAAGAACTATCATAGAGAGGTCAGTTAAGATGAATAAGGATTTGTATTTATGCTTTGTTGACTATACCAAGGCTTTCGATCGGGTAAGACATGAAGAATTGATCAACCACTGGAGAGACTTAACGTTGATGGAAAAGATCTACGAATAATCAGAAATATGTACTGGGAACAAACAGCTGCAATGAGAATAGAAAACAATATAAGCTCTTTCCAAAACATCAAAAGAGGAGTCAGACAGGGTTGTGTTGTGTCACCAGATCTGTTTTCACTTTACAGCGAAAACATCATGAGAAACCTAGAAGAAGACCCTGGAGAAAATGCTCGACGGACTTGCGGAGTGATTGAAGACGAGGAGGGTGGAGGAGATGTTTGGGGCTACAAGAGATAGAGACAGATGGAAGTCTATGATCGCCAACGCCATTCGGTAGGGCACCTGATGATGATGATGATGATGATGAATCCACCCATGGGAGAAAACAACCTCTGGGGTGAGGATGAAGGGTAAGGTTTAGGGTTAGGACTAGGTTTGACTATGGTGTATGCTATGCAAATTTCAAAAGCGTACTATATGAAACATTTACGCATAGCAAGACCAGGGAAATCTCTCTCTCTCTCTGTCTCTCTCTCTCTGTCTCTCTCTCTCGCTGTGTGTCTGAGTGTGTGTGTGTGTCTCTGTGTCTGTATCTCAGTATGTCTATGTCTGTGCGTCTATGTGTCTGTATGTCTCTGTGTCTGTGTCTGTGTGTCTGTGTGCCTCTGTTTGTCTGTCTGTCTCTCTGTCAATCTGTCTCTGTCTGTCTCACACACAATCGCACTCAGTCACACACACACACACACACACACACACACACACACACACAAACATACACACACACACACACACACACACACACACACACACACACACACACACACACACACACACACACACGGGTTTTTTACATCACTGAACAAGTCTGTATCAGTTTGGTGTAAATCTGAACGGAAGGCCTTATCTGCTAATGTCAGTGCATCATTTCGCCACTTAAGATAGTGTATCGGACCAGGCTTAAAGTATTCTTTTCTTTCTCTTTTTCTTTTTTTAGGATCGTCGCACTAAGGGAGATTAACTTTGTGCACACTTTTCCCCCTTTTCTTGATCCCATTTTCTACGCCAACTTAATGGCTACAGAAGCAGGCACAGTTTTTTTTAACCATGCAATGATGATGATATCGATGAGGATGATAATCATGATGCTATGAAATTCCATCTAGAATTGAAGCTGCGTGACAGGGCTGTACTCTACGCTTATTATCATAACATATCCTGGTGTCGACCAGGCTCAAAAGATACAGACATCTGTGGTGTTGGTCAAAAGATTGGAGCAACACCCTCAATGACGCAACCCTGAAGTGGACGATGCTCGACTATGTGGTCACAGTCTTCCCAATGAGCCCATAGCACGCCCAACTCTGCGTAGGAGCCAGTTAGAGCCGAAAAATCCCACAATGCTTTTTGAAGGGACTGATGAGGATTCGAATCCAAACCTTCCAGTCGGTAGTCCATTGCGTTAACCACTACAGCACGGTGACTGGTGGCTTACGATATTCTTATCATGGGAGTTCAACAAAGGCGTCGTGTGATGTGATCACAGTTTGAATGATCGTCAATGACTTTCTGTAGACAACCTTACCCTCTTTTGGTGTCAAGCGCAAGCTCATTTAATTGTCGCTTGAAATCGCTTGAAAACAGGCGCTTGTGGCTAGAACCGGATGTGGTGACAACACCAATGACGTTATTTCCGTCGTCCGTGTAGAAGATCAGCTGTGATGCTGGGTCCACAGCAATGTCTTTCAGGACAGCATCTGATGAAAACATCAAGGTAGAAGAAGCCCACGATCAGCATGTATCCATATTCATATTCGTATTCATATTTATATTCGTATTCATGTTCATATTTATATTTATATATGTATTCATACTCATATCTATATTCATATTCATACTCACATTCATATTCATATTCATATTCGTACTCATATTCATATTCGTATTCATATCTATATTCATATTTATATTTGTATTCATATTCATATTCGTACTTACATTCATGTTCATATTCGTCCTCATATTCATATTCGTATTCATATTCTTTTTTTTTTTTCTCACAAAGGATTTATCATGTGGAACTCGGGCTGCTCTTCCCATTGAGAGCACGACGCCTCAGTGCAGCGCCACCGGATTTTTTTTACCAAAACTTTATAAAGGCAAGAAGGCTAATTGGCCTTCAAGGGGGGGGGGAGGCTTGGAAATGAACCCATCTCTCTGCTGTTTTATACCAGGGCAGTTGGGCGATTGCCCTGATCCTCACGATTTTCAACTGCCATGGGATCTTTAGCAACCAGAGGGCACACAGGTCTGACTGTTTTTCGTCCCCTTCCAAAGGATTAGCGTTCAGTTCTATTTTCCGGTCAAACTAAGGTGAAAAGTCGAGGCCTCAACGGGGAACGAACCCTGGAACCTCGAGTTCAGTTACTGGCAGGTGAACGTCTGAACCAATCTGCCACTCTTCTCCCTTTGTCGTCTCATTGCAAACGAACAAACAAACAAAACAAACAAACAAAAAAGTCTGGCTGTATTGATTTACACGTGTCTGAATCAGGCCTTACAACAAATACAACAACAACAACAATGACAACAACAACAACAAAAACAACAACAAAAGTGCGAGCAGACTTCAGTCCTGCCAGCTACAAAACAGTTTTACGAAATTAAAGACAAGCAGCATTTATAGGACAATTATGAGGCAAGAGACATTAGAACACCTAGTCACAACAGCAAAGCTGGAGGGAAAAACAGCACCAGGAAGACCCAGGGAGAAAATATTGGACGGACTTGAGGAGTGGCTGAAGACAGAGAAGGTGGGAGATGCTCGTGCAGCGACAAAAGATAGTTTCGTATGGGAGGGCCATGATCGTCAACACCATACAGCAGTGAATATAATGATGATGATGATGATGATGATGATGATGACGACGACGACGACGAAAGCTGCAAAGGAAGAGACAGGTACCACTCTCATAATGTTGTCC